>OY288276.1:84596108-84826872 GCA_958450335.1 Hibiscus tridactylites
CAAAATCTATTACTGCCAGGATTCATATCCACAATTACATTACCACCAAATTTAGGGGTTGTCCCTTGAAGTTTATTATTGGTCAAATTCACCAAATGAAGTGACTCTAAATTAAGCAAAGACAAAGGGACAACACCAGTGAACTGATTGTCTCTAACACTCAGATTGGCCAACTGAGTTAAATTTGAAAAATCAGGTAAAGGGCCTACAAACTGGTTCTCATGCAACCATACCTCAGTCAAAGAAGGCATGTTTTGTATCACTTCAATTGTCCCGTTCAAACTCTGTCCATTAACCCACAGAGACTGAATCATAGTACCACCAAGTTCAGCAGGCAACCCTCCTTCAAGTTTGTTCATAGCTAAATGCAGTTCTGCCAAGGATGAAAAAGTAGAACTGTCAAAAAAAGTTGGAAACACCCCTTTGATATTAGCTCCGTTGGCAGAGAAAGTTCTTAGAGAAGTTGCTTCCTTTATGCTCTCGGGAATCTCCCAAGGTTCAAAAGGGTTATAGTCAAGAACAACTTCAGTCAATGAACTCAATCCACTGAAAAAATCTGGAGGAAAGGATGAGAAATTGTTGTTGTGAAAGTTAGCTACTTCCAGCTGAGTTAACCCAGCAAAGCTCGGGATTGCTCCAACAATCTGGTTGTTCATAACTTCAAAGATGGTAAGCTCAGACAGGTTTTTGAGTTCAGCAGGAAGGGTTCCACCAACACTTTGGCTCGGTATCTGGATCCTGGTGACCCTATTGCTTTCACAGGCAACGTGAGTCCATTTGCAAGGGTTAGGGTCGGACCAGTCCAGAGAAGATGGGATCTTCAGGCTTGTTTTTAACTTTTCCATGGCTGAAACATCAGGGCTCGACTGAGAAGAGACATGTAAAGTGAAGAAGCAAAGGACTGAAAGAAACCCAAAAATAATACAACCCAAGAAACGGGGTTTCTTCATCATTCCTCTGGGGAAAACGTGGGAGAGAAAGTGAGGGAATTTGAAAGGAAAGTTGCAAACTTTATGTTGCTTTTTGGCTAACTGGTTCTCCTCAAGGGTTTATTGTAAGAGAAAAATAGAAAGATAAACATGGGGAAAGGAGAGGAGGCAGAGGAAGATAGAAAGAAAAAATACAGCTTTTTGAAGAGATTTTTTATATATATATATATTTACAATTTTTTGAGAAGTAAAGAGTGAGATATAAGTTGCTTTCCTTTATTAGATGTTAGTAAGTACTGTTTGGCTCCTAAGAAAAGGAAAGGGAAAAAATGTAGTTGGCACATGCAAATTGGTCCTACCATTTTCTTAAAAGGTCTAGAATAATGTAATTGTAATTTGTATTTGTGACCCGTCCTTGTTCTTCCTCCTTCTTTGAAAAAGAGAGAATCTTCAAATTTTATTAATGAATTAAAATTTTCGTTTTCTCAATATAATTTATTAAATGGAAAATTCTACTGGTGTCGAACTAAAGTTAATTCTTAAATTAAAAATCTTAAAATTTTCTCCCAAATTAGAACCCTCCTTTGGATCCTAACGCCTAGAAAGAAAACATCAACAACACTTATTTGCTTTGTTTCTCCAACAATTAATGGATTGTTCAAACAACACTTCTTTGCTTTGTTTCTCAA
Source organism: Hibiscus tridactylites (assembly GCA_958450335.1). Lineage (NCBI taxonomy): Eukaryota > Viridiplantae > Streptophyta > Magnoliopsida > Malvales > Malvaceae > Hibiscus > Hibiscus tridactylites. The sequence goes on from OY288276.1 coordinate 84,597,727, forward strand.
ACAATGGATTATTCAAACAATTTCCTTTGTTTCTCGAACAATGGATTGTTCAAAAATCACCATTAGCGCCGGCTCTTCAAATTCAGTCTCTTCAGTTTTGGGTTTAAATTTAAGGAAAAAAAATTAGGATTTTTTTAATTTAAGAATCGATTATAGTTGGTATTTGGTATAATTATTTTTATAAAAAATAAAAAAATATATAATATATATGAAAAATAATTTAATTGAAATTTTATTTTAAATAATTTATAATTGTATTTTGTATCCTTGATATTTTTAATCTTTATTAATAAATTTAATAGTGTTCAGCAATGTTCAGCATTAGTGGTGTTCAGCGGTGTTCGACGCACGTGGTAGACTCATCATTTACTAAATATATTTAGTTTTCTAAAAATATAATTTAATTTTTTACTGATAAATAATTTATTATCATAAAGATTTAGTTAGTTAATGATATGATTAAAATAGCTAATGTTTATTGAATGCCCTTTCATTTTATCCGGTTATTTCATATAATAAAAATTCATTTTCTTAAAAAACACCATACGAATGCAATCCAGATTGAATTTCCCAGTCTATTAATAAAATAAGATTTAATAATGTTTTCTTTGTATATTTTGTTACGCTTTTCTCTGCTTTATAACACGTTTTATGATTACCTTTGCAAGTGTTTGGTGTTCGTTCGATAACCCTTACGACTTTTATTTTTAATTCGTGTTTTCCGGTAGTTTTGGATAGTTTAATCTCCTTTTGAGTTGTTAGCCGATGTAATTAAAATTATGTAGCGGATCATCACTTTTGGGAATATGCGTGAAAAATAATTGTTGATTTTGGAGATTTTATATAGTTCATGTTTTGACAACTCCCCATTATCCTTCTTACAATAAACCATAAAAAAAATTAGTGCAAAAAAATGTCTAATTTGATCGGTGCAACGTTTATACATTTTTTTAAATCAATATTTTTTTCATTTTTTATTTTAAATGTTTTAAATTTTTTGATATATTATATTTTTATTTTACTTTTGTTTATTAATAAAATTGTTGGGTGGATTTAGAAAACTGAGATCTTTTACTAAGTTAAACAATAATTGTGTTTTCTTTGAATATGTCCTTAATCATTATCAAAGAATACTGACTAACAATATTTTAATCATTTCGTCATGTGATAGTAAAGGTAAGTAGTTTGGGTGATTTGTATTATGCTCTCACTTAAATCATTTGGATAAGCATAGTAGATTTGTTAATTGTTTTGTTCTAAAGTATTTTTGTCAACCTTTCTGGCACTTAATCATAGTAGATGTTTATTTATTTAAACCTTAAATCATAGAACTAATCAAGCAAATCCTGACATTTTTTAGTTATATATTATTTTTTCCTACTAATTAAGCAAATCCTAACAATTAACTTTAGCATGTTGGATAATTTTAAATTACATTAAGTTAGTATATAGGGCAAATTACCCTAAACTATTTGGGCCTAAGGTTTAAGCCTCAAATAATGAAGAGAAAAAGCCCTCGGAGTTTTGTTGTTGTTGATAAACGGCCTACTAACAAATTTAGAGAAATAAGGGATACATAAAACTTTGTACATTAAGCAACACAAATAATTTAAAAAGTTAGGTCTTTATTCATCCGTTTTAAAAAGATAAACCATTATTTTTTTAGCTTAAATGAAAAATAAGTGTTTAAATTATAATTTTTTGAACTTTAAGTGCTTAAAATATTTTTTGTAAAAATATGTGCCTAAAGTTCTAATCAGAACAAGACACATAGTAGGAATATTATATATATATTTTTTGAAAAAACACGTTAAAGTTTTATTTTTTTTAAAATTTATTAATAAAAGGACTTAATTGATACAATTGTCGAATTTGAGACTCCATTATGTGTATGTTTTTTTTAGAAATATTTGATTGCTTTCTTTGAAATGTACATAGGAGCCTAAATATCACATTGCTGAAAAAAAAAGAGTGGGATACAAGATTCGAATACATTAATACAATAATTTTATAGTATTATAAACACCATATTTTATTTTATTTAAAAATGTTAATTTAGAAACTTAATAAAAAATAGGATAAACTGCACCATTAATCACCGAACTAGCTTCTTTCTTATTTTGGTCACATAACTAGTTTTTTTTAGCAAAGATGTCACTAAAGTTATATATTTTTCTATTTTAGTCACTATTCGTTAAGGTATAAGGAAAATGGTGACATTGCATAGTATAATAACAATTTTAGTACAAAAAAATACACATTTCATCAACTTAGTCCTCAATTTCTAAAGTAAACTTTTTTTTTACTTTTTTTTTTATAATTTGGTCTTACTATCTAGATAAAGGACTTCGTTTTTTCTCTGAAAATGTATGCTATGTTGGGTTATCTAGTTCTTGGTTGAATTAATAGAGAAGAATGAAAGTAAGTGAGAGGACCACATTATAAAGGAGTCAAAAAAAAGTTTAACTCTAGATAATGAGGACCAAGTTGATGAAATGTATATGTTTTGGGATTAAACTTGTATTATATCACGCAATTTCATTAAAACTTAAACATAAACTTAATGGTCAATGACAAAATTAGAAAAAAGAATCTGTAACGTTAGTGATGATTTCACCAAAAAAATAGTTCGGTAACTAAAATAGGAAAAGAGCAATAGTTCGGTATTTACTGGTGTAATTTACCCTGATAAATAAAAACAAATTGACTGAAAATAGATTGTGCAGTTATGATTTTAATGGATGTAATTTGAGATTGCTTTAGAATACAACACATGTGGGTTTCGTCCGCTTGTATCGCCAGTTGCTTCTAATACTAATCTCAATATAAAGGCCTCAGGATGCTTTACTTTCATCACATCGAATAAAATAAAATATCTATTTCTCTCTTCTGTCGAGAATTCACTTTGTAAAATAATATTCAACATGGCAAAGTTCACAATCTCATCAATTTCAACCGCTTTCTTTCTTCTGATGATTCTTCTGACAACAGGTTTTTTCTTCTTCCGCCCCTTCCAACTTATTATCTTTTGAATTAGGTCCTTGATTTCTCCAAGAACAGTTTTGTTATTGTTGCATATTGTCTGATTTGGTTTGCATGTTTTTGTAATAAAAACAGAGATGAGGTCCGTAACAGCGGAGGGTGAAGGTAAAATATGCGAAAGCACAAGCAGTGAGTTCAAGGGGCTTTGCTTGCATGACGACAACTGTGAGATTGTGTGTAAGAGTGAGGGTTTCAAACGTGGAGAATGCCGAGACTTTCATACTCATTGCGTATGCTCTAAGCTTTGTTTTCATGATTAAATCATTATCTATCAGGACGTACCAACCATATAACGACAGAATTGAGAGACTCGAATATGCTCAATAATTTTTGTTATTTTAAATAAAGACTTTGTGATGTTTATTTTTGCTGAATATAAATGAATTTTATTCAATTTGCTTTACATATTTCATATTGCTTTTAAATTTAGTGCCTTGAAGGTTTGGGACTTGGTTCGGAGAAGTTGGTGTCTAGATAGGATTAAGTTTTTAAATGTGCATAGCATTGGAGTAGTCATCGGGGATACGGTTGCGTTGGCGAGGGTCTGTTCTTATCGGGTGTGTTGGGAGTTGGCTGTTTTTCATGGTATGTTCTATTCGCGGTTTTAGGGTTTTGGAGGTGATCTAGTTTTATTTTGTTTGTCGCTGGGGTTCTTCTTGGAAGTAGTGGTGAGTAAAACTGGGCTCGATTCGAAAAAATTAAAAATTTTAATTTGTTTCAAAATTTTATATACTCGACTCGACTCGAAAAAATTTTAAATAAAATTTGAGTTGTAAAATAGAAATTTGAATAGCTCGAAAATTTTAATAATTAGTGGATTGATTTTTTAGTTCGAGTCGAGTCCCTCAATTTTCCTTATATATATATTACCAATATAAAAAATATGAAAAAATATATGCCACCTATGAAAAAATATATATGCATATAATATATGTTTAGAGAAAATCGTTTAAATTAGAATCAAACCGTACTATAACATGATTAATAATTACAATTAAATTTGTATAAGAACTCTAAAACTTAACTCGAATCGAAGAAATTTTAAATAAAATTTGAGTTTTAAAATATAACGTATCAATTCAAATAACTCAAAAAAAATTAATTCGACTCAATAGAACACTCACCTATAATTAAGAGTGATGTACTCGCTTTTCATTTTATAAGCTTAGTTAGGTGTTGGTTGTTTTTTTTTCTCTTTTTTTTTCGTGTTATTTTGACTTTTGTTACTGGAGTCGGTAACTGTTTCAGGCCCCTAAAAAAAACCTCACCAACTGGCAAACTTCTACTTTCCCTCATTGTCCTACTCCCCCTCTTCGAGCTCAGGTAACCACTTCCTCTTGTTCTAAGATGACGAGGGTTAATTTGGCCCAAGGGTTGGATAGCTTCAAAGGTAAAGTATTGGCTTAAGCCACTGCCAGTTTTTCTCCTTTTTTGTTTCTTCTTCGTTTTCCTTTTGTGCTGTCGACCTCCTTTTCTCTAGGTGGCAAGCTTTTTGGCTGCAAAGCTTTCTCTCAATCCTAAAGCTTTGTAGGATCTTTTCACGTTTGCCCCCCATCTAGTCAAGAAAACATGTCCTTTGCATTTATTTCCCAATCCCATGGATCAAACTTCATCCCTCTGCAAACTGAGTTTTAATGCTTTAAATACCCTTTCCCCTAACCACCATGTTTCGGAAAATCCACCTAAGGATGACACTGTAGAGCTTGATCTTAATGAGGACAGTGATGTTAACTTCACCATCAAGAATCACACCTTAGTTGGTAAGATTCTCTCTGTCTCCCCACTCAAATCTCTCGCTGTCAATGCCATTGTTAAGAAAGCATGGATGTGTCCCGATATAGAATGCCATGACCTTGGCAAAAATATGTTTCTGTTCGTTTTTCCAAACCCGAAAGATAGGTTGAAAATTATGGGGCAACGACCATGGTCGATTCAAGATCGCCTTCTCAGCCTTAAGGAATGGCTACCGGACAAGACTTTTGAAGAGGTTGACTTCGAACTTGAGGAATTCTGGGTTCAAGTTCACGATTTACCTATTGCTCTCATCACTCAGGGAAATATAAAGAAAATCGGCAATCTTTTCCCTGCTTTCTATAGGTCAACCTTAAATGAAGAGGGGAAATCCAATGGAACGGCGAGGTTAGCATCAGAGTGGCACTACGAGTCGAAGATCCTCTTAAACATGGGTTCATCCTCAACCGAAGAAAGGCCACTCTAATTGAAGTTAACTTCAAACATGAGAGGATGTCATTGTTCTATTTCAAATGCGGGAGAATTGGCCACAACGGGAAGGACTATTGGTACGACATTTCCATGTTCAAGACGGTTGGCCGATATGGTCCTTGGTTGAGGGCTAACACTGGCAGACAGCAAAAACCAGGTTCAATCAAGGCTCTGGCAGCCACAAAACCAAAGGGGAAGGCTTTTCTTGATGAGGGAAGCGACAAACAAACCCTCCATCCAAAAAGGTTCTCTTTGGACGCTGGTGTTGTCACCTCGGAGATGACACCGAAATCCTTAATCTTAGGATTATTCACATCAAAATCTCCTCAAGTCAGCGGCTACTTACCTCTCAAGGAGAAGAGGGATAACTTGAATCCTAAAATGTTTCCCCTTATGGAAACTCCTATCATTGAAAGCTGCACACAAAATCTCAACACGATTCTCCCCCTGTCAAGGACAAGCTATCAACGTTAACCAAAGGTCCAAGCCTACCTACTTTGCTTCACGGTGAATTGTGGGGTGAATTCATAGCTGAGGGCCTCAAATCTATAGCTGTCTCCAAACAAAAAAAACGTAAAAGGGAGGATGAACCGACAGAATCTTCGTACTCGATAAAACGAAGGGAGATTTGGAATAAGATTCAAGAGGAGATAGTTCAAGTCGGCCCGTGGAATTGGTGCGTAGGGGAAAGAGGCCTTGCTGCGGATGAAGAGCTGTTAAAACTTGCATTATTCCCTAACCCTTTCTTTTCTACCTCCACAACCTTCTGCAAGATTGAACGAGCCAAAATGGGGAAATCTCAATGAGCTAAACGCCTGACTCTCATCAAACATGCGGCTCGACGTAAACAAGCTAAGGAACAAACTCGGATTATGGTGGACGAAGTGGGGCTTATCGAGCTTGGTATAGACCCTTTCGGCAAGGAGATCACGACGACCCCTTCCTTTATCGTGGATGAATGTATGAATTTTAATGAGGAAACAATTATTAGTGACGATGAAGAACTCCCGACTTCTGTCGAATCCTCGAATCAAGGTGCCAATGGTAAAATTCTCCCAGGATCAGTGGGTAGCTCCGGTGTGAGCTATCCGCGCTCACCATGAAGCATTTCAACACCAACACCCTCGTTTGGAAGGAGCGATGGGTGGTGATCACGCTCTATCCTTCCCCGAGGATCACCAGTTTTAACCACGAAATGGATGATCCAAGGTTTTCATGGTGTAGGTCAGTTCTTAGAGTTTGTGGAGGAGCCGCAGAGTTTACTGGATCATGCCTCTCGTTTGCTGCTTTGCAGTTCACAATTTTTGCCTTGACAAGACCCTTCACCTACGGTAAGGGAGCCTGTCTTCTAAAGGAGCTCTCAGGCGATCATAGTTTGTGTTTTTACCCCCCAACATCTGAAAGGAATGTCCATCGCTCACTTGTAGCTCCTGGAGTTTCTGGTGTTGTCTATGGTTTTCCCTGTATTGTCTTACGGACCAGGGTTGCCTTTCGGTTTCCTTTTTGTACCATCTTGGATGGAATGTCTTTCATTGCTTTTGCTTGTTTTCATCCCTGAATCCTTTGGACTGATTCGAGGTGATCTCTAGGTCCTGGAGTAGTCTTCCGAGTAGGGTTTATTTTAGTTTTTGTTGTTTCCCGCTTTTTTTTGCTTGTACGTTGCCCTCATGCATGGATATTGCATGGTAGGATGGATGCACGTGTGCATTGTTGCTTGTTGCTGCTTTGGCTTTTAATGAAAGTTATTTCGGATAAAAAAAACTGTTTCAGGCCCCTGTAGCAACTTTTGTTTTGGGTAAACTACAACGGAGGTCACTCAATTATAGGTAAGGTTATATTTGGGTCATCTAATTATTAAAAATTACATTTGTTTCACTCAATTATGGATAAGATTACATTTGGGTCACCCAATTATTAAAAGTTACATTTGGGTCACTCAATTATAGGTAAGGTTACATTTGGGACACCCTTCATATTTTAAAAAGTATATCAATTTAGTCATTTTTTCTTCCAAATCACTTGTATACCCTCGTTAAAGTTAGAGTATTTCATTTGAAATCATTAATTAATCTAATACACAAATTGATATATATTTTAAAAATATGAAGGATGACCCAAATGTAACCTTAACCATAATTGAGTGATCCAAATGTAACCTTTAATAATTGGATGACCAAAATGTAACCTTACCCATAATTAAGTGACCCAAATATAATTTTTAATAATTAAATGACCAAAATATAACCTTAACTATAATTGAGTGACCTCCGTTATAGTTTACCCTTTTATTTTTCAACACTATTGTGGTTGATTAATAAAATCATTATTATAATGCTGAGCAAAAAATATCAATCATGAAGGAGCGTCTAAATTTGATTATTAATTCAACGAGATTTGATGAAATTTAAGTAATAAAAATATCCGTTTGTCCAAATATTTGGTTATGAAACGTCTGTTGTTTGGTAAACAAAATGAAAAATGGAATTTAAGAGGTTTGGATGTTGTTGAAGAAGATAAATAAGGTGGAGATTTTATTAGGCTTAACTAAGTGCTTAAATTATAGTTCTCTTTTTCAATGGTGCTTAAAGTATATTTTGACTAAAATATGTGCATAAAATTTCATTTTAACTTGCTTTAAAGTCAACAGAGACACCTATTTTGGCTCTAAAAGAAAACTTGAGGCACATATTTTAGCCAAAAAAAAACTTTAGGCACATATTGCAAAAAAATACATAATTTGAGGGCTAATTTGTCTAAATATTCCCTTTTGAAAATTTATCTGTAAAAGTACCCCATTTGAAGAACATTTAGAAAAATACCCCCATTTGGCCCACGTCAGGGTAAACCGTGTTCTGCAGGATGCGATGTCTAAAATCACGTTCTACAAGGCGCGACTTCAGTCCGATGTGAATTATATTATCCGGTAAATATATTTAAAAAAAATAAATTGAAGTCGCGGTCTACGGGACGCGACTTCTACGAGAATTTCAAACGACTCGTCACGATAAGATGAAGCCGCGTTGTGTGTACCGCGATTTTCCCGGTAATAAATTACGTTGATTGAAAATTTAATTAGCGTGTTAGGGTTATAAAAAACGTGTTATGTAGGGTGCGATTTTCAGAAGTCGCATCCTTCAAGATGTGATTTTCATTGAGCAGTCGCACCCCAGCTGGTGCGATTTCCATTATAAATTTGTCCCTACCCCCATTCTACCCACACAAAAAATATCCACTTTTTCTCAAATCTACTTTCTTTCAATTTTTCAGTTGATTTTTCATGTTTGATATAATGACGAGATTGATAAGGTTGGATCACAAGCATGTGTTCGATTATCATCGGAAAAATGTAAGTTTTATCTCGTTTTATTTTTTATTTTTTTATATATTGTTATTTATTTAAATACATATTTTTTTATATTCTTTTATATAGTTTAATTTATACATACGAGTTTATTTTTTTAGAATGGGATGAAACGACGTCTGGAGGTTTCTTACAATCGGATGGCGAGATTACCAAACTTGTTGATCCAACCGTACTTAGAGCGGGTCGGGTTTTTGCACGCATCCAAAATTCTTGGAGGTGCAAAAATAGACGTTGATTTGGAAACGCTCTTTTGGAGAGGTGAAAGCTGGAGACACACTCATTCGACCTTCCTTGCGGCGAGGTGACGATTATCCTGTAGAACGTGTCCCATATCCTGAGTTTGCTTGTTGATGGAGAGGCTATCACTGGTCCCGATGCTGAAAATTGGATGGATCTATGTTTGAGTGGGCTAGGGGCTGTGCCAGAGCGTTTTTACGGTAGAAAAATTAAATTAGTGTGGCTGCGAGATAATTTTAGTAATGTACCCATTGACGCGAGTGAAGATGCGAAGAAGGTAAAAATAATTTTTTTAGTAAATATTATTGAAATAATAATTTTTTTACGTATGCTAATATATATTTTCGTATTGAAGGTATATGCTCGCGCTTATATTTTACAGATGATCGGTGGGATATTGATGCCTGACAAAACTTGGAACAAGGTTCATACGATCTGGTTGCAGCATTTGCAAAATTTTGAAGATGTCGGTAAACTGAGCTGGGGATCCGTAGTTTTGGCCACTTAAGGAGCTGTGCAAGAACACCAATCTAGAAAAGTATTGCATCTGAGGTTGTTTGGTGTTGCTCCAGTCCTGGGAGTGGTGAAGAATGTCGTTTTTACGCCCTGAGCTTCTGGAACCTACTTCATATGTTTTTCTACTAGGTCGAAGGTAAGAAAAGAGTTAATTTTTTAAGGGTTAACTATACCATTGACCACCCAACTAATTGGAGATTCTTATTTTGACCACCGAACTAATGAACTCGTCAATCAGACCACCAAACTTATAAAAGCAACCTATTTTGACAACCACCGTTAAAAACCTAACGGTGGAGTGACGGAACTACCACATGGCAATTAACGGGAAAATTTTAAAATTACACATTTGGTCCTTGTTATTTACACATTCTTTCAATTTAGTCCTAATTTTAAATTAATAAAATAATAAATTATTTAATTATTGGAGGACTTTAATTATTTATATTTGATTTTATTAATTTATTTCCCCCTCCAATCAGGTGGTAACGTGGAGGAGGAAAATAAAATCCCTTAACATGCATTAGGGGTGGACCGAACCTGGGCAATGCTTAGATAAAAGCAGTGGCTTAGCAACTGCACCAAGCACAACTTTGTGCTTTAAATCACCAAATTTAATATATATCTCTTATTGGTTTCTACATTTATAAGCCAAAAGCTCAAACCCTAAACACTAATTTCACATATATAACCCTAAACCCTAAATATTTTAAATTAATTTTACACTAAACATTTCAAATTAATTTCACATATATAAACCCTAAATCCTAACCCTAACCCTAAATATTTCACGTAAATATTTCAAATTAATTTCACATATATAAACCTTAAACCCTAAATATTTCAAACTAATTTCACACATACAACCTTAAACACTAATTTAGGGTTTAAGATTTATAATTATATGTGTGAAATTAATTTGAAATATTTAGGGTTTAGGGTATATATATGTGAAATTCATGTTTAGAGTTATATACGTGAAATTAGTGTTTAGAGTTATATATGTGAAATTAGTGTTTAGGGTTATGATTTAGGGTTTATATATATGTGAAATTAATTTGAAATGTTTAGTGTAAAATTAATTTAAAATATCTAGGGTTTAAGGTTTAGGGTTATATATGTGAAATTAGTGTTTAGGGTTTGAGCTTTTGGCTTATAAATGTAGAAACTAATAATATATATATATATATATATATATATATATATATTAAATGTGGTGGTTTAAAGCACAAAGTTGGGCTTGGTGTAGCGGCTAAACCACTACCTTTCTCAAGCATTGCTCAGGTTCAATCCACCCTAACGTATGTTGAGAGATTTTATAAATTCATAAAATTAAATATAAATAATTAAAGTCCTCCAATAAGGTGTTGACACGTGTCACCACCTAATTAAATAATTTATTACTTTATTAATTTAAAATTAGAACTAAATTGAAGGAATGTGTAAATAACAGGGACCAAATGTGTAATTTTAAAATTTTCTCGTTAATTGCCACTTGGCAGTTTCGACACTCCACCGTTAGGTTTTTAACGAAGATGGTCAAAATAGGTTGATTTTATAAGTTCGGTGGTCTGATTGACTAGTCCGTTAGTTCGATGGTCAAAATAGAAATTTCCAATTAGTTTGGTGGTCAATGGTATAGTTAACCCCTTTTTTTAATATACATATCATTATAATTTAAATAACCTTCTTATTTTGTAGGTGGACTGCTCCTTTAACTCCCGTTGGTGTTGCGAAGGGCCTGGAGGTTATCAAATAGGATATTGAGAATTTTTTGAAAGATCAGGTAACACTTTGGTGTATTTATATAAAATAAATTTTATATTTAATTATATGTATTATCTTCTTCTTTTTAAATATACGCATTATATATTGTACAGTTTTTATGCACACCATACGAGAATTCGGATGTGCACCACTGTATCCCGAAATTTTCGGCTGAGACAAAGCTTATTTGGACAACCTTTGGATGTTGCGGAGGATGTTACGGACGATGTTGTGGATGAAATCCCTATGAAAGTTGTTTCCCTGAGCAGTTTTACTGGAACTTGCAAAAGCTCTGCGTATTACAATCCACCATCCCACTTCACAATAGTGTATATGAAAGGCTTTTATGCTACAAAATTTCCAGAATTCCCACAGTTGGACCAGTTGGACGAATGAAATAATGGTGAACTACATGTTGGGATGGTCTTCCGGACTGAAAAAACTTGCAGAGGCAACCATCAAGCATTACAATATACGCAACTCAGTTACGTCCACTGTGCGAAAAACTAAAGCGGACAAATATATTGATGAATTCCCCCACAAGTCCTCTTGATGTAACTTGAGGGTTCGTGTATCATGTATGAAGAGGATGAACAACCTGTGACAGATAACGAGATACGAAGGACCCCATACATGCTTTGTGAGAAACCTGAATCAAGACCATCCTAACTTGGATGTGCACGTGCTCTCTGATCATATCCTTCCACTCGTGAAAGCAAATCCACACGTATCTGTGCCAGTATGTATAGTATCGATCAAAAATCATTTCACGTACAATGTTAAATACGATAAGGTATGGTATGCAAGATATCGTATCATCCAACAACTGTATGGGCAGTGGGAGAAATCCTACAACGAGTTGCGAACGTGGCTGAACTGTATGCAGAAATACAACCCAAGAATTGTTGTGGAACTTGAGATAATTCCAAGATACGAAATGGATCGTGTCGTACCTTGGGAGCGCGAATTTTTTCGCCTATTTTGGACATTTCCGCAATACGTTAAGGCATTTTTCCACTGCAAGCCGATGCTGCAGATCGATATCATATTCTTGTACGTTAGGTACACCCAGATCTTACTAGTGGCAGTTGCACAAGACGACAACATAAAATGCATTTTGGTAGCGTTCGCCATCATTGAAAAGGAAGATATCCCTTCGTAGACGTTTTTTCTTACCAACATGCGGACCCATGTCTTACGTCGAGGGCTACGAGCAAGAGAAGATGACATATGTATTATTTTAGATAGAGGCGCAGAGATTTGGGGATTGACCAAACATTTGGGACCGTCTTGGCCACCTTCGTATATTCATCATTGATATTGTCTGCGATACATTGCTGCAAATTACTATCAGAGGTAGAAGAATAATGATGAGCGTATAATGGTTCTTCGTATGGGTACGCCTTTCACTCTCAAAATTATTAATTAACTTGCCTTTAATTATTAATTCTCGTTAATTATTCTGTATTTTTTTTAATAGGCAACACACACCGAGTAGAGCTGGTTGAGGAGCTGCTAGAAGAGTTGAAAGTTAGAAATCAATATAGATATACCTATCTTCTTGATATCTCGAGGGAGAAATGGTTGTGATGTTATGATGGGGGTCGTCGATATGGTCACATGAAGACGAACTTGGCTGAGGCGACCAATTCGTCTTTAAAGGGAACACGTCATTTTCCTATCACGTCAATTGTGAAGGCAACATATTATCAACTAGCTACCCTTTTTGCAACCCTCGAAAAACAAGCTATGAACTGCATGGCAGGTGGTCACAAGTTCCATCCAGATCTCCAGCAAAAATTTCAGATATACCGTACGCAAGAAAACGCGATGGGTGCCACATGCTTCTCACGTCACCAACATCGCTTTACGGTTACTAAATTTTCACGGACGCTAGAAGGAATTATGAACCAAAATTACGTTGTTAATCTACAAGAGCGAACATGTGATTGCGAAGTCTTCCAGACATTCAAGTACCCGTGTGCGCACGCCTTCGCTGCATGTGCATCCGTTCATTTTGACGCGATGACACTCGTCGATCTTGTATACATACTTGAAAACATTTTCAAGGCATACCGGTCCGAGTTTCCTCCAATCGAAAATGAACGTCATCGTGATGTGGTTGAAAATGAACCTAAGATACGGCCAAATGAATCCCTGTGATGCAACAAAAAATGTTGCCCAAAGTCAAGTAGGATTCATTGTGCCGAGGATATGGTTCCTCGAGAACGGACCGTCCAACCTAAGTTGTGTGGAAATTGTAGGAACCTTGGACACGGCATCAGAAAATGTCCTTCTAGAACCCGCCCTCGAATCAACTAATTGTAATTGTAACACTAATTGTTGAGTTGATCGAACACTTGCAAATGGCCAAGAGGGGGTGAATTGGCAATTAAAATTTTTGGTGAAGAGAAAGATTGAAAATAAAAATAACACAAGGGGTTATAGTGGTTCAAGTTCTCCAAATGAACTCTACATCCACTACCTTAGCTCTCACTAAGGATTTTCAAACAATTCACTAATTGAATTCGTCCCCTTTTCTTGGATGAGAAGGAAACCTTACAATTTCGATTAAGCTTTCTACCCAAAGCTTAATCCACTCAAATACAAAGAAGAATTTGGTAAACTCAAATGTTTCCTCTCAAAGGATGATTGTCTACCCAAATACAATTTAAACAATCCCAAACTCACAATACAAATTGACAATTTGAAATACACTAGAGTTGGGTACAAAGATTTGACTTTGAATAGCTCAAGGGTTTGGATTTTTTGCTTTGATGATGCTTGAATGTTCAATAGTTGTTGCTTGGTCAATAGAAGCTTGTTTTTATATCCTTGCATTGATTTCTAGCCGTTTGGGTAGTTGGGATCATCAATAGAGCCGTTGTGGACATTTTTCCCGCAATAAATGTAGCTCTACAGCCTACCATATCGGTACTCGAGAAGGGCGTATCGATACCTGCATCAAAGAGGAAAGAGCCGTTGTGCCTGAAAACAGGGCGTATCGATACGCATAGAAGGCGTATCGGTACGTTTTTAAGGGGCGTATCGATACGGAGGTCAGTATCGATACGGTCCAAAGTTACTGGAATCCCAAGCTATGTTTGTATAAAAAGTGTATCGATACGCATACCGAGCGTATCGGTACGGTATAACGACCTTTTGAAAATTGGGAAACCAACCAATTGACAAGTAACGGTCAAATAATTAAATGCTCGGATTTTTCAAAGATATGCTTAGCGTATCGATACGGTTGCTAGGCGTATCGGTACGGTTGCATGAAAACACTTGCCCAGATGAACATCGTATCGATACGGTTGCAGGGCGTATCGGTACGGTGTGTTCAATAAAATTCCAGTGACAAAATAGGGTATCGATACGCTGAGGGTATCGATACGCCTGGGCGTTTTTGCATACTTAGGCTTGAAAAACATAGGAAAAGACTTAGAGAAATATATATGATTTAAGAGCAGGTCTTTAAATATTATTTTGTTCAAAAATACTTGTCAATTGTGAGACTTTAAAGAGTACTTAAAAATTTATTGTTTTGCAAATTGGTCCTTAAATTTATGTGTTATATCAAAATCAATTTCGGTTTTACACTAATGTTTTAATCCTAAATAAAATTATCAACTTCCGAAGCTACGTTTTCTAGGCACTATTGTAAACATGTGTTCTCGTATTAACACATGAACGTTAAATAACAAAAAAAAACCACGAACATACACTAGAACAACAAAATCGACTAAAACATTAATACCGACCCATGTTTCCATTTTCTTAATGCAAAGTAGTATACCAAGATAACATTTTTCACACAATTTCTACACCCTTTAGGATGCCTTATACGCGCCAATTTCTGCACCATTGTAAACATGTGTTCTCGTACTGTGACGTGAAAGTTAAATAACAAAAAAATCCTGTGAAATTACCACAAAATCAACTAAAAAAATACTACCAGCCATGTTTCCATTTTCTTCCTGCAAAGAAACATGGCAAGGTAGCATTATTAACACGATTTATACAACGTTTTGGATGCCTTATATACACTGATTTTTACACCATTTTCAAGAGATGTATCACCACTATGACTTAAAAGATCAAAACCATAAAAAATTATCCCCAAGACCATGAAAATTAACCATAAACAACCCTACCGAACCATGTTTCCATTTTCTTCATGCAAAGAAACATGACAAGGTAGCGTTTTTAACGTGATTTTTACACCGTTTTAGATGCCTTATATACGCCGATTTTTACACCATTTTGAAGAGAATCATCACTACTATGAGGTAAAAGATCAAAACCATGAAAAATTATCCCCTAAGACCATGCAAATTAACCATAAACAACCCTATCGAGCATTGTTTAAACAACAAAATTAGGCAAAAGTTGCGTTCTGCATAACGCGACTTTCACATATTACTCGATAAATTTGCGACGAGTCATTTGAATTTCTCGTGGAAGTTGCGTCCCGTAGACCGCGGCTTCAATTTATTTATTTTAAATATATTTACCGGATAATATAATCCACATCGGAATGAAGTCGTGCCTTGTAGGACGCAATTTTGGATATTGCATCATACAGAACGCGATTTACCCTGACGTGGGCTAAATGGAGAGTATTTTTCTAAATATTCTTCAAAGGGGGTATTTTTCAGATAAATTCTCAAAATGGAATATCTAGCAAAATACCCTAATTTAAGCCCCTATTTTATAATTAAGCCATTTTATTAATACAATTAACGAATATGGAATCGATAGAAACTTCAATATTAATTAAGCCCTTTATTCTTACAACTTGGCCTAGTTATAAGACCACAACGTTCTTTCCATGCTTGCCTAGGTTAAAACCATCCCAAATTAACTGATGTTCCAGACTTAAAAGTAACTTAAATTACTCCTATCATGCACGTATTGGGTGCTCCGTCTAGAAACTTCAATATTAATTAAGCCCTTTATTCATACTCTTGTTAAATGTGTTGCTGAGGGGAAATTATGTAATAAGCCCGTCTTGTCTCGTCATTCATGGTTCCAACTAATAAAATATTTATTTTATTAAAAGTTTTTATATTTAAGTGAAGATTCACTTACAATAAAAAGTGTTTTTTAATTTAATTTATAGTAAATTTAAGTGAAGATTCACTCGGTAAAAAAATGACATGAAAAAAAATAATAAAAAAATAAATGTTTTTTATTGGTTGGGACCACATATGACGTGACGAGCCGAGCCTATGATATAATTTATCGTTGCTGAGTGTTTTAATTAATAAAGTTGTTTTACTTGGTTTCTTTATAGGGGTTCTCTTTGGTAATGAGAGATTAGAAGTATCTCATCTTTGAGAACAAATACATTCTGATTTTTAATGTTATTTTATAGGTTTAACACTAAAAAAAATTTAAACTCTAATTTTAAACTTATCTTTTTATTGTTATAAC
The DNA here is from genome assembly GCA_958450335.1 of Hibiscus tridactylites. NCBI lineage: Eukaryota > Viridiplantae > Streptophyta > Magnoliopsida > Malvales > Malvaceae > Hibiscus > Hibiscus tridactylites. The sequence continues at coordinate 84,614,315 of OY288276.1, forward strand.
ATATATAAAAGCACTTAAAAGGACGGAAGATTTCTATTCCATCTTTAGTTTACTAATGATTCTAACCTATTATGTAGTGCGAGCAAAAATATAGTTTTGAATACTTTAAAGGTTCTTCATATTCTACTTGATGATGCCTTTATAACGGTATTTCAGATCCTTAAAATAATTAATAAATGAAAAATTGATGCTCAAAGTAGGCTACTTATGAATTGTATAAGGAAAATAAGAAGGGTAAACTACATAAACAGTCACCGAATTTTAGGACGTTTTTGTTTTAGTTACCGAACTTTTAAAAATTACGGTATAGTCGTTGAACTTTTAATCCGCTTTTATTATGATCACTCTGCCGTTAGAAAATATTGACGTGACATGTTAGCTTTCCTCCTTCCTCTCCTCTGTTTTTCTTCTATGCAAAAGCAGCTTTGTAATGGCCACCGCTTTGTCTCCTTTGCGCCACCACCATTGTTTCACTTATGGCAGGCTTTACGTGTTGATGTTTTGTCCGTTTGGTTTTAGTTATTTAGTTTTTGTTTTTTTAGTGGTTTTAAAATTGTAAATATATCAATGTAAATTCAAGCTTAGCATGGAACAAAGAAATTAAAAAGCTCTTGTGTCGTTATTGCATTTTAAATTGCTTTGAAGGTGGTATGTTCATGTTGGTGGCTTATGATCTTTTACACGGAACAGGGTTTGTGGGAAAGTCATCTGTATTTCTAGATCAAGTGCGGATTTTCTTTGCTATCCTTTTCCCGATGTCTTACTATTTATTTATTTTTTGAACGGCAAATGTATGATTTTATTAAGGATAATCATACATCAACACACACCACATCTGTCTCGTTAAAAACTTTTCTAATCCTAAATAAAGGAAAAGAATGACGATGTGTGCGATAAAAGACCCACACCAAACAACAACAACACGATCACCCCAGTGGGTCTGTCGACACCACTCTTTGCCAAGGCATCCGCAACACCGTCAGCTTCCCGATAGATATTTGTAAAACACACACATGACAATAAATCACATGCCTCGCAATTTGATGAAACCATCGCCCAAGGCCTGCGTTCAGAACTAGGAATCCAAGAGACCGCCACTATCGAATCGGATTCAACCACAACCGACGATACCCCACGCCAATTAAGCTCCCAGAGCATCCTCAATGCGTAAACAATGGCCTGAAGTTCCGCCTCATTGGACTCAACCACCCCAACCGACCCAGAGAATAGGGCCACTATCATGTTGTTCCAATCCCGGAGGACACCCCCGCAACCCGCCAACCCCGGTTTCCCCCGAGCCGCTCCATCCACATTAATTTTCATACCCCCGGTGGAGGAGGCAACCATTCGATACCCACTCGAGCGGTCTTCCTGGCCAGCGGCATTGTCCAACACCGCTGTGGACTCTCCCACCAAGCGGCCTCACTAAAACAAACATGGCTCGCACGTGCCCGGGTCCAATAGAGTGAACGCAATTGCACAAGGAAAAACACCGACTATCTCGTGGATCGACGACTCTGTAACATTAGCTCATTCCTCGCAATCCATAACGACCACACCACACTCGCGCATCCTATCATCCACCACAATCGAATGTCACCACTAAAGAAACCATGCCAACACTAAATAAGAAAATCACCAATACGTCGTGGCCGTACAATCGGAACATCCCACCACAATAAGAAATCATTCCATACATTACACGCAAGATCACAAAGCCATAGAATATGATCGACATTATCCTCACCCACCCCACACCATCGGCAATCCAGCGACGAGTTCAATAGGGGGATGCCACGATCAAACAACATTCGGAGTGTCGACAGCCGATCCACGATAATAAACCATACAAAACATTAGATTTTCGGCAACAAAGGCATGCTTCACGCCATGCTAACTTCCGAAGCCTCCGGCATACCAAAAGATGACATCAATTTGTGAAGCTTGCCCACAGTAAACTGTCCCAACTTTTCATGAATCCACACAAGCCTATCCATTATCTAAGCCCCCAAAGTGAACCTCGCCATACACGATTGTAACTCCCGCAATTGTTTTATCTCGAATGAACGCAAAGCACATTGGAAGCAGCCCTCCCATTCATCCATCGACAAACTCAAGAACTCATACATAAACGCCACTTTGTTAGTTGCCAATCCAAATAGCCGTGGGAAAACATTCTTCAAAGGCTCGGCTAAACACCAACAATCCCACCAAAATAACACACTCAATCCACCACCCAAAATCCACAAAAAATGAGAAACATTAAGGAACCTATCGACATACTCATCATTTTGTACCTCCACAATCTGCTTCTACATTGCCGACATGTGTGCCTTTCCTCGGTTATGAATTCTCCAAGACTTGACATGTAACCCCCTAAACCCGGCCTAGAAGAAAGGGCCGAATTTAGGAAGTTACGTTTGGAAACTTTTCGCTCAAGAAATCTAATTTTGAAATTTATACTTTAATTAAAATAAAATAACATAAATTGAAAACTTTACCCTAAAAAAACTAATTTTAAAAAAAATAAATATAAATATCATAATATATATTCTAATAATTATATAAAATCTTTAAATTAAAATAACAGTAGATGAATGCTAAAAATAATCTCAAAATATAAATAGTTTAAAATTACATTCATGTCCCAAAATAATAAATAGAAATATGACTAAAAAATAGTTTCGTACTGAATGATAAAATAATCAAATAAAATCTGAGATCCTCCAAGTACCGATTCGTCTATGGTTTGAGTATATTTGAAAAGAGAAACTATGGGGGAGTAAGCTAAAGAGCTTAGTGTGTCTCTAAAGTGCAAGAAAAATCATAATTATAAAACATAATATTATTTTGAATGAAATTTTTTAAACCATAATACAAATCACAAGCGCAATGCAATGCACCCAACTACATCACCGTCCGAAGAGTAAGGTTCCTCAGAACCACTCTCTACATCGTCACCAATCCGAAGTGGAACTCAGCCCGAAGGGTGGAACCACTGATCCGAAGTGGAATTCAGCCCGAAGGATGAAACCACTAAACTTCCTCCATACAAATCCCAACTCATGCTCATACATATATGATGTTTAAAAATCAAATTCCATAAACAAGTTCCATAAATCTGATATTCCGTAAAAATACTTCATAAACCATAGTCCATAAATTCATAAATCATAGTTCCGAAAATCCGATGTTTCATAAATCAAATATTCCATAAATCATAATTAAAACACATTCTGAAATCGTATGCATATGATGTCAACCATACAAACCATAATACATATAAATAATCACAAAGAGGTAAAACACCAACACATAGAAAAATAGTATATAATTTAATTATAGCACCGGAAGAAAACACACCTTAGGCGGCAATAGCTCTAACAACGAACAAAGGGAGGTTGCGACTTCGATGTAAGGTGATGACAACGTCAATTCGAGAAGAATTTATAAAACATGGGAATAACTAAGAGCGACAATACTTTAAAACTTAAGGCTTAGGTTTATTTCTGTACATAATAACTATGACTATATATAGAGAGAGTTGAGAGTTGGTAATCTAAACAAATTAGGTTTATAATAATAATAATAATAATAATAATAATAATAATAATAATAATAATAATAATAAAACAAGAATTTAAGTTGAAAATGGAGAGTCAATTCAACCGTGAGTAAAAAGGAGAATTAGAATTCAATTTGAAATTAAAAGATTAAATATATATATATATTATACGACTATAATTAATAAATATAATAATTAAAAATAGAGGAATTAATAAATATAATAATTAAAAACAGAGGAAGAGACTGGCGGTTTGATTTAGGATTCAATTTCATAAAAAAAGGGTTTATTTACAGAATTAATCCTTAACTTTTCAAGAAATTTTATATTAACTTTCAAATTTGACAAAAAATCTTATTTAGTCCACTATAGAAAATTAGGGTTTTTAATAAAAAATTCCCAATTGTTAGGGTTTTCAATTACGAATTACAAAATTAGAATTCTAGATTAGGGATTTTTCAAATCTAGGGTTTACAATTTGGGTATAATTTTTGGGGTGTTACATGACATCCACACCATATTTCACAACAATGATGGATTTTCATAGCGAGTTATCCGGTTGCGCATATCGCCATACCCACTTAGCGAGTAATGCTAAATTCCTAGTGCGTAAATTCACCACCCCAAGGCCCCCCACCCGTTTCGGCTGACATACCAGGTCCCAATTTACTCGACTCATCTTTGCCCGCTCCTCCTTACCTCCCCAAAGAAAATTACGCCTGATCCGATCAATTTTCAGTACAATGCGACGCGGAGCCAAAAAGACCCCCATATAAAACACTGGCAAAGCTGACAGCATTGAGTTCACCAAGATTAATCTTCCAGCGAAGGATAAAGAATCTCTTTTGGGTTAGCGAGGCTATCTCTCCTTACAATGTTATTTTCAAAGTTTGAATTCGCGTCACCTGTACAATGTGCCTTACCAATATACTAGCACTTGTTGGTATAAAATTTAATATGGTTTAAAAGAGGGTAAATATAGATTGTGTACTTATGATTTAAATGGATGCAATTTGAAATTGAATAGAAATCCTCTTCACATTTTCGGTGCCCCTATTTATGGCCCCATACTAAAAATTAAGTTTAGCGTTTAGGGTTTCAAGTTAGGGTTTATGAAATTTAGGGTATGTTGTATATTTAGGTATATGATATAGAGTTCAGGGTTTAAAATTTAGGATTAGGGCCTGAAATTTAATTTTTTAGTGTTGGAGCATAGAAAGAGGCACCGAAAAAGAATAAAATGATAAAAATCCTCTGCCCCTTTTCGGTGCCCCTACTTATGCCCCAACACTAAAAAAACACAAAAAAATAAATTTTAACCCCTAACCTTAAATTATAAATCCTAAACTCTACACCATGCACTCTAAAAAATACATCTTGTCTTAAATTCCCTAAACCCTAATCTTAAACCATACACCTATTTTTTAGTGTAAGGGCATAAATAAAGAAACCAATAATAACCTTAATATAAAAGCCTTAGAATGCTTTGCTTTTATCGCATCGAATAAAATCTCTCCTCTGTCGGGAACTCATTTTGTAAAATAGTATTCAACATGGAAAGTTGATCCGTTCATCAATTTCAACTGTTTTCTTTCTGCTGGTTCTTCTAGCAATAGTAAATTTTTTCTTTTACCCCTTCCAACTCATTATCTTTTGAATTAGGTCCTTGATTTGCTGTAGATTCATAGAATATGAAGCTAACCAGCTAAGTAAGCCTAAACCAGGAGGGATTAATGTGGCCATATTTCTCCAAGAATAGTTTTCTTATTCTTTTATGTGTATAATATATGGATGAGTCTACCACGTGCATCGGACACCGTTGAACATCACTAACGCTGAACACCATTAAATTTTTAATAAAGATTAAAAATTTTAAAGACTGACTTATAATTAAAATTAGGGTAAATTATAACGGAGAGTGAGTAAGGTCGATCGTGAAGAGAGATCACGACATGGACTTGATATTTTGATGTATGAACTGCATAAGGACATACCCAAGAGCCCAATGTTGATGTTGAAAGGAAAATTTCCGCTTCCAATATGTACAGAGATTGTTAAGACTGTATCGGCTAAAGAATGTGCAGTAACAAAGGTCCAACAAAAAAAAAGGTCGTGGAAGGCTTAGAAAAAATACGGAAGGAAAAAAGAAAGAATCATCTGAGGCGCTACATGATAAAAGATAGTTGATATTTCGTGAAGCAAAGGAGACTTTAAAGTTTAGTAAACTCATCGGGTTGAGTACTATTGGCAGAGAAGAGGATGTCATAAAAGATATCGCAAAGAATATTAAAAGAAGAGAATGTGGTCGATAGGTGTGGGCAAGATACTAATGATGTCGTGGAAGATACAAGAATTAGGTTTGACGTAAAAAATGAAGTCGTTTCAATTTTATTGTTGCTATTTGTGTTGTGCAAGAAGAGTGGAGCAGGTTCAAGGACTGTTTTTTTAAGTAGGATTGATATGTTGGTCCGTGTGTGCAAGGTATGTGCGTGCCAAGGGATGTTATGTTGATATTGGTTGGTATTGTTTATGTGATGCCCTGTTTTACCTGGATTTGCTTATTTATCCCGTTTGTGGGCGTTGTTTTGAGGTTTTATTTCGATTCATTTAGTGGTGTCTTGTTTCATTTCTATGTGTTGTTTTCCTCTGTTCATGGTCACGTTGTACCTTTTTCCTTCATTTAGGATTAGGGAGGCTCTTAATGAGGCACATGATCATGTTATAGTATGTATGATGCTTTATCAATAAAATCATACTACTTTACCGATCAAAAAATATATACAAAAATAAAAAAATATTTATAATGCATTAAAGAATTTGAACACTTTAATCGAAAAGGTATTCAACTTCGTTAGCCTGAGTCCATTACCATTCGTTGAATAAGTGGAATAAATCTTGTATTAGGATAACAATAAAACTCAAATTTTTTTTTGCTTTTATACGTCAATTTGTTGTTCATTGAAAATATGTTTAAGGAATATGCATTAGTATACTTAGTCTAACGAGATACAATCGAATATTTTTTCGATGGTTTATGAATATTTTTAAATTTTTATTTTTTATATTTATAATTTATCATTTTATAACTTTTTGATATTTTAAATTTTATGATTTTTACTTAAAATTTTAAATTACTTATAGTGTTTTTATTTTTTATATTTTATGAATAATTAAATATTTTAAAAGTTTAATAACATCTTAAATTATTATTTTAGTTTAAAGATTAAATGAGTTATTAAACCTTCAATTAAAATCAATTGTGCCCTCGAAGTCGGTTAAAAAAATAAATTTATCCTCTCCGCCACATCAGTATAGTTGACCATCATGTCAGCATTATAATAGTTAATGTCGGTCAAGGGACAAAATTGAAGCAATGAAGCGACTTCAGTGATGTATCAATTAAAATGTATTTACAACCTTGTTGATTTAAATTTATTTCATGGGCAAAATATGAGAAAATATAAATATTACTAGGGATAGGCATTGAAAATTATTGAATCCTAATCATTTCTTATTATTTCATATCTATATTAAAAAGTTTGTTGATCCAAGCTTTCAAAATTCTAATCATTTTCTCTACCTACTGTTCTAAGTAGGTTAAGGTGTTATTATTATTTTTTGCAAAGTAGAAGACAAATTTTACTGAAAATGATAATTAGCAATACAACATTGTTCCCAAGTTCATTTAGCCCTAAGAGTCATAAAAGAAAGAGTTTATTAAAAAGAAAAAAAAACACGAACTTTAATCCCGCCTATATGAAAAAGGAAGAATATAAACCCTAAAAATAACATGCAGATATAAGACATCTTCTTCCATCTTCCATTCAAAGTAACAAAGAAGCCGCTGAGCACGTCTAATGCAACAGTTCATACTTGATACGAGAAATTTACGTTCGTAGATGTTACAACACGGGTTGAGTATCGAAGCTTTGTTAGAGCCGAGACATCGCAGCACCATTGAGACGAAGTAGGATTATGCTTTGGATTATTTATTTTCTCCTATGCTTTCTTTTCTTTCTTTGGTTGTTTATAATATTGTTGTTAAACGAAAACGGTTATTTGTTTAGTCCATCTATGAACTAAACTTCTTTGAGGTTGGAATCAAATTGATGAAGCTTGAATTATTATTTTATTTTTGGTTTATATTGTGATTATTCTTAGTTGTTTTATTCTTTGGTGCTTAATTAAATTAATGTTAATTTATTGATGAGTATAATAATAATGATATTTAGACTTGCTCTAATACTGACAGGGTTTAGGACTAAGTTCGGTGATTACTGGTGTAATTTATCTTGATAAATAAAAATAAATTGACTGAAAATAGATTGTGTAATTATGATTTAAATGGATGTAATTTGAGATTACTTTAGAACACGACAGATGTGAGTTTCGACCGTTTTTCTCGTCAACTGCTTCTAGTACTAACCTTAATATAAAGGCCTCAGAATGTTTTACTTTCATTACATCAAATAAAATATCTCTCTCTTCTGTCGAGAATTCACTTTGTAAAATAATATTCAACATGGCAAAGTCCACCTGTTCATCAATTTCAACTGCTTTTCTTCTTCTGTTGGTTCTTCTAACAATAGGTTTTTTCTTTCACCCCTTCCAACTTATCATCTTTTGAATTTGGTCCTTGATTTCTCCAAGAATAGTTTTGTTATTCTTGCAGTTTGTCTGATTTGGTTTGCATGTTTTTGTAATAAAAACAGAGAAGAGGTCCGTAACAGCGGAGGATGAAGAAAGTAAAACATGCGAAAGCCAAAGCAGTGAGTTCAAGGGGCTTTGCTTGCATGACGACAACTGTGAGATTGTGTGTAAGAGTGAGGGTTTCAAACGTGGAGAATGCCGAAGCTTGCATACTCAGTGCATATGCACTAAGCCTTGTTTTCATGATTAATTAATTCATTATCCATGAGGATGTATGTGTTCTAAGACAATGACAGAATTGGGAGACTAATATGTTAACAAATTTGTAATAAAAATATTATTATAATTTTAAATGAGATTTTGTGATGTTTATGTTGCATATACAATCATTTCTAGTCAAATTGCTTACACATCTTATATTGCTTTAACATTTTACATGTTTTTTCTAATTTGGTACTTAACTTTTTTTTTATCAATAATGCCCCTTAAAGTATATAAAATAATCTTTTCCATTTTACTTTAAAATCATTAACTTTGTTGTACCCATTGAGTGGTCTCACTGTTAACGGGTGTAATGTTCATTCTGGATGACCCGAGTTTGAGCAGCTTAGACTGCAAATGTGTGTGAGCTTATTCAAATATAAAATCAGACTTAATATGCTACCTTATAATCAGATTATAATATAAAAAATAGGGATGTGAAATTAGATAATCGTTCAGCTTTCAGGTCAAGTCATGTCAGGTCAGATCAAACTAGATACAGGTTATGTCATGTCAATTTAATGGTTCGACTCGTGTCAGGTCGGGTTCGGGTCGACTCAGATTCAGGTCATTATCAGGTTGAATTCAAATCAGATTGAGTTTGGGTTCAGGTCGGGTTAATTTCAAGTCAGATAAGTTTCAGTTCAGGCCAAAACGGTTCGGGTCCGAATCAGTTAATCAGCGAGTTAATTCAGGTTCGAATGGACTTCAGGTCGAGCCACGTTCAATTCGGGTCACGTTGTTGACGAATAAAATTCAGGTCGGGGAATATCGATTTCGGTTGAACTTCAAGTTGGGTCTTACCGTATATAAATAGACTTCGGTATGGTAATTATGGGTAATTTTCAGATAAAAATAAAATTTTAGAGACTAATACGAACCAAAATATCCCTTAGGATGCCGAAATATTTTACAATTTAAAAATATATATATAATTATGGCTAAATTGAATTAAACTAAAATTTAAAAGTGAATGTTAAGACTAAAATGAAATTTTTAAACAAGTGAGGACCTAAAATGTAATTAATCACTAAGCAAAAAAATTTGGAGGCAAATGTCAAAATCGAAAATTAATTATTGGATCAAATTTAAAAAGATTCTATTTAAATTTTGGAGAGAAAGAACCTAAAAATTAGAGGGCTTAATTCCCTCCGAATTTTTGTCCTTTACCTCTACCAATTATTTTTTTCATGATTTTAATTAAAGTACAATGGTAGGAGGGAAAGTTTCCCACCCGTGTGGGATTTTAGGTTAGGATAAATTATTTTTTTAGCCCTTCCAACTTTGGATGAATTTTTTTGTGTCCCAAATTTTTACTTTTAAGTTTTAATTTAATTCAATAGAGTCCTTAAATTGTGAAGATGCATTTTGTCACACTATAATATAATAAATTCATAATCTCACAAATTCATCAATTGTAACTTATTAGTTATTACAAGTCGGATAAATACAAAGTCAGGTAAATATCAGATCAGTTCAATAACAAGTCAAGTTATTTACAGGTTGAGTCAATTACAAATGAGGTTGATAACAGGTCAGGTTGATAATAGGTCGAGTAATATCAATTATTTACCAAGTTAATCTCGGTTCAGGTTCATATCAGGTCAGATGCAGGTCGGGTTCAAATATCACATTATCAGGTTGAATTCGGGTGCATGTCAGGTTCAGATTCAAAAGTTTCAGGTCTAACTCGGGTTCAGGTCAACACCAGTTCAGATTCGAATCGATTTCGAATCACCACCACCTCAGGTCACAAGCAGTTCCGACTCAAGTCAGTTTCAGTCAATTTTGTAAGTCGAATTAACTATTTACATCCTAAAAGAAACCCATTAAACATGATACTAATTTTTTGTCAATCAAAGTATTTCACATGACAACCAAAAAATTGTCAATCAAAGTATTTCACATGACAACCAAAAAATGTGTATAACTATAATAAAAAGGTCTTGTAAGTTTTATTTTTATTTAGTTTAGTCTTAAAAAAATTAAACTGAAATTAATCTTAATTTATGTCTAAATTTAAAAAAAAAACAAAAAGTTAAAAAGAAAAGAAAAGAGAGTAGTGGTTGATAATTCTTGCTGCCAAAAACCATTGTGGATTAATAATGATTTTTGACATAAGCCTCAGTGAAGCCGAAACCGCACCACCGGCCCACTCAATGCCTCATAAAATGGACCATGTTAAATTTAAGTTGCAAGTCCTTAGGGAAGCTATTGTTTTTCATAGCTACATGGGCGAAGTCACATAGACTGGCAAATGCCAGACCCCATGGTTTACCTTAACAGTCTATTCTTTTTTAAATTTGACTTTTTAAAATTTTAAATTATAATTTATTTTATTTGTTTTAATATTATAGAGTGAGTGTTGTTTTAGTGTTAAAATGTGTAAAAAAAATTAGGTTTGTTTTACTTGAAGTTAGTGGATCGAATCCTATTAATGATGTTTCCAATCTTTTATTCTGTAACACCCGGGTTTAGGGGTCGGGTGAAAATAATATTTTAATATTATTTCGGGTTTCAGTCTTATATTTAAAATAATAATGTATTATTTTGGTCTTCGTATTTTTCAAAACGAACAATTGTGTTGGACCAAATTGGATTGGAACTTAAATTCATGGATTTTAAAGTAAATGAGATTGTCATCTCATTAATGGCATTTTTGTAATAAAATGGCCATCCAAATTAAAAACCCCTCCTTTTTATTTAAAACACAAGTTGCCATCTTCTTCCCCAACCCTTCCCCATTTTCACGTCAACTTCCCCTCCCCCTCCTTGGTGCTTTTCCATCAAATCTTGCCTCCATTTTTGGAGCATTTTGAAAGGTAATTACATTTCCGACTTGCTCTCATCCTCCTCTACTTGAAAGTACAAATAGATTTCATTTTCATCAATGTTTTAAAAATTGGGTTTTTGAAAGTTTAGGTTAAAGGATGGAGCTTTATGGGTTTTTACTAAGGCTTTTGATTTGTTATTGTTAGATATGTTATCTATGAATCAAATGGTCCAATATATATAATTTTTAGAGTGTTTTAAATGGATTCCCGAATTTGGGTATAAATGGGTTTTTTGGAGGGTTTTGGGTGAGTTTTGGGGGTTGTTTTAGGTGGAAATTGATAGCCCAATGGTAGTACTATGGTTAAGGGTTGATTTGGGAATGTTTGTGGGTGCTATGGATGTTGGAAAGATGGTTTTTGGACATGGTTTAGGGGCTGTCCGAAATTGCTAAAAGTGGGGTTTGGTCATGGCTTGCAACATTGTGAATTGTATTTGAATTGTGATCCGGGTTGGTCTTTTGATGTTGGGCTGATTTGGAATTGTTTGAAATGTGTTTGAGGTTGTTTGGAAGCGGGAAATTCGCGTTGGAAAAGCTTCGGGAAGAAATCCGGAAATTTGAGGGAGGTTGCTAGCTTGGCTTGGAGCTTGGATGTTTAGGTGAGTGGTTAAATATTTTCAAAATAGTTTTGAGTATTTGGTTCAAGCATGTGAACCTAGGATGAGCTTGGTAAACCCACCTAGAGTTGGGATTAGAGTGGTAGCCTAATCCCAAGCTTTGACTAGAGACTTTGGTTGCACTTTTTAATGGTTGAATATGCCTCGTATTAAATTGTGATGGTGTTGATTATGTATATGTTGTATACATGTATGTTGGGGCATGTTTGATGTATTGTTATACGCATGTTGATGATATATATGATATGGTTATACACATGTGTAAAATGTAATGTGATATGGTTGTTAATGATGTACATGTGGTGTTGACATGTGGAATGATATTATGAGGTGGTTTCATGATCCGAGGATCATGGTGAGTACATGCTAGGCATGGAATTGTGGTTTGTGCATGGCGGTAAGTCATGGTGAGTACGTGCTAAGCACAGAAGTGTTATGAATTGATATTATGAATGATTAATGAAATGTGTAGTATTGGCACTAGTATGCTTGGGTACAAATGATCGATCATTAGGATGTTTAGTGTGTACACATGAGTCAAAAGTCGCGCGTGGCCTTGGTGGCGTTGAGTCACCAAGGAGGAGTACGGGTTCGCCCGGAAATTTTATTTATATTAGTCGGTGATGAGTGGAATCCCATCGACGGGGCGTGAAGATGAGTGGAATCCCCTCCGCGTGAAATGAGGCGTGAGGATGAGTGGAATCCCCTCCGCGTGAACGGTGATGAGTGGAATCCCACCGTCAGGTAATGGTTGAGTTGTTGGATGTGAGTTCCAACGGTTATCCGCGTATTCGAGTCATAGCTAGGTGCCAATACAGATTGTAGTGTATATTGCCAATTTGTGGTTAATTTGTGAGCCAATGTGTTTTGGGAGGTGTTGCTAACATGGTTTAATTTATGTGATTTCATATGTTGTGGATTTAAACATGTTGAGCATGACATGATATTGAATATATGTTCATGCATCATCTATATTTATGGCTCGCGTGGATCGGAGGTAAGATCATGCATTTTATCTTGGTTGTAGCTCGTGCTTGGACCCTGCATTGTCGAGGTTTGTTTTTAAAGAGCTTACCCTCACTAAGCTTTTATGCTTACGCTCTCTTTTGTTCGACAATGCAGATCAATGGTTTGTGGGTGGCAAGGGCAAGGAAAGGCCTCCAAGTGTTGCCTACGGTTAGCTCAAGTATGATGTTTAAATTTAAAGATTGTAATAGTAAAGCAATGGGATAGGTGTTGTTGGTTTGAGTTTGATGTATGTCTATGGTTGACTTGATTTGTAAGCATGATGTATCTTGCCATATGCTTGTGTGATGAATGTTAACTCATGCCTAAGTTGCTCTTTTAAACGTTAGTCTTATTGCCTTAAGGGCTTATATATGTGTTTGAAGGATGTTTGAATGAATGCATGTTTGGGGGATGTTGCCTTAGTATTAGACATGTCTAAACCTTGTTAAAGCATGATGGCATTGTTGGTATACCTTAGGTTTAATCGTTTTGCTGTTATATGGTGTTTTGGTGGTGTTTTGGGGCACCCTTGTGTCTCAAAACAGCCCAGACGAGTCTGCAGACAGGGGGTGTTTCGGAACGGGTCCCTCTGTTCCGGAACGGCCCCTGTGTAAATGGTCTGCCGTTTCGAAACGGATGAGGGTCGTTCCGGAACGTTTTCGCTACTGGAATTTTGAGAAATTGGCGAGATGAAGCCGTTCCGAAACGGGCCTCTGAGGTTCCGAAACGGTCAAATCTCGTTGACCACGAGATATTGACCGTCAAGGGCGTTCCGATACGGGTCTCCCCTGTTTCGGAACGGTCACCTTGTGGTTGACCCAGGCCCGTTGACTAGGTCAAGGCGTTTCGGAACACCCTATAGGTGTTTCGAAACGGCCTGCTGTAATGAAGTAAAATGGACTGTTTACCTTTTTGTTGGTCGGTGAATGTTTCGTTGCTTGTATCTTCCGCTGTTGTGCTTCACATAGGAATTAAATATGCATCTAGATAAGACTAATGATAAAAGGAATTTTCTGGGTCGTTAACCGAGGGGAAACCTTAACGGGTTTCGCTTCGGTTTTCCCCGTGTGGCCCACTCGGACCGGTCATCCGACCAGGTCGGGACGAGGGGGTTACATTTGTTGGTATCAGAGCCTAAGGTTTCCGAGACCTTGGGCAGGTAAGTGAGGTAAGTTTAAGTTTTGAATTGATATGCACGGTGTTTGCTTGCTTTGTAAGTATGATTGCTTGTATGACAAGTATGTTGATTGTTGGTTTAAAAGCATGTTGCTCGTTATCCGTGTATGCTGTGATGTGTGATTGTTTGATTGAGAATGCATGTTGTTTGATCGTACGCATTTGTTTGCTTGTTTAGCAAGTATGCCTTGTTATATGCTTGGTTGAGCATGTATGTGTGCTGATTTGGTTGAACCATGTTTAGTAGAGTCTCATTGCTTCTATTACATCGGAAAAAGGATTTTAAGTGAGGGAAATCATACTTGAGCCACTTGGAACTTTCCTTTGCTCACCCAACTTGTATGTTAAATTGTTGATTGATTTATTGCTTTTAGTAAGCTTAGGGCCAGTGTGTGGGCCGTGAATCGGTAAGTGGAAGTTGTGGTTTTGAAAATGTGGATGATGTGGAGGAAGTTCTTTGCTATAGTTAGGGGAGTATGGTTGTACCGGAGTTGAGGTACAATTTGTTTGCTCGAGTCCGCGTGCATGTGGGTTGATTCTTGTTGGTGAAGGGACGATTTGACCGATTCTGGTATTAGTTGGTGAAAGGAAGCGGGGACCTATGAGTGGGAGTCAGAATGGTATCTATGTGATAGTGGATAAGCCTTGGTACAGTTTTGAGTTTGTCTCTTCTGATTGGTTCTGAGTTCGTACTTCCGTATGTTGTTAACAAGCATGCAAGTTTGAATGTGCTCGATGAGGTAGGTATGAGTACCTTAATTCTTTTGGCGGGATCTAGGTAGGGGTCTCGTGTGAGTAATCTGAATTTCAGAGGTGTTAGTGGTGACCGTTGGGGTTCAGCCTATGGTTTCGATGCAAGACAGCCGATCAGTATCCGTGAATGGGAATCGATTTGTGTGTTTGGGGCCAGTGTGCGTCTGGGTGGTTTTCCAGTATGGTTGTCTGTGTGTGCCCAGAACTGCGTTTCTGAAGTTCTGAAATGCTATACGAATAGTCTAGAAGAGTCGGATTTTGTTGAAGAATCAGTCTGAAAACAAGAGGACCGAAGACTATCAGTTGTGTACTTGTGAAGTTACAATTTTTGCAGAATCGTCCGTTTGTGTGAGCGTGCAAAGATTTTGACGTATCTCTGTTGAGATTTTAGACGTAGGGACGCATGTGACTAGACCCTTTGGGGAGATAGTAGTGATCAGAAAGATGTACAGAAGATGTTTGTTGGTGGTTCAGAGTTACTAGTTTCTAGTAGATGTGAAGTGATCGTCTTCCTACGGTTTTGATGTACCTTTTGTCAAGGTTTGGCTTGAAGAGCACGAAATTAGTGTATACGTTGAGACAAAGAGAGAGTTGCTTTGAAGACATGGATTTTTGTGAGACTGTAGTGGTAAGTGAGGATGTGAACTTCTTGTTGAATGTTGATCCAGTTTAGAGGTCAAAGGTTGATTGAGTTTAGTTGGTAGGCTTGCTTAGCAAGTGTGATGAATTTGATTTTGAACGAAGATTGGACCGCAAAATGCTAGAATAGTTTGTGAATCTTCCTAGAAGTGTTTAGAAGAAACGCCCAGTTTGTCTCCTAACATTGAAGAAGAGTTTATTATTGATGTCGTCTCCGAGTTTGCTCGTGTTTTAGTTTGCTCTGTATCTTATGGTTTCTGACAGAATTGAGAGTGTTGAAGAATTAGCTTCGAGACTTGTTAGACCTTAGATTCATTAGGCCTAGTGCATCATCTCAGAGTTCTACAGTGTAAATTGTGAAGAAGAAAGAGTGACAGTACGAGAATGTGTCGAGATTTCAGACAGTTGAAACGAGTGTCAGTGAATAAATAGTATCCGTTTCCGAGTGTCAGTGAATTGTTGATCAGTTAGTGTGTGCTTCAGTCTATTTGAAGATTAGCTTGAGATCCGTTTACCACCAGTTGAACGTGAGAAAAGTTAAAGTACCGAAGACAGCTTTAAGGGAAGGATGTGATCACCTTGAGCTCTGAGTTATGTCGTTTTGTTTAACTAGTGTATTAGTTACCTTCATAGAGATGTTGAGCAGAATAACTTCTGAGTTCCTTGATCAGTTATAGTAGTTCTCATAGTTGACGCATGAGCATATTCAAGTACCGAAGAAGACCATGACAGGCTTTAGAATTAGTATTGTAGATTCTATTAGAGCATCAGTTGTATGTCAAGTTGAGCCAATGTGAACTCCGAGTTAACGAAGATGTCCTCCTAGGACATGTAGATCAGCTGAGTGTGCTAGAGTAAATCCTTAGTAGGCAAAAGAAGATACGAGTTTGAAGAAATTGAAGACTGTGACAGATATCTACAGTTCCTAGGTCTAGCCTTGTTACTCTCAGAGAATTGTAAATAGTGTTTGAAGATAGTTGCTCCATTGATAGATTGCTACAGAAGAATGTTCAGTTGTGTGGTTAGATGCGAGACAACGAGCCCTTGAGAAACTGAAAGAGACGTTGAAGAAAGCTTCGGCCTTGAATCAACTTATGTCAGAGAAAGAGTTGTGGACCACAGTGATGCACTACATGTGGAGTTAGGTTGTGTGCTTATGCAAGACAGAAGATTGTGGCTTGTTCATCAAGATAGTTGGAAGACCGTGAGAAGAGTTATTCGATATGAGACATAGAGTTAATTACAGTTGTATTTGCTTCGAAGACTTAGAGACAAAGCTTGTAAAGTAAGAAATGCACAGTGTGTACGTACATATTATCAGAACTTGAATTGTTAGACAACCTAGGAAGGGTTGGAACTTGAACAACATGAGTTGTTAGAATTGCTTGAAGACTGTGATCTCAAGATTGAGTACTATCTGAAGAGAGTCTACGTAGCAACCGATGTTCCGAGTTGTATTTGCTGGTAGATTAGTAGTTGAGTTACGCGTTGTAATTGCCGAATTCCGTATATCAAGTGATAGTAGTTTTGTGGCCGAGTTTCGGGTTGAGACTACCTTAAGTCAGAATGTTTGATGAGAAACAGTTGCAAGACAGATTCTTGGCACCTCACGTGCGAGGCATAGTAGAGGGAAGACCTTCAGAATACAGTTTCAGAGATGATAGAGTCTTGCATTTCAGAGACAGAAT
Organism: Hibiscus tridactylites; assembly: GCA_958450335.1. Lineage (NCBI taxonomy): Eukaryota > Viridiplantae > Streptophyta > Magnoliopsida > Malvales > Malvaceae > Hibiscus > Hibiscus tridactylites. The sequence goes on from OY288276.1 coordinate 84,631,505, forward strand.
AGTTGTACCGATTGACCTAGTGTTTTGAGATGTATTGTTTTGGTCGAAGCGCGCGGTGGTTCATTTGTATTGCATCTGAGTAGTATGAGGACGTATTGTGGGTTGAAGATAAATGCTTCGGGATTGAGTTGATGAATAATGTGGTTCAGTATGAGAGTAAGTATGTAAATTGCCAGCGAGTCAAGACCGAGCTTCAGTTTTCTTCTAGCTTATTTCATCCGTGGAAGGTTCATAATGGAAGCGAGTAATAGAGATCCGAGATTTCAACTAGATTATTTTTGAAGACGTCTGCATAGTGTTTGGTTTCCTGATGAAGATAGAGGGTCAGTCAGGGAAAGTTATGAGTCAAATGTTCAAACAGTGGGGTAAGAGATTGTGAATCGGGCTAGTTTAGTTGTTTATTTGTTACGGTTACCACTAGAGTTAGAAAGGAGTTTGTGATATGATTTGAGTATCTGTGATTTGAAAATGTGAGTCAGATCTGGGCCGTGCTATGTTTGTTGAAGAGATTGAGTTGAGTTTGAAAATTGCGTACAACGAAGAATCAGTTGAGATCTTAGCATCTGATATCTATTGATGTGTGGTAAGTCCACCGAGATTGGTTAGAGTGTTGTGGTGTGAAAGAAAGTGGGTTCGTGTCCGATAAATTTCAGGGACGAAATTTCCTTAAGTGGGGGAGAGTTGTAACACCCGGGTTTAGGGGTCGGGTGAAAATAATATTTTAATATTATTTCGGGTTTCAGTCTTATATTTAAAATAATAATGTATTATTTTGGTCTTCGTATTTTTCAAAACGAACAATTGTGTTGGACCAAATTGGATTGGAACTTAAATTCATGGATTTTAAAGTAAATGAGATTGCCATCTCATTAATGGCATTTTTGTAATAAAATGGACATCCAAATTAAAAACCCCTCCTTTTTATTTAAAACACAAGTTGCCATCTTCTTCCCCAACCCTTCCCCATTTTCACGTCAACTTTCCCTCCCCCTCCTTGGTGCTTTTCCATCAAATCTTGCCTCCATTTTTGGAGCATTTTGAAAGGTAATTACATTTCCGACTTGCTCTCATCCTCCTCTACTTGAAAGTACAAATAGATTTCATTTTCATCAATGTTTTAGAAATTGGGTTTTTGAAAGTTTAGGTTAAAGGATGGAGCTTTATGGGTTTTTACTAAGGCTTTTGATTTGTTATTGTTAGATATGTTATCTATGAATCAAATGGTCCAATATATATAATTTTTAGAGTGTTTTAAATGGATTCCCGAATTTGGGTATAAATGGGTTTTTTGGAGGGTTTTGGGTGAGTTTTGGGGGTTGTTTTAGGTGGAAATTGATAGCCCAATGGTAGTACTATGGTTAAGGGTTGATTTGGGAATGTTTGTGGGTGCTATGGATGTTGGAAAGATGGTTTTTGGACATGGTTTAGGGGCTGTCCGAAATTGCTAAAAGTGGGGTTTGGTCATGGCTTGCAACATTGTGAATTGTATTTGAATTGTGATCCGGGTTGGTCTTTTGATGTTGGGCTGATTTGGAATTGTTTGAAATGTGTTTGAGGTTGTTTGGAAGTGGGAAATTCGTGTTGGAAAAGCTTCGGGAAGAAATCCGGAAATTTGAGGGAGGTTGCTAGCTTGGCTTGGAGCTTGGATGTTTAGGTGAGTGGTTAAATATTTTCAAAATGGTTTTGAGTATTTGGTTCAAGCATGTGAACCTAGGATGGGCTTGGTAAACCCACCTAGAGTTGGGATTAGAGTGGTAGCCTAATCCCAAGCTTTGACTAGAGACTTTGGTTGCACTTTTTAATGGTTGAATATGCCTCGTATTAAATTGTGATGGTGTTGATTATGTATATGTTGTATACATGTATGTTGGGGCATGTTTGATGTATTGTTATACGCATGTTGATGATATATATGATATGGTTATACACATGTGTAAAATGTAATGTGATATGGTTGTTAATGATGTACATGTGGTGTTGACATGTGGAATGATATTATGAGGTGGTTTCATGATCCGAGGATCATGGTGAGTACATGCTAGGCATGGAATTGTGGTTTGTGCATGGCGGTAAGTCATGGTGAGTACGTGCTAAGCACAGAAGTGTTATGAATTGATATTATGAATGATTAATGAAATGTGTAGTATTGGCACTAGTATGCTTGGGTACAAATGATCGATCATTAGGATGTTTAGTGTGTACACATGAGTCAAAAGTCGCGCGTGGCCTTGGTGGCGTTGAGTCACCAAGGAGGAGTACGGGTTCGCCCAGAAATTTTATTTATATTAGTCGGTGATGAGTGGAATCCCATCGACGGGGCGTGAGGATGAGTGGAATCCCCTCCGCGTGAAATGAGGCGTGAGGATGAGTGGAATCCCCTCCGCGTGAAATGAGGCGTGAGGATGAGTGGAATCCCCTCCGCGTGAACGGTGATGAGTGGAATCCCACCGTCAGGTAATGGTTGAGTTGTTGGATGTGAGTTCCAACGGTTATCCGCGTATTCGAGTCATAGCTAGGTGCCAATACAGATTGTAGTGTATATTGCCAATTTGTGGTTAATTTGTGAGCCAATGTGTTTTGGGAGGTGTTGCTAACATGGTTTAATTTATGTGATTTCATATGTTGTGGATTTAAACATGTTGAGCATGACATGATATTGAATATATGTTCATGCATCATCTATATTTATGGCTCGCGTGGATCGGAGGTAAGATCATGCATTTTATCTTGGTTGTAGCTCGTGCTTGGACCCTGCATTATCGAGGTTTGTTTTTAAAGAGCTTACCCTCACTAAGCTTTTATGCTTACGCTCTCTTTTGTTCGACAATGCAGATCAATGGTTTGTGGGTGGCAAGGGCAAGGAAAGGCCTCCAAGTGTTGCCTACGGTTAGCTCAAGTATGATGTTTAAATTTAAAGATTGTAATAGTAAAGCAATGGGATAGGTGTTGTTGGTTTGAGTTTGATGTATGTCTATGGTTGACTTGATTTGTAAGCATGATGTATCTTGTCATATGCTTGTGTGATGAATGTTAACTCATGCCTAAGTTGCTCTTTTGAACGTTAGTCTTATTGCCTTAAGGGCTTATATATGTGTTTGAAGGATGTTTGAATGAATGCATGTTTGGGGGATGTTGCCTTAGTATTAGACATGTCTAAACCTTGTTAAAGCATGATGGCATTGTTGGTATACCTTGTGTTTAATCGTTTTGCTGTTATATGGTGTTTTGGTGGTGTTTTGGGGCACCCTTGTGTCTCAAAACAGCCCAGACGAGTCTGCAGACAGGGGGTGTTTCGGAACGGGTCCCCCTGTTCCGGAACGGCCCCTGTGTAAATGGCCTGCCGTTTCGAAACGGATGAGGGTCGTTCCGGAACGTTTTCGCTACTGGAATTTTGAGAAATTGGCGAGATGAAGCCGTTCCGAAACGGGCCTCTGAGGTTCTGAAACGGTCAAATCTCGTTGACCACGAGATATTGACCGTCAAGGGCGTTCCGATACGGGTCTCCCCTGTTTCGGAACGGTCACCTTGTGATTGACCCAGGCCCGTTGACTAGGTCAAGGCGTTTCGGAACACCCTATAGGTGTTTCGAAACGGCCTGCTGTAATGAAGTAAAATGGACTGTTTACCTTTTTGTTGGTCGGTGAATGTTTCGTTGCTTGTATCTTCCGCTGTTGTGCTCCACATAGGAATTAAATATGCATCTAGATAAGACTAATGATAAAAGGAATTTTCTGGGTCGTTAACCGAGGGGAAACCTTAACGGGTTTCGCTTCGGTTTTCCCCGTGTGGCCCACTCGGACCGGTCATCCGACCAGGCCGGGACGAGGGGGTTACATATTCCTTTTAGGTTTAGGTGTAAGAACCTATTGAACTTTTGAAAAAAAATCAATTAAGCCCTTAAACTTTTTTTGGCACTCAATTAAGCTTTTGAACCAAGAAATTGAATTAATTAAGTCTTTTGACCAATTTTGACCATTAAATCTTGACAATTTTTTCTTTATATATTACTGGCACATAAAACACGATAATTCTATCATGTTGCATTTACAAATTTCTTCAAAAAAAATTATATTTATATATATTTTTAGAAATTTTAGAACTTTTAAACAATTTTTTAAATAAAATGTATATTTTAAAAAATGTAAGTCGTGACAATATGACACAACGCACTACACCAACAAACCTAAAAAACTATAAGATTTAATATTCAAAATTGGTTCAAGGGCTTAATTGGGTGCAAAAAAAATCAGAGCCTTAATTAATTTTTTTTCAAAGTTTAAGAGCTTCTTATACTCTTAAGTTTTTCTTTCGCCTTCTTTAACTTTTAATTATTGGCATCGCCGTTGCATAGCTCATAAAGGTACCGGAAAAAGGCATAGAAATTTCATTCATGTATGTGATGAATCAAGCAAGAGGAATGGGCGAATTCTATTCATTGTGGATTAATAATAATTCTATTAATGGGAAATTCTAAAGCATAGAAACATGGTTTGTTTCAGTTGAATGAGAGGTTGAGTTTGAAGCAGATACGAAAATCTTTTGGCAAAGTTTGATAGCTGTACAAGTAATCATGTTTGCTAAGCTCATTCATTGTAACAAACAAACTCTATACTCATCACTTCACCCTATATATTAGATAAGCTACCAACACACTGACCCCAACTTCCACTATTCCCACACACTTCCACAAATCAATGATTCTATAATTGAATCACCACCCCCATTGCTTCCAAACTTGTTTTCATTCTATGGGTTGAACATCTCAACGCTAGTTTATACAAATTTACAATCATTTCCTTTTATACCATTGTTATTATTATTAGGGTAAACAAACATAGATACCACTAAGTTTTAAGTTTAGTATCGATTATGTCACTGAGCTAAAAATCAATATTATTCTAGTATTGAATTTTACTTTAGGCTTTATTATATCACTGAACCATTAAAATCGATGACACAGACGAATCTTAATGGTTCGTGTGTGATGACGTGAGGAGACTTTAACGGTCAAGTATTATAATTGAAGCTTAAACTAAAGTTCAATATTAAAATAATATCAATTTTTAAATTAGTAGAACAGTTCATACTAAACTTAAAATTCAATAATATCTTATGTAATTTACAATTTACTCTGGAATTCAGATAATATGATATTGCTTAAAAAAATTAAAGTATTGGGTATCATTGATGGTGTCCCATTATTTCAAAGATTATAGACGAAGGGCATTGAATGTTTGATGTCATCATTGCTTCATACTTTGTTTAAATCATCACAGTGTGAGTATATACTATATAGTGGTTGTCAGATAAGCATTTCCTTTTTAAGCTTTCAGTGCCATAACTACTTCATCAACACCAAGTCTCCATGTTCTCATTTTCCTTGTATTTTTAGGATGGATTTCCCCCCAACTCATCACAGAGAAGTTATACCTTTATTTACAATGGGAGAATGTGGGGTACATTTGCGGTACAACATCTTAATTAATGTTAGGTTAAAAATGATAAGTTTTAAAAAATTTCTAATTAATTTAAAAAATATATAACATTTTAAGTTGATTTTTTCATAGTTTTTCTCAACTTTAAAAACTTTAAAACAAGCTTCGAAACTTATCGTAAAAACTCACCAACTTAAAAAATAAATTTTAAAACTTGTTAAAAATCAATTTAAAATGTTATAAAAATATATATTTTTTAAGATATTTGACGGGTACTGAATCTTATATTTTTTAATCTTAAATCATATTTCCGTTCTTTAGACTCGTACCGAGATGTTAGGTATCTTGCAAAGCAAAACTTGATCTCGATTTTATGCTCAGTTTCTTTCATTTGTTTCCATGTTTTGATGCATTGTAAATCGCCTAAAATTGCCAATTTCCAATGATTTTGTCCAAATATGAACAGCTCAAGAAAGTGGACGGTAATTAAAAAATATGAAATACTACTGCAACTTCGAGTTTAATACTTTGGTAATTTGTAATTTATTGCCGAAAGTGGTTGCTTGCATAAGTTCCTGTGAATATTTTAATTTGTAATTTGTATCCTTTCTGATTAGGAAAATTCTACAATCTTCGACGAACATTGCTGAACACCACTAACGATGAACATCGATGAACACCATTAATTTTTTTAAAAAATCTAAAAATCACAAAGACTAAAATTGTAATTAAAATTTATTTTAAAAAATAAAAATTAAATTTAATAAAATAATTATATTTCTCTATTGTATTAAAAATTGATAATTTTGAATCAAATATACCCAAATATCATAAACCCTATATCCCAACCCTTTCAATTGCTACTGCCGGCGTCCCCTGTTCTCGCCGTGGTCAGCCTTGTTTCGCCGGCGTTCATCCAGTCGCTCCGCCGCCCTCCGTCCGCCGTCCTTGTTCATCGTTTCAGCATCGTTCCAGGTTAGTTTTCTGCCCCTTTATTGTCCCGTCGATCTTGGGTCGGCCATCGCAGCCGTCGTCGGCTATTCCCGACGTTCAGTCGTCATCGGCGAACTGAGCTCGCCGAACCGAATTCCGTCGCCGGCGACCCCAAATCCCAATCCAAAAACCTTAATTTTTATTTTCCCCAATTTCATAAACCTAATTTAATAAATTAGAAACCCTATTTTTTAATTTCCCCAATTCGAAAAATGTGAGCGTTTTTAATTTATTAAATTAGGTTTATGAAATTGGGGAAAATAAAAATTAAGGTTTTTGGATTGGGATTTGGGGTCGCCGGCGACGGAATTCGGTTCGGCGAGCTCAGTTCGCCGATGACGACTGAACGTCGGGAATAGCCGACGACGGCTGCGATGGCCGACCCAAGATCGACGGGACAATAAAGGGGCAGAAAACTAACCTGGAACGATGCTGAAACGATGAACAAGGACGGCGGACGGCGGGCGGCGGAGCGACTGGATGAACGCCGGCGAAACAAGGCTGACCACGGCGAGAACAGGGGACGCCGGCAGTAGCAATTGAAAGGGTTGGGATATAGGGTTTATGATATTTGGGTATATTTGATTCAAAATTATCAATTTTTAATACAATAGAGAAATATAATTATTTTATTAAATTTAATTTTTATTTTTTAAAATAAATTTTAATTACAATTTTAGTCCTTGTGATTTTTAGTTTTTTTAAAAAAAATTAATGGTGTTCATCGATGTTCATCGTTAGTGGTGTTCAGCAATGTTCGTCGCACGTGGTAGACTCATCCTTCTGATTATTCACACAAAGCTAGAATTATAATTTTCGGTCGAGTTTAATGTACAACAACTTTAGGGTGCGGCTAAAAAATGAAAAGTTTTGATATTTGTCTAAAATGTTTAAAATATTAGATTTTTTGATAACATTTTAAGTTGATTTTTTCATATTTTTTGACAAATATCGATACTTATTTTGTAAGTATCGATACTTGTTCAAAAACTTAAAATGTTATTAAAAAACCTAAATGTCGATACTTACAAAATAAGTATCGATACTTGTCAAAAAATATAAAAATTTCAACCTAAAATGTTATCAAAAAGTCTAACATTTTAACTTATTGGACAAATTTCAAAACTTACCATCTTTTAGCCGCACCCTAGACATGTAGTACCCAAAACTACCACAACTTTTCATAAATAAATCGAAGATTAAATCAACAAACATCTATTCAGGTTGGTTTGATTATTTTTAAATTATTTTTAGTTTAAGATTGTGTATATTTTTAACTTTAAATTATATATATATATTCATATTTGTTCAGTTAAATTAAATAAATTATTTTTAACATGAAAAAATATGTTAATGTACATATAACTGAACATGTTTACGAACAATTAAAATATATTCATTTAGGGATATGATTTATTTACACAATATAAGAGTTTTTAAGTTTTATACATTTTTTGGATCGCTGGATGTGTGAAATATATGGTTGAAATTAACAATAGAATATGTGAAGATTATTACTTGAAAAAAATAAACAGTTAATCTCATATATTCATTTCACTTATTCAATGATCCTAAAAACGTATAAAACTCGTCCTAATCCATTCATGAATAATAAATAAATTAGAAATAAACATATTTCTTATCTTTTAAGGATTAATATCAAAATCACACATGAACTTTTGTATAATATACAATGTTATACATGAACTTTATTTTTGTGCAATTATGTGCACAAAGTTTTGATTTGATTAATTTTCTGTAAATCATTAAAATTGTAATCGATGTAACATTATTTTGTGTTTATATATAGTATACACAAAAAAAATACTATTTATCTAATATGAAAATAAATGGATGTATTTATTTTTAAAATGTGTATAATTGGACGAAAAACAAAGTTAAATGTGTAAATTGAATCAGAAATAAAGTTTCATGTGAATAATTACACTAAACTAAAACAAAATTCATGAGTAGTTTAGATATTTATCGAAAAATAATCCAACATAAATACTATTAATTGTATTATACATAAATAAAATAAACACATAAAAAATAATAGTATTATTTTTAAATAATCAAACAATAAGTGAGATTTAAATGATATATTAAATGGATAATTCTACAGTAAATGACATGTACCGCAATATATCACTACTTATATTTTCTGCAATGTACCATTAACTATTTTAATAAGTTTTGAAATCTTAAGGACTGAAAGTGTTATTATCCCCTTTTAAAATAAAATCTTAATTATATTACTTTTTCATATTTTCATTTATTTTTAATTCAAAAAATAATTAAACTTTTATTACTATAATAATTCCTACATTCACTATAATTTAAGGATAAAGTTTACAAAATGGTCACTAAACTTTGATAAATTATTCAATTTGGTAACCAAACTTCCAATTTCTTCAATATTACCATTAAACTTTTAGTTTTGTTTCAATCTTGCCACTGACCGTTAAAAGGGGTAATGTGGTTGTTAAAATACTTTGTATAATAATACGTTTAGTCCTCTACATTTACACATTCCAACAATTTAGTCTTAATTTAAAAGAAATAATAAATTTAACCATTATTATTTACACATTATTTCAATTTGACCCTATTTTAATTAAAAATAATTTAACTCTTAACCCTAAACTCTAAAATCTAAATCATTAAATATAATAACCAAGGAAATGGAAGCTTAAAATGTAATATGAATAAAAAGTCCCTCAATTTCCCTCTCCATCTCTCTCTTTAAATGGACCTACGCATTTTTTGATGATAGAAAAATCAGGTGTGATGACATGGATTTCAAATGTCATGGCTAGAATAATTAATGGAGGGAAACCATATTCTTTTTGGAATGAACCATATAGAACAATGTCAGCCATTAATAAAACTCTATTCGCATCACCATCCAAGCCATAATGCAACTTGCTGCAGAAGCACAAGACGTGACAGCTTCGTATGATATTCTCTCTATGTTTAGCTATCTTATTAATATTTATTATTTTTTTTCGAAGTTAGACTAGATTGTTTGAATGTGTAAGTGTGGAGGACTAAATGCGTTATTATACAAAGTATTTTAACAGTCACATCACCCTTTTAATAGTTGTTAACAGGTTAGTGGTCAAATTGAAACAAAACTAAAAGTTTAATGGTAACATTGAAGTAATTGAAAGTTTGGTTACCAAATTGAATAATTGATCAAAGTTTAGTGATCATTTGTGGACTTTACCCTTAAATTAAAATGAATGTAGGAATTATTATAGTAATAAAAGTTTAATTATTTTTAAATTAAAAAATAAAAGAAAATCTGAAAATAATAATATAAAAAATATTTTTTTATAATTTTATTCTAAAAGAGGATAATAACACTTTCGATCCTTAGGATTTTAAACTAATTAAAATAGTTAATAGTAAATTGCGGTACATATAAATAGTAGTACACTGTGGTACATGTCATTTACTGAAGAATTACCCATATTAAACAAGCTTTAAAGGAACGTCGATTTATTTGTTCATAAACATAAATTAAATAAGGGTAAACTACACGAAATATCACTCAACTTAACCCTTTGACTCGAACATACTATTGAACTATAATTTGATACTATTATACCACTAAACTTAGCTTTTGGCTTCAATGTAAGCACTCGATCGTTAACTTATAACGGGCCATTAAATTCAAAACGGCGTCGTTTTGTTAGTAAAGAAAATAAAAAAAAATTGCATTTTAAGAAGCTTAAACCCAAGACCTTTAAGATGAAAGGCTTATACCAAACCATTAAGCCAACTTAAATACTTAACATCAATCTAACAAAAATAATATACATTATCAAAAAACAAAAATAATATACAAATAATACTACAGTTGAACTTAATTTCATTTATCTCATATATAATTTTATAATATTTATAATATAATTTTATAAATATATAAACTTTATAAATAAATATTATTTGTAATTTATATATATATTTAATATATATAATTTAATCCAAACCCTAAATCAAATATTAATTAAAACTCCAAACCAAAAATCCTAAAAACTACAAACCCTAAACCATATATTAAATAAAACCTCAAACTCTAAACCATATATTAACTAAAACCCTAAACCATATATATAAATATATATAAACCCCAAACTCTAAAAATAAACCTTAAACCCTAAACATAATTAAATCATAAACCCCAAACCCAAAATCTTAAAATTAAAATATTATTTATAATATATATTAGGATTTGTAATATAGGGTTTAGGAGTAAGGTTTAGTTACATATATTGTTTAGGGGGTTATGATTTAGGATTTATTTATTTATATGGTTTAAGGTTTGAGTTTTAGGGTTTAGGGTTTAATTATATATGTATTATATCTATTCAAATATATATAAATTATAATTGATATTTATTTACAAATTTAATATATTTATATATATAGTTTAGGGTTTAATATTTTATATATATATGGTTTAGGGTTTGGAGTTTTAATTAATATATGATTTAGGGTTTCGATTTTGGGGTTTAGGGTTTAATTATATATATATATATATTAAATATATATATAAATTATAAACAATATTTATTTATAAAGTTAATATATTTATAAAATTATATTATAAATATTATAAAATTATATCATGAGATAAATGAATTAAGTATAATTGCAGTATTATTTATATATTATTTTCGTTATAATGATATTAAGTATTTAAGTTGGTTTGGTGGTTTGGTGGTTTGGTATAAGCCTTCATCTTAAAGGTCTTGGGCTCAGGCTTCCCAAAATACAACGTTTTCTTATTTTCTTTACTAACAAAACGACGTCGTTTTGACCTATCTTAGGCTTCAAAACGACGTCGTTTTGGATTTAACGGCCCGTTATAAGTTAACGGTCGAGTATTTACATTGAAACCAAAAATTAAGTTTAGTAGTATAATAGTATCAAATTAAATTATAATTCAGTAATATGTTTGAGTCAAAAAATAAAATTGAGTGGTATTCCATGTAATGTACCCATTAAATAAATATGTTTTGTCCTTGTTCAATTTGTTTAATAAACAAATCCCATGTGTTTAATTAACATCAACGAGTTTTTTTTTAATGTTCTTTTAGTATATATATTTTTTTATTCATGTGACATGTTTTCTTTTTTAGAGTTAGATTTGATATCGCCTCTTCAAATGACGTACATTATATTATCTTGTTTATCTATTTATGTTATAGACTCTCGGACTGAAAATTGATAGACATTTGCAATCACTAAAGATATGTTACGGTTGAGGTGTGATTATGTAAGTTTGTCATCATGCCACCATTGTTATATGCATTTTTTTGTTCGTGTTGATACTGTTTATCCTTCATCGCCGACAATTGTGTTTTTTTAATTTATCATTTGTCTGAGGTATTTAGTTGAATTTTTAATCATTTTCGTGTTTGGTCATGTTTTATTTATAAGTGACCGGTTTGTGCATTATAATGATTTTGGAAGAAATATCTCAATTAATTTATTAATATTATTATTTTGTAAACTCTTATAATTTTATGACATTTTCTATATATTCAATAAAATTAATAATTATTCTTTAAAAAATTAATGATTATTATTCGTAAAAAGAACCTCAAAATCTTTGCTATTTTCGTTTATTTGCCTCAGTAAACAAAGATAAACGAATAAAATTTAAATTGTTCATCGAATGCCCAATTCATTTATAATTCTATAATTACAAATATTAAATTCAAACTGTAAATTCACTCAACATCACATTTATTGATGATTACATAAACAAATTGATTTAAATCTCGGATTTCAATTTTATACATCATCGTCATAAAACGTGTGACTTTATAAGAAATGAATAATAATTATGGGAAAAAGATTGGTGTTATCCCTTAAGCCAGGCCATTCCCTACCAGCATTATGGGAGATGCAGACCTAACAAACCTATTAATTAAACACTTTGGGTTGTCATGAAACTCTGTCCATTTTATCTAATTTATGTCCAACTATTGGCCTCCTCCCTTGGGGCATAATTCATGACAAAAATGAGCAATGGTAGCTACATGGATGATTTGGACCATACCACCTAATCATTTAATCTCATTTCTCAAACAAATGAATAAAAGTATATGAAGAGACATATTTGACCGGTTGGTCAAGCTGATTATCCTTGTTCTATCATATTCGTTTAAGTCATGGGTTATAGATCTACTAAGAGCGCTTCTTTTTTTTTTAGAGTCTTCCTCTTCCTTTCTTCTAGGTAGGATTAGAATTAAGATTTTCAAAAAAAAAAATTAAAGTACCCATCAAGGGAGAAGCCAGGAATTAAAAGTTAAGGGGGCGAAATTAAAAAAAAAAGCTTAAGGGTATAAAAAGTCCTTGAAATTTTGAAAAAAATCAATTAAGCCCTAAACTTTTGTTACCCAATTAAGCTCTTGAACCAAAAAAATGAATCAATTAAGCCCTGACTCGACATTTTCAAAAAAAAATTATTTAAAAATTGTTTAAAAATTCTAAAAAACGTATAATATATAAATATTTTTTTGAAGAAATTTGTAAATGCAACATGATAGAATTGTAGTGTATCATGTGCCAGTAATATCTAAAGAAAAAATTGTCAAGATTTAATGGTCAAAATTGGTCAAAGGGCTTAATTAATTTAATTTCTTGATTCAAGAGCTTAATTGAATGCAAAAAAAATAGAGACTCGGTTGATTTTTTTTCAAAAGTTCAAGGGCTTCTTACACCTAAGCCTAAAAAGAATAAAAGGCTAAAAAACATCATCAATAGGATTCGATTCACTAACTTCAAGTAAAACAAACCTAATTTCTTGTACACACTTTACCACTAAGATAACACCCACTCTATAATATTAAAACAAATAAAATAAATTATAATTTAAAATTCTATAGGGACTAAATTAAAAAAAAAAAAGGAAAAAAATGCACCGTAAGGGTGGACCACGGGGCCTGGCCCTGCCAGCCCCCCATATGGCTTCGCCCATGCTACCCATCAATCTAGTCTTAAGATTTTTTTAATAGTTTTAAAGTGATTATAAAGTAGTATATATTTATATATTTTTTTAACCATTTGATAAGACACACCCTACAAATAAAGATGTTTAAAGTCAAATTTCATAAAATAAATATTATTCTTTTACTGGTATCACTAGTTGAATTCATCTAATCTTTAAGATATAAGACTTTAGGATTCAGATGTTCTTACATTTAAATTATTTGGCAGCTTTGCCCCCACCTTAATTCCAAAATGATTTTGATTAATTGATTTTTAAAATAAATATATTTTGATTGAATTGGACATTTTGCATCAATAATACAATCAATTCTCAGTTTTGATTGAATTCGACACTTTTGCACACAAATCAATCACTCTACTCCATTGAATTTTTCTTTTTAATATCGTTAGGTTGAATTTGCAATATTTAAGTTGTTAGGTACTTAACGAAGTTAGATTTCTAATATCATTAATTTTTATTGATTATATATTTTAGGAAAGTTTATGAGTTCGAACTTTAGACACAACATTATTAAGAAAGAGGGTCACGACTCACGAATTCCGAACACGAAAATTATAAAATAGACATGATTTTTACCAAAAAAATATCACATCAAATGTTGAATATGTTTTAATATGGCATAATATCGAAAAAATACTCATAATGTTTGATTGAATAGTCATTTTGCTCCTTATTCTTTTTTGAAGCAATTTACATTTCATTTTGGGTCAAAATAACTCATCTGTAGATGAAAAATGTTAATCAACTAACGGTAAATGATTTGACGACCCTTGAATCGAAACTACATGAAAGATAATAATAATAATAATAATAATAATAATAATAATAATAATAATAATAATAATAATAATAATAATAATAATAATAATAATAATAACGAACTCATCCAAAATTTGTAACCAAAATTTTGTTAATATAATATATTTGATTTGTATCTTGAAAAGATAACATGTATCTTGATATCTAAGCAAAGGATATTAAATGAAAATGATCATAAATATAATTATATGCATGTGTGTCGTTAGGAGTAAGAGGAGACATTAAAGATAGAGAGAAGGGAATGCCTTGGCATTGTCTTGTGTGGTTTGACATGTCGGGAATAAAATGTGTTGGACCTACCTACAAATTTAAATTAAAATGTATTAGAGGCTATAATGCTTGTTATTATTAGGGGTTATCAGATTTGGTCTAAAAAATTGAATATTCAAAATTTTAGATTGGTAAAATAATAATTCGTATTCGATCTCAAAAAAATTAGATATCTGACTATTCAGATATCAGATATTTGAATCGAGCATTCAGATATCCCATTATTCGAATATATAATTTGATTTAGGTATTTTTTGAATTTGACAGTCGTATTTATGAAAATGTTAGAATGTCAAATGTAACAAGCAACAAATTATTAAATGGCGATATTCGGTTGAAGTATATCGAGCCTATCACACTCTAGTTTTCTAAGACTAAACTATAACCTCTCCCTTTTTACAAGGTTTATTTGTGTAAACAATGAAGACCTCTCAAATTGGGTGTTTATAAGAATTAGACTCACAAAAAATAAGTACTAAAGATATAAAATAAAGCTCACTCAACAAATATTTACAAGAAAAATGAAGAATTAAAAACTCTTTCTCTTGATCATTAAGCTTAGATGGTTGTGGTAACATTTTCAAGTATCATTGACTTCTATTTGTAGTGTAAAATGGCATACTAGTTGTTTATGACAATTGGGGTGTTTTAGAGCAGTTGAAAACTCATAAGATCGTGCATTAAATGTCTACCTGCACAGAGCTATCGAAATATTTGTAAAGGTTTCGAAATCTTTAGGAGTTTTCAAATGAAAAACTAGTCCTTATGGCCTTGAGGTATAGAAACCTTTCTGGAGGTATGGAAATTTTATGAAAGGTTTCGATCCCTTTTAAAAAGTATGAAAACCTTACCCCAGGTTTTATTTTCAAAACCTTTTTGCCCGAAAGGTTCTAAAACCATCAAATAGAGGTATCGAAATCTTTTTTAAAAACATAAAAATTTGGTTATCTTTTGACTCTTTAAAGTTTATAAACATTGCAGGATGAATCAAAACATTTATGAAAATATTTAAACCATATTTTTTAAGTTTTGAGGACTTTTGAATTCTTTAACAATCAGTATCTGATTTATCGACTAATTCAGATCGAGTTTTGTAAGGATTTAATTTGAAATAATTTTTTCAACTCATTTTTTTCTATTTATAACGTCATAATTTAAATTCATAACCTGATTTAAAAAATTTAACATCTCATACCGTTAAATAACTGATAGTGAGTGTGGTCCTGTGGAGCTTAGCACTTACATTATTCTTATTGTGACCTCTTTCTTAGGTTCCAGGGAATCTCAAATTTTCAATATGCATTACATGTTCTTTTTTATGGATAATTAATATGCATTACATGCTATTTTGTTGTTATCCTTAATTTTCTTGTCTGCCCCACACACACATATGTGCAATAGTCCATGACAAGTTTTCCCATGGTTGCAACTTGCAATAGATAATTAGAGGAAAGAAGACATGACAGTCCAAGTATAATATTTTTAATTTTTTAATAGTAACCATTTGACTCTTGTTTTATCATTTTGGTAAAATTTAAAATCATTTTGCATATGCAATCCTGTACTTTGGTTATTGTCTTAATTAACGTGTCAATTATCGGTACATTTCCTTTCTCACTGCAATTTTATGCATGATGATATTTACATGAAAAAAGGTTTATGCCCAAAATTTTATTAGTTTTTAATTTAAAATGATTATCATTATAAACTCAATAAGTGATTTTAGTGAAAAAATATGATGTTTATCCTCGAAGATTCGAGTTTAAATCACTTTGTCTGTAAGGTGTATGTGCATTGTCAAATAGTTAAGAATATGTATGAACAGATATTACCTAGTAATCACCTTAAGACTACTCAAAAATAATTATCATTATATTTATATTATAGTGTATAATATCGTTTTTAATGTCTATTTTTTATACAAATCAAAATTCAGAGTTTAAGAATTTACGTGATAAAATTTTTAATATTAGAGTGGTTGACTAATCCCTTAGGCGCTATTAAATTAGATGTGCTAATGAGGAGATTTTATAAGAAAATATACAAATTATTCTTAATTTAAAAGTTTCAATCTCGTCAATTAAAACTAGTTAATCCAGTTATCCAAAAGAAATATAAAACATCTATGTTTTAAATTTTATAAGCATATTCTAACCCATAAGATATAGATAAAAATTATCTAATCAATAATTATAAGTAAAGTAGTAAATGATTTATACAAACAAAAAAAAATACCAATCGTGTATTCAATCTTTGGACCTATAATCTTTTAGTCAATTGGTCCATGGTTAAATAGTGACCGGTAATTTTTTATATTTTTTAAATAGTTTAAAAGTGATTACAAGATAATATTTATTTACACATATTTTTAACCTATTGACAATGCACACACATTACAGACAAAACGCTTGAACCCGAGTCTTATAAGATAAACATCATTCGTTTTTTTATTAGGACCACTTGTTGGGTTCGTAATTATTTTACATTTAATACATCGTTTTTATTATGTTTTAAATGTAATGAAGTATTTCATCCAAACATTCAATTTTTATGTTTGAAAGATTATCGAAGGACTTATGGAAGTTTTTTAGAAGAAAAGGAGGAGTACAAATAATACAAAGAAGGTACAATTAAATGTTTAGACTATGCACATTTTTTTTGTGGTTTAAATGTAGAAGTTTGCAAAAGAGTCTCCTCATGTAGAAATGCCAAAAATATGTGGGAAAAGTTTAAAAAATTATATGCCAACAAGAAAGAAAGAAAAAGAATAAAGATGATGAACCATCAAGTGCAATCTTCCTCTCAAATCCAAAGGTAAAATGCTTAATGACTCTCGATGATCCCAAAGTTAATAATTTGAAATTTGAAGCCATGAATTCCAAACACAAGATAATAATTTTAAGATTTAAAAATGAAAATGAATTTTTTGAAGCGAAATTAAATATTTTGAAAAATGATTTAAAGCTTTTAAAAATGAAGATGAAATTTTTGAAAATGAATATTTTGATTTAAAAGTTAAGCTTAAAAATTTTACAAAAAAAGAGATTATTTTTTATTATTCATCTCATTTAAAAATGACAAAATGTTGAGATTGCCATTTAATGGTCATGCTTTGCATACTTATCCCATAAAGCATGGAAATGTTATAAAACTATATAAGTATGAGTTTCTAGAAGAATTAGAGTCATTGAGAGTAATCCTAACAGATCTAAAGTAATTTAAATACTAAAAATCAAGTAAATTTATTTTTATAGGTGTGTTGGAACAATGATGAGAAAAATAACGGTGTTTAAATGTACTTGTCACACAAAGGAAGGATGACTAACCTTTAAACTCAAATCTTTTTGAATGTGTATTGTGGTTGCCTATATGAAATTTTAATCTCTTTCCATTGATATTTTTTTAAAAATGATGCATATGTAAGAATTTTTTATTTATTTACATATGCTTTCTTTGGCACCTTCCATGCATATAAATGATATCGTATTCCTCTCTTTTATCTTATCTCAAATATCAATTGATATTATTTTTTTTAAAATTGTTTATCCAGCATTTTTTTTATAAGAAAAGAAAGGAAAATATGTGCCTCGTTAAAAAGCTTCTCTAAGTCCAAATGAAGGAAAAATGATACACCTGTAGACCTTGGATATACAAATCACATCATAGCACTACTAACATCGTCAATAATAAAACATGGCGGTTGCACAAACGACATATCCCCTTGGGTCAACTGAAAACCATACTTAGCCATCGCATCTGCCACCCTATTAGCCTCACGAGTAATCTGTATAAGAGACACCTCCCAACTTCGGTCAAGCAATAGCTTAATCATATGAATAAGCGAGCAAAGCCTACCATTATCCACGTTCTTGGTCAAAACTCGTATCGCATCACTATTGTCCACCTCCACCTTGACACAGCGATGCCCCAAGTCTCATGCATGACGAAGCCCTATCAAAATACCCCAAAGCTCTGCATTTAAAGTGGAGCATATACCAATGAATTTTGAGTAACCCAATATCCATATCCCTAGCTCGTCCTGGATCACGCCACTACAAGTCGCTTTACCATCACCTTGGCAGTGTGTCCCATCTGTGCACAGAGAAAAACAACTTGCACTCGGGTGCTTCCAAGTCATCGCTCCTTGAAATATCTGGCCACGAGGCCTTGCTTGCCTCGCATGAAAAGCCTTGACAATGGCGATAGTATCTCAAGTGTTTTATTTTTTAAAATTAATATCCTTATGAAATATATATATCATATATATAATTTATTCGAATCTAAATTTTATAAAATAATTATATATTTACTCTCTTGCTATATAATTGCTTATATCGTTAACTATATGCTTAAGCAGTGTCATGGTTAATGAGATGACACGTGTCAATAACTATCGATGGCGTGGCGATAAGAATAAGATTACCACGTCAGCAAACAAAATGTTCTTGAAAGCAACCTGAATTTCATATGACACGCGGTCGTATAACTACCGGGCATGTTTTTTTTAGAAAAAAAATGTCGATTTTCATAGGGAGCTCAGCTGGCAATCATACCCTAAAAGCTAAAAGCATAGAGTTTGTTTAAAAAAAAACTGGTTTGTTTTTTTTTCTTTGGACAATTTGAGGAGGCAAGCAGCTCGATCTCTTATCCTCACTTAGCAATCTTTTTAAGGAGAAATTATATTATAGCCACGGCTCGTTATGTCATTTATGGTCCAATCAATAAAAAAATTATTTTATTAATTTTTTTCATGTCACTTTTTACTAAGTGAATCTACAATTGGTAAAAATGTTTTTTAATTTAATTTACAGTAAATTCGAGTGAAGATTCATTCGGTAAAAAATTACATAGAAAAAATTAATAAAATAAATATTTTTATTGGTTATGACCATGAATGACGTGATGAGCCGGACCTATAATATAATTTTTTATTTTAAAACTAAAATGCCCATGTCAGTAGACCTTTCCTTACTAGGACTCTTGATTCTCCACGTGCAATTTGTCCTCTTCAATCAGCCACGTGGCTATCCTCGTCTTCCATTATCCTTTTGTGTTATATCTACTTTTTGGGTGAGTATACGGAATAACACTTAATTTTAGACTAAAATGGTAAAATTGAAATGTTAAAAAATATGAAATATAAAATATTATTTATACAATCAAAATGCTATATTTTTTATTATATTTTAGGTAAATAGTAAGTTTTGAAATTCATAACTAAGTTTTGAAGCTTGTCGTGAAAAATATTTAGATAACATTCTATGTTTATAATCTAAAATGTTATAAAAAATAATATTTTTATTGTGTGGGTAACATTTTAAGTTGTGTATTTTTTTAATATTTCTTAGAGGGGAGGGGTAGGGATGGCAATTTAATCCAAATCTGATTCGATCCGAAGAAATTTATTCGATCCATATTCGATTGAAAAAATCCGAATATGAATCCGAGGAAAATGTCCGAGTCCTAATAGGAGATGGGTTGGAATATGGATCATGCCAAGATCCGATCCGAATCCAAATCCGAATCCGATCCAAATCCATGTCTGATCCGAATCCGACGCATCCGATCCATATCCGAGTCCGAATCAAAACATTTAAGACTTTTAATTCCTTAAAACAAAATATCAAATATAATATTTACATTAAAACAAGAAGACAACATAAATAAAGTAAAAAGTTAAACTAAATACATTAAAAGAAATATAACTATATATATATTTTAAACGAGGACATAAATGTATATATTAGGTAATTTGGAATAATGGTAAAAACAAAATTAACTTTTTATATATTGATAGTAAAAATATAAACGTCTTAAGAATGTAAGTTAAATAATAATAATATTAATTATGATTTATATATATTAATTAACCTTAATATATTGTAATATATCTATTTATACCATATGCATGTATAAATAAATATGAAAAATAAATGCAAGATTAAGTCATAGATAAACAAATAATAAAATAAATACAATGGGAAAACAAATAAATGTAAATATCAATGAATTACTAAAACTTAAGGAAGTTAGTGAATGAAATAGTAAGTAATGTGCAATCGATAGATAAAGTTATGATATATTATACTAAAATTATGAATTAAAATAGAAAGCAAATTAAAAGCATAAACAATAAACACAAAAAATGAAAAGTAGTTAACAAATAAGGGATAAAAATGAACAAGTGTAAAATTAAATTAACTTTTTATATAGTGACAATAAAAATATAAATGTCTTAAATGTAAGTTAAATAATAATAATATTTCTTATGATTTATATATATTAATTAACCTTAATATATTGTAATATATCTATTTATACCATATGCATGTATAAATAAATATGAAAAATAAATGCAAGATTAAGTCATAGATAAACAAATAATAAAATAAATACAATGGGAAAACAAATAAATGTTGTAACCCCCTCGTCCCGGTCTGGCCGGATGACCGGTCCGAGTAAGCTACACGGGGAAAACCGAGTGAAAACCCCTAAGAATTCCCCCTCGGTTAGCAACCCTTTTTTTTTTCTTATTTAAATCTTGTCTAAATGGATATTAAACCCTAAGTGATCATACAGCGGAATAACATATGCGAAACAAATCAAACGAGCACAAGCAATCAAGTTACGGCCAAATTTTAATCTTTACTACAGGTGGTATCGATACACCTAAGGGGTGTATCGATACCCCTTGACCAGGTCAACTGGTCAAAGTCAACCCGTGGAGACCGTATCGATACGCCTGGGGGTGTATCGATACCCTCCCCAAATGTTGACTTCCCACGGTCAACGCTAAGGGAACCGTATCGATACGCATGAAGGCCCGTACCGATACGGAACTAGACAGTAGCTCCAGTAGCAAAAATAGTATCGATACGCCCCCTCGCGTATCGAAACACGGGGCCTGAACCTTGAAGGCCGTATCGATACGGGACCGACCGTATCGATACCCCTGCTACGAAAACACAGGTTTGAGCTGATTTAAGGCACCAAGTGTCCCCTAAATCCCTCTCAAACCTCAACCAGCACACTAACATGTATCCTAAGACAAAGCAAGAGTTTAGGCATGCATAAACATGCAATCAAAGGCATATTTCACTCAAGAGGATTATTTAAACATACAAGCAATTTAGGCATTCAAGCATGGCATTCCAACAAAAGCTATTTCCATATTTAAGACCATACAAGGAACTCAAAGCCTCTGAGGCACAAGCCAAGCACTTAGAGGTTTACATTCACATCAAGGCAACCTAACATAGATAGACATACTAACACACACAATGTGTAACATAGCAAGTCATGCTTACAAACCATAGTCAACATACATCAAAACATATAAATGAGTCATACAAGCTCATACACAACCCTTGCCACATTGCTAGCTATTATAAAATTACCATCGTACTTGAGTCACAACTTGGTAGCCCTCTTTGCCTTGCCTCGAGCTAACACCACGCTAATGATCTGCATTGTTGAACATTGAGAGCGTAAGCTATAAGCTTAGTGAGGGTGCTCTAAAACGAAAAACAACAACAATGCAGGGTCCAAGCATTTAATCCTAATCCTACATACATCAAACATAGGCATATGAGTCAAGTGGACTTAGCTAGTCTTTCAAGTAGCATATATGGTCTCTCAATCCTAACAAGTCCAAATCTCATATATCATCATCATGTAGCAACATATATAACACAACCATATATCACCATATAAGAACAAGTTAATTGGCCACTTTAATTACCCCGGTTGTGCGGATTTAAACCTCGACAACACTTTACCTCGGTGGGATTTCACTCATCACCGGACTTTGCATGTGCGGGATTCCACTCATCGCCACATGCCCTACGGATGGGATTCCACTCATCATCCCGTAGAAATGTAATAAAAGCTTCCGGTGGAATGTTACATCACCGTACTCCTCCTTGATGACTTAACGCCATCAAGGCCACGTACGTTTTGACTCAATTTGTGTGCACACTATCCTAATGATCGATCATTTACAACCGGTAATTTTGTTAGTGCCAATTATTATAACCACAACATGTATCATCAATCACATATCATCAACACACTCATGCTCAACACATATATCCACATCATGATATATATACATACATGCACCATATAATCACAAGTACAAGAGCATAGTCATTAGGCATATTAGCATTAAAGGAAGACAAGGTTAAGTCAATTACTTGGATTAAGAAAGTGGCCTACCAAGCACACTTTACACACACACACTACTCATGCTCGAACCAAACTTTAAAACAAGTTGAAACCACTCACCGCCATTCCTTAGCAAATCGAACAATCCTCCTAAGCGTCCGGATTCGGTCCCAAAGCCTCTTCCGCGCTTCCACTTGCTTCTAGCCAAACAAAACATACACATTACTTCTCAATTCAATGCTAAACTCAACCATCAACATACTTTGCTAACACAACCCAATTTCCTTAATTTCTCAAATCACATAACCTCCTAAAACCCCAATTTTCGTGCTCCCTTAAAAGCTTGCTGAAAATTCAATTTCCAAACATCCAAATGACTTCCAAATCATCCCAAAACACCCTCATACCATAGGTAGACCAACAGCCCTTCAATTTCGACATAAAATCCACCAAAAACTCAAGTTTTACTACCTTAAAACTTGCCTTAAGACCAAACTACGAAATTTTATCAAAACTCAACCAAATATATATATATGGTGTATTTCATCATGCTTAAACAAACCCCCAATACAATTTATCAAAACAAATTGAAAACCCCCATTAAAACCCCAAATTCCATATGAACCCTAATTTCTCAAAACCCCATATTTTTGAAATTTAAGACAATATACAAGTAGAGGATAGAGAGGAGGTTAAGAAAATATAATTACCTCTTAAAATGGTGTTGAAATCGGGTGCTAAAATAGATGGAATAGTAACTCAAAGTTGAAGAAGCTTGAAAATGGTGGGGGAGAGTTTCCAACGGTTTGGAGGAAGAAAATGGGAAAAAGGGAAGACAACTTTATAATAAAGTGGTCTTGCTTTTGAAAATTTTGGGTCAAATCGCAATATAGGTCCCTCCCCTTTTTCCAAAACTCAATTAGGCCATTATTTGAAGTTGAAATGTTTTAATTAAGTTTTAATTGACTCGAACTAATACCCGGCTAACTCCTAGGCCCAAAACACGGGTGTTACAACTCTCTCCCACTTAAGGAATTTCGTCCCCGAAATTACCTGACTGAAAGAGATACGGAAACTGCCTTTCCATATCCTCCTTCCTTTCCCAAGTGGCCTCGTCCACACCTCTGCGTCGCCACCGCACCTTTACTAACTCAATCGATCTACCTCTCAACACTTTACTGTCAGAAGCTAAGATCTCCACTGGCTCTTCTTCATAAGTCAAATCCGGATTCAATTCAATTTCTTCTACGGGCATAACATGTGATGGATCGGACCTATACTTGCGAAGCATCGACACATGGAACACATCATGTATCTTCTCAAGCTCGGATGGCAAACGCAACTGATAAGTAACGGGACCAACCCTCTTTACAATCTCATACGGTCCTATGTACCTAGGACTCAACTTCCCCTTTCGGCCAAACCTCATCACTTTCTTCCACGGAGACACCTTTAAGAATACCTTCTCACCCACTGAGAACTCAACTTCCTTCCTCTTCAAATCGGCATAGGACTTCTGCCTATCCGAAGCAGCCTTCAAGCGATCACAAATCAATTTTACCTTTTCGGTTGTCCCTTTGAGCAAATCTGGCATAGGTAACAATTTCTGTCTTACCTCGGCCCAACACACTGAAGTTCTACACTTCCGGTCATACAAGGCCTCATACGGAGCCATCTGAATGCTCGACTAAAAACTGTTATTGTACGCAAACTCTACTAGAGGCAAATGCTTCTCCCAAGTACCCTGAAAGTCAATAATACAACAACGGAGCATGTCCTCTAAGATCTAAATAACCCTCTCTGACTGACCATCTGACTGAGGATGATAAGAAGTGCTGAAGTTCAAACGGGTACCCAAAGCTGTATGCAAACACTCCCAAAATCTAGAAGTAAACCGCGGATCTCTATCTGACACAATGGACTTCGGCACACCATGTAGCCTCACAATCTCACCAATGTACAAATCGGCCAATCTATCTAAGGTGTAAGTAGTGTTAACTGCCAAGAAGTGAGCACACTTCGTAAAACGATCTACTATCACCCAAACTGAGTTCTTCTTCGTAGGAGTCAAAGGCAAACCCGAAACAAAATCCATGGTGATGTTCTCCCACTTCCATTCCGGAATTCTCAACGGTTGTAACAAACCTGAGGGAACCTGATGTTCCGCCTTCACTCTCTGACACACTAAGCACTTACTCACAAAGTCGGCTACATCCCTTTTCAAGCCAACCCAAAAGTACTCATTCTTCAAATCACGGTACATCTTCGTACTTCCAGGATGCATAGCAAACGAACTACTGTGGGCTTCAGTCAAAATCGTACGTCTCAAATCACTATCTTCTGGCACAACTATTCTATCTTTGAAACACAAAACCCCATCAGTGCTAAAACTGTAGTCTGAAGATCTACCCTCGGCAATATCTTGCACGTGAGGTGCCAAAGATCTATCTAGAAGTTGTTTCTCTCGAATCAACTGACCTAGAGTCGGTCTAACCTGAAGCTCGGCCACCAAGCCACCATCTCCGGACAAACTCAATCTAGCAAACATAGCTCTCAAGTCTACGGCCACCTTCCTACTCAATGCATTAGCCACTACGTTGGCCTTACCCGGATGGTACTCAATCGTGAGATCATAGTCCTTTAGCAACTCTAACCATCTACGCTGTCTGAGATTCAAATCTCGCTGAGTCATAATGTACTTCAAACTCTTGTGATCGGTATATACTGTGCATTTCTCACCATACAAATAATGTCTCCAAATCTTCAAAGCAAATACAACTGCAGCTAGCTCTATGTCATGGGTCGGGTAGTTGCGCTCATGAGTCTTCAACTGCCTTGAGGCATAAGCCACTACTCTTCGGTCTTGCATAAGAACACATCCTAACCCTACATACGAGGCATCACTATAGATCACATAGTCCTTTCCGGACTCAGGCTGAATCAAAATCGGAGCTTGGGTCAAAGCTTCTTTTAATTTCTCAAAGGCTCTCTGTCTTGCATCTGTCCACTCAAACTGAACACTCTTCTGAAGTAACTGTGTCAAAGGAGCAGCTAACTTAGAGAAGCCCTCTACAAACCCCTTATAGTATCCGGCTAAGCCTAGGAAGCTACGTACTTCTGTCACTGACTTCGGTTGCTTCCACTCAACAATGGCTTCAATCTTCTTCGGATCAACTCTGATGCCTTCAGCTGACACTACATGTCCTAAGAAGACTACCTCACGGATCCAGAATTCACACTTGCTGAGCTTCGCATATAACTGATGATCTAACAAGGTCTTCAAAACAAGTCTCAAGTGTCGGTCATGGTCTTCTTCAGTTCGCGAATACACCAAAATATCATCTATAAATACAACCACAAACTGATCTAGATACTGGTGAAAAATCCTATTCATCATGTCCATAAAAGCTGCCGGTGCATTAGTCAACCCAAAAGGCATGACTAAAAACTCATAGTGACCGTATCTAGTCCTAAAGGCTGTCTTCGGCACATCAACCTCTCTTACCTTTAACTGGTAGTAACCTGATCTCAAGTCTATCTTCGAAAAGACAGATGCCCCTCTCAACTGATCAAACAAGTCATCGATTCTAGGCAACGGATATTTGTTCTTCACTGTCAACTGATTTAACTGTCTGTAATCTATGCACATTCTCATACTTCCATCTTTCTTCTTCACAAACAACATTGGTGCACCCCAAGGTGAAGAACTAGGTCGAATAAAACCTCTATCTGTCAATTCTTGCAACTGAGACTTCAACTCTTTCAGTTCTTTCGGTGCCATACGATACGGAGCAATCGAAACAGGAGCTGAATCAGAATAAGTCTCAATGCTGAACTCTACCTCTCTGTCCGGTGGTAACCCTGGCAATTCTTCCGGAAACACACTAGGAAAGTCACATACTGTCCGGATGTCCTGAGGTCTAACCTCACTCATGTTAGGGTTCATCACATACGCTAAGTATGCTTCACACCCCAATTCAACTAACCTTTTAGCCTCTAACACTGAAACCACATTGGACAAGAACTTCACGTTCTCGCCCACCACTATAATCTCATAATCATCGGTGAGCTTCAAAGAAATCCGTTTAGTTTCAAAATCTATCCTAGCTCTATGCTCCGTGAGCCAATCCATACCCAGAATCACATCAAAACCATAGAAGGGTAGTTCCATCATATCCACTGGAAACACATGCCCCTGAACCATCAACGGACACCTTCGGTACATCTTCCTAACCACTACTGTGTCCCCAAAGGAACTAGTGACACTAACTCCTACCTCTAACAACTCACAAGGAAAATTCAAGGACCGTGCATGCTCACTCAATATGTAGGAATGCGTAGACCCAGAGTCAATCAAAGAAAGCAAACCCAAAGACTGTATCGAGAAGTTACCTGCGATTACATCGGTGTCATGCTGATCCCCGCGCTGAGTATAAACTCTGGCCTGACCTCCGCCCTCTGGCTGAACTGCGACTACGTGTGCTATGTTCCTCTGACCATCGTTTCTCGGCTGGAAGTTCCCTCTACCGCGCCCGCGGCCTCTCTGAAAGTCATTGGCTCGAGCAGGAGCCTGAGCTGGTGCCTGTCCCACCTGATGTGGATAGTCACGCCTAATGTGGTCTCTAGCACCACAACTCCAACAAGAATGGTAGTTCCCCCAACACTCACCGGTGTGGTTCCTCCCGCAAGTAGCACATGTGGGCAACTTCCCACCATCTCTCTGACCCTGATGGCCCCTACCGTGGTTACCGCCACCACGCCTATGATCAAACTGATGCCTGTTGTCCCGATGCCTCTTGGCATCACCTCTGTCAAAGTTGCTGGACCTCTTACCTGAACTAGATCCACCTGACCGCCTGGTCAAACTCAAACTGTGCTCTAAGTCCTTGGCCCTCGAGACCAAGACATCAAAATCAGCGTAGTCTGAAGCTAGAGTATAAGTCTTGATTTCTTCATTCAGCCCATATCGGAAGCGGTTACAACGCTCCACCTCAGTAGGTACAAGCTCAGGTGCATACTGACTCAATCTGACGAACCGGATCTCATAATCAGTCACAGACATACTCCCCTGAAGCAAGGCCATAAACTCTCTCTTCCTCTCATCGAGGTATCGCGGACCCAAATACTTCTTCCGGAAAGCTGTCTCAAAGAACTCCCAAGTGATCTCGGTCTCATCCATCCCCGAAGTAACGGTGACCCACCAGGTGTAGGCATCACCCTGAAGCAGAGACTCAACACATCCCAACTTGCGCTCACCAGTAAATCCCATCTGAGCAAGAATACGGACTGTTTTCTCAAACCACAACTCTGACCTCTCAGGAGTAGCATATCTAAACTCTTCGGCCCCAAGGCCCCAGAGTCTCTCTAAGGGTAATCCGGTGCCCTCACCCTAATGATGAGCTGCCTGACCTCCAGCTACTGCAGCCTGAAATGCTCCGGCTATTGCCTGAACCAACGGAGCTAAGTCTATCCCAGCCGGTCCTTGGCCACCTTGGCCTCCTTGTGGTCCCTCTCCTTCGGCCCCGGCCTCGCCTCCCACTCCCGGTGGAGGAGGTGGTGGTGGTGGAGGTGGAGGAGGAACTCCTACTCCAACTACATGCTCTCCCACTTGAGCTCCAACCCCAACTACCGACTCAACTCTCAGAGCCTCTGCCCGTGGTTCCGGTCGAACCATCCTAGGCCTCCCACGTGGTCTCATGGTTCAACTAGCAAGGTAAAACTACAACAAGAAACAGATAAGGATTATGTTAGTCAAAGCAAGGGTCCAATAGTGCTCAAGTACTCCTTTTTTTTTCCCAAAAATCTCCTTTAAATTAAGTAGTAGTAGCAATGGGCACACACTCACACCAGACGCGACAAATCATGCTTCAAAACATCATACGATCAATCAAGCATCAAAGATTCATGGCAAATCATGCATCGGGCAACACAGTCATTTAACACATTAAGCTTACCTCACTTACCTGCCCGAGGTCTCGGTAACCTCAGGCTCTGATACCAACAAATGTAACCCCCCTCGTCCCGGTCTGGCCGGATGACCGGTCCGAGTAAGCTACACGGGGAAAACCGAGTGAAAACCCCTAAGAATTCCCCCTCGGTTAGCAACCTTATTTTTTTTCTTATTTAAATCTTGTCTAAATGGATATTAAACCCTAAGTGATCATACAACGGAATAACATATGCGAAACAAATCAAACGAGCACAAACAATCAAGTTACGGCCAAATTTTAATCTTTACTACAGGTGGTATCGATACGCCTAAGGGGTGTATCGATACCCCTTGACCAGGTCAACTGGTCAAAGTCAACCCGTGGAGACCGTATCGATACGCCTGGGGGTGTATCGATACCCTCCCAAAATGTTGACTTCCCACGGTCAACGCTAAGGGAACCGTATCGATATGCATGAAGGCCCGTACCGATACGGAACTGGACAGTAGCTCCAGTAGCAAAAATAGTATCGGTACGCCCCCTCGCGTATCGAAACACGGGGCCTGAACCTTGAAGGCCGTATCGATACGGGACCGATCGTATCGATACCCCTACTACGAAAACACAGGTTTGAGCTGATTTAAGGCACCAAGTGTCCCCTAAATCCCTCTCAAACCTCAACCAGCACACTAACATGTATCCTAAGACAAAACAAGAGTTTAGGCATGCATAAACATGCAATCAAAGGCATATTTCACTCAAGAGGATTATTTAAACATACAAGCAATTTAGGCATTCAAGCATGGCATTCCAACAAAAGCTATTTCCATATTTAAGACCATACAAGGAACTCAAAGCCTCTAAGGCACAAGCCAAGCACTTAGAGGTTTACATTCACATCAAGGCAACCTAACATAGATAGACATACTAACACACACAATGTGTAACATAGCAAGTCATGCTTACAAACCATAGTCAACATACATCAAAACATATAAATGAGTCATACAAGCTCATACACAACCCTTGCCACATTGCTAGCTATTACAAAATTACCACCGTACTTGAGTCACAACTTGGTAGCCCTCTTTGCCTTGCCTCGAGCTAACACCACGCTAATGATCTACATTGTTGAACATTGAGAGCGTAAGCTATAAGCTTAGTGAGGGTGCTCTAAAACGAAAAACAACAACAATGCAGGGTCCAAGCATGTTAATCCTAATCCTACATACATCAAACATAGGCATATGAGTCAAATGGACTTAGCTAGTCTTTCAAGTAGCATATATGGTCTCTCAATCCTAACAAGTCCAAATCTCATATATCATCATCATGTAGCAATATATATAACACAACCATATATGACCATATAAGAACAAGTTAATTGGCCACTTTAATTACCCCGGTTGTGCGGATTTAAACCTCGACAACACTTTACCTCGGTGGGATTTCACTCATCACCGGACCTTGCATGTGCGGAATTCCACTCATCGCCACATGCCCTACGGATGGGATTCCACTCATCATCCCGTAGAAATGTAATAAAAGCTTCCGGTGGAATGTTACATCACCGTACTCCTCCTTGATGACTTAACGCCATCAAGGCCACGTACGTTTTGACTCAATTTGTGTGCACACTATCCTAATGATCGATCATTTACAACCGATAATTTTGTTAGTGCCAATTATTATAACCACAACATGTATCATCAATCACATGTCATCAACACACTCATGCTCAACACATATATCCACATCATGATATATATACATACATGCACCATATAATCACAAGTACAAGAGCATAGTCATTAGGCATATTAGCATTAAAGGAAGACAAGGTTAAGTCAATTACTTGGATTAAGAAAGTGGCCTACCAAGCACACTTTACACACACACACTACTCATGCTCGAACCAAACTTTAAAACAAGTTGAAACCACTCACCGCCCTTCCTTAGCAAATCGAACAATCCTCCTAAGCGTCCGGATTCGGTCCCAAAGCCTCTTCCGCGCTTCCACTTGCTTCTAGCCAAACAAAACATACACATTACTTCCCAATTCAATGCTAAACTCAACCATCAACATACTTTGCTAACACAACCCAATTTCCTCAATTTCTCAAATCACATAACCTCCTAAAACCCCAATTTTCGTGCTCCCTTAAAAGCTTGCTGAAAATTCAATTTCCAAACATCCAAATGACTTCCAAATCATCCCAAAACACCCTCATACCATAGGTAGACCAACAGCCCTTCAATTTCGACATAAAACCCACCAAAAACTCAAGTTTTACTACCTTAAAACTTGCCTTAAGACCAAACTACGAAATTTTATCAAAACTCAACCAAATATATATATATATATATATATATATATATATATATATATATATGGTGTATTTCATCATGCTTAAACAAACCCCCAATACAATTTATCAAAACAAATTGAAAAACCCCATTAAAACCCCAAATTCCATATGAACCCTAATTTCTCAAAACCCCATATTTTTGAAATTTAAGACAATATACAAGTAGATGATGGAGAGGAGGTTAAGAAAATATAATTACCTCCTAAAATGGTGTTGAAATCGGGTGCTAAAATAGATGGAATAGTAACTCAAAGTTGAAGAAGCTTGAAAATGGTGGGGGAGAGTTTCCAACGGTTTGGAGGAAGAAAATGGGAAAAAGGGAAGACAACTTTACAATAAAGTGGTCTTGCTTTTGAAAATTTTGGGTCAAATCGCAATATAGGTCCCTCCCCTTTTTCCAAAACTCAATTAGGCCATTATTTGAAGTTGAAATGTTTTAATTAAGTTTTAATTGACTCGAACTAATACCCGGCTAACTCCTAGGCCCAAAACACGGGTGTTACAAATGTAAATATCAATGAATTACTAAAACTTAAGGAAGTTAGTGAATGAAATAGCATAAATTAAATGCGTAAGAAATTAAATATACAAAATTATGGACTTGTTTGCACTAAAATAAAATTATTATAGGGCCAACACACAATATACCCTAAAGACGCTAAAATTCGCGAATCTATCCCTTAGACTTGGGTCAAGACTAGTGATGACAATTTAATCTAAATCCAAAAACTCTGATCTAAATGCGGTTGAAACAAATCCGAATCCGATCCGAAAAAATCCGATCCAAATTCGTTTGAAAAAACCCGAATCCAAATCCGAAAAAATATCCGAGTCCGATTGTAACGAATTCGGACTTGGATTTTATACAATCGATCCATTGCCATCCCTAGGGAGGGGAATGGAGTCTCTATGGGAAGGAAAAGGTGCGTCTAGTGGGTCTAGAACTCATGACCTAAGGGCAGTAGGGGTTCTCGATAGACGTGATATGAGCAACCACACAGAGCCCCCAGAAGAGAGGGCCTAAAAATAGAGAATCTAAATTAAATATTTGTAAAAATTATAAATTTATATATATAATTATATGGGTATGTATAACAATAATCTAAAACTTAAAACATGCGAAAAAGAATGACACTTTTTAAGAGAAAATGTTTGATTTTTAGATATTTATAAGTTAATTTTTTTTCTTAAGAGGAAAATCTAATAATATTTCTTTGTATTAAGATACTTTTTTGAAGGAAAAATATATATTTCTCATTAATAATAAATTAAGAGCCTTATTTTAATAAATTGCACAAGCCCCGGAATCTTTAAACCGTACATACTTAAGGGAATATGAGAAAACAAAAATTAACATCTTAGTCAACCAACCAAATGTGCTTTGTAACGCCCCGGGTTTAGGGGTCAGATGTTACTCGGGTAAATCGGATTTTGGTCGTGGGCTCGCTTTAAACTAAATTGGGCCTTGGTTTTATTTTAAAAAGGTTTGTGGCTCATTAAGGGCATTTTGGTAATTTTGAAAAATAAGGAAAAGATGAGAAAATTGGATTTTATTTCAAAAGAGCCCATCTTCCTCCTTGGTCTTCTTTTCACGTCAAAATCACTCTAAAACCCCAAATACTATTCCATTCGATTCCTTCACCATTTCAAGTGTTTTCATCAAGGTAAGACCACTTTTGACTTGTCCTCTTCATTCCTAACACATTGATGATTTAGATTTTAGAAAACACTGTTGTGGAGAAATTTGAGTTTTCAAAGTTTCAAAGAAAATGGTGAAACTTTAATGGTTTTTCGTTTTACTTTTGATATGTAGAGTTAAGTTATGAGTTAACCTTTCCCTAAGGTACATTATATCTTAAATTTATGGGTTTTTATTAAGAATCTCGAAATGGGTTTTCATGGGTGTTTTTAAAGAGTCAAAACTTGTGTTTTGGTATGGTTTTGTGAAAGGGAGTTGGGCTGGGGTTATAGTGATATTAGAAGGTTGTTTTAAAGGTGTTTAGAAGTGTTTTGAGTGTTGGAATCATTGGTTTTCTGCTGGGTTGTTGGGGAGTACAAAAATAGGAATTTGTTGGTGTTTGCTTTGGTTGAATTTGTGAGAATTTGGCTTGTAGTTGTAGTTTGGGGTTGTGGCAATGTTTTTTGATGTTTTGACTGAGCTATGTATTGTTTTTTATTGATTAGAATCAAGGGAAACCATTGGAGGGGCTTCGGGCACTAATTCGGGGAATTTGGAGACTTGAGATCGGTGTTCGGCTTCCGTTTGGGTTGCATCGGTGAGTGGAAATATTTTGAAAATGGTTTGATTTCAAAAGGGTTCTTGGGGGATTGGGTGGAGCCTAGAGGGCTAACCTAAACGGCTAAACCCAAGTGTAAGCTTACTAAATTTAATCTCAATTGTTAAGTGTTGGTGTCGGTACGGTCAACCAGTGTACCGATATGGTCTCCCTAGGTTGACTATGAGTTGTTGACCAAGTCAAGGCATATCGATACGGTCTTCTAGCGTATCGATACAGCGTATCGATACTCCCTGCTGTAAAGGAGAAAATGGACTGTTTGAATTGCTTGTTTGGTATGCTTCGTATCGTTTCGTTGTCTTTCTGCTGTCGTGTCTCACATTGGATATATTTAAGCATATAGACAAGATAATAATTGAATGTATTTTCTAGGGTTGCTAACCGAAGGGGAGCCTTAACGAGTTTCACTTCAGTTTTCCCCTTGTGGCCTACTTGGACCGGTCAGTTGTCTAGACCGAAACGAGGGGGTTACATTTGGTGGTATCAAAGCCTCGATTACGAGGTCTCCCGAAAAAGGTAAGTCAGGTAAGTTAGTTTGAATGGTTGCTTGCTATTGCACGGTGTATGAAAGCATGCTTTAATGGCCTCGTTGTTAGTTAAGAGTTAGTCAAATGTCCCCATTGTTAGGTGTTGTTGTCGGAAAATGTTTTTTGGTTTAACGAGCTTGAGAACTTGAGTCCTTGCCCTTGCTAACCTAATGTTTTTCTTGTGTGTTGTGTGTTTGCTGTTTTAGATTCTATCTCGATATGGTGAGACCGAGGGGGCGACCTAGAGCGGGTGACCATGCACCCGGGGGTGAGCCTCCTGTTCCTCCTACTCCCGATGGTAATGGAGTAGGTGGCGAAGGAAATGTGCCTCAGGCTAGTGCGCAAGTCGGAGGTGATGGTAATGGGCCTCAGGCCGGTGCTAATGTTGGAGGTGTTGGGGCTCAGGCGGGTCAGGGTCCAGCGGGCGCGGACATGACCCATTTGATTCAGATCATAGCCGGAGCTTTTCAGACAACTTTAGCCGGTATGCAAGCGGCAGCACCACCTCAGGGTGCAGGGACAGGATTACCCCTAGAGAGGCTTCGTAGCTTGGGCGGAGTTGAGTTCCGTGGGTTGACTCCCGAGGGTTCAGAGGCGTGGCTTGAGAGTACTACACGCATCTTGGGTCAGATGGAATGCTCAGACGCCCGTAAGTTGGGCTGCATTGTCTTCTTGCTTCAAGGGGACGCATATACTTAGTGGACCACTGTTACTTCGGGTATGGCCGAAGCAGATATCATGTGAGAGCTCTTCAGAAATGCTTTTAAGAGGAAGTACCTCGGAGTTCGGTATTTGGATGAGAAAAAAGGGTGTTTATGGCCTTGGTTCAGGGTAACATGACCGTGTCTGAGTACGAGGTTCAGTTTGTGAGATTGAGCCAGTATGCACCTGAGTTGGTTCCTAATGAGAGGGAACGGTGTGAGCGCTCCCGGTACAGGTTGACTAGAGATGTGAAAACCAACATGCTTGCCTGTGACTACACCGAGTTTGATGTCTTGGTCTCTAGGGCCAATGATATAGAGCAGAACTTAGGCACCAGTGCTCGTACTAGTGGGTCCGATTCCGGGAAGAGACACGCGAATTGGGATAGAGACCATGCCAAGAGGCATAGGGATAGGAGGTATCAGCCCGATTCGAGACATAGGGGTGGTAACTATAGACGGGGCCACCAGGGCCAAGGAGCTGTTGTGCACACTCCGGAGTGCACTGGATGCGGGAGACGCCACCAGGGCGAGTG
Source organism: Hibiscus tridactylites (assembly GCA_958450335.1). Classification (NCBI taxonomy): domain Eukaryota; kingdom Viridiplantae; phylum Streptophyta; class Magnoliopsida; order Malvales; family Malvaceae; genus Hibiscus; species Hibiscus tridactylites. The sequence goes on from OY288276.1 coordinate 84,666,578, forward strand.
TATGGGTATCTACAGGGTGTGTTGGAACTGTAGCTCCCGAGACCATTTGAGGTGTGACTGTCCACACTCGGCTAGGGGCGGACCGGCTCCAGCTAGTGGTTTTGAGCATCAGAGAGGCCGTGGGTGCGGTCGTGGTAACTTTCAACCGAGGAACGAGGGTCAAAGGAACTTGGCTCACGTAGTGGCAGTTCAGCCCGAGGGTGGAGGACCGGCTAGGGTGTATGCACAGTGAGAGGCTGGGAATGACACGGATGTCATCGCAGGTAATTTCTCGTTACAGTCTTTGAGTTTGCTTTCCTTGATAGATTCGGGGTCGACACATTCATACATTTTGGGTGAGCACGCAAGGTCTTTAGGGTCACCATATGAGTGGTTAGAGGTAGGTGTAAATGTTACTAGCTCTTTTGGTGATACAGTTGTAGTTAGGAAAATGTATAGGAGGTGTCCTCTAATGGTTCAGGGCCACGTGTTTTCGGTTGATATGATGGAGTTACCGTTCTATGGTTTTGACGTGATTTTGAGCATGGATTGGCTGGTGGGGCATAGAGCTAGGGTTGACTTCGAGACCAAGAGAGCCTCCTTGAAGCTTACAGATGATTTTGAGGTTGTGGTAGTTGGCGAGAACGTGAGATTCTTGTCCAATGTTGTTTCTGCTTTGGAAGCTCAAAAGTTGTTGAATTCGGGTTGTCATGCTTATTTGGCTTATGTAATGAATCTGGATATGTGTGAGGTTAGACCGTAAGACATCAAGATAGTATGTGATTTTCCGAGTGTTTTTCTGGAAGAGTTACCGGGTTTGCCTCTAGATAGAGCAGTTGAGTTTGCTATTGAGACGTATTCTGATTCTGCGCCAGTGTCTATTGCTCCGTATAGAATGGCACCGAAAGAGTTGAATACACGGCTTCAGGAGTTGTCTGATAGAGGTTTCATTAGGCCTAGTATTTCTCCGTGGGGTGCTCCGATCCTATTTGTGAAAAAGAATGACGGTAGTATAAAGATGTGTATAGATTATAGGCAGTTGAACAAGGTGACAGTTAAAAACAAGTACCCTTTGCCTAGGATAGATGACTTGCTTGATCAATTGAGAGGTGCTTCGGTGTTTTTGAAGATTGATTAGAGGTCCGGATACTATCAGTTGAAGGTAAAGAATGTGGACATACCGAAGACAGCTTTCCGTACACGTTATGGGCACTATGAGTTATTGGTGATGGCTTTTGGATTGACTAACGCTCCAGCAGCTTTCATGGATATGATGAACCGAGTGTTCCACGAGTTCTTAGACATGTTTGTGGTAGTGTTCATAGATGACATCTTAGTGTACTCTAGGACCGAAAAAGAGCATGATGAGCATTTGCGGTTAGTGCTTCAGAATTTGCTGGAGAATCAGTTGTATGCCAGGTTAAGCAAGTGTGAGTTTTGGATTAGAGAGGTAGTCTTCCTAGGTCACATGATCTCGGCTAATGTGATTAGTGTGGATCCCAAGAAGATAGAAGCTATAGTGAATTGGAAACAACCGAAGTCAGTGACAGAAATTCGTAGTTTCCTAGGTTTGGCGGGATATTACAGAAGATTTGTCGAGGGATTTTCAAGGATAGCAGCTCCATTGACTAAGTTGCTTCAAAAGAATGTCTCGTTTGAGTGGTTAGGTGCAAGACAACAAGCGTTTGAGAAGTTGAAGAAAGCTTTGACCGAAGCTCTTATTTTGATACATCCTGAATCGGGAAGAGAGTTTTTAATTTACAGTGATGCAAGAAGGTAAGGTGGTAGCATATGCTTCGAGACAGTTGAAAGTCCACGAGAAGAACTATCCCACTCATGACATAGAGTTAGCCGTCGTAGTATTTGCTTTGAAGATCTGGAGATACCATCTTTATGGTGAGAATTGTACCGTATATACCGACCACAAGAGCTTGAAGTACTTGATGTCTTAGAGGGAGTTCAACCTTAGACAGCGTAGGTGGTTGGAGCTTCTTAAAGACTATGACCTTACGATAAAGTACCATCCGAGTAAGGCAAACGTAGTGGTCGATGCCTTGAGTAGAAAAGTGGTCGTGGAGTTGCGAGCTATGTTTGCGAGATTGAGTGTGTCCAAGGATGGTGGTTTGATAGCCGAGCTCCAAGTTAAGCTTTCGCTAGTTCAGTTGATTCGAGAGAAGTAGTTGGGAGATGAGTCTTTGGAACCTCACGTGCAAGATATAGCCGAGGATAGGCCTACCGACTTTTGCTTTAGTGAGAATGGGATACTATGTTTCAAAGATAGGATAGTGATTCTGGAAGATGCCGAGTTGAGACGTACGATCTTGAACGAGGCTCATAATAGTCCTTTTGCTATGCATTCGGGTAGTACGAAGATGTATCGTGGGTTAAAGGAAGAGTACTATTAGGTTGGGCTGAAGAAGGATGTGGCCGAGTTCATGAGTAAGTGCATGGTATGTCAGCGAGTTAAGGTCGAGCATCAGTTTCCTTCAGAGTTGTTACAGCCGTTGAAGATTCCGGAATGGAAGTGGAAACGTATCACCATGGACTTTGTGTCAGGTTTACCGTTGGCTCCTTCGAAAAAGAATTCATTTAATGTGGGTGATAGTAGACGGATTTACTAAGTGTGCTCACTTCATATCTGTTCGTACCACCTACACCTTAGATAAGTTGGTCGATCTGTACATCTGTGAGATAGTGAGATTGCTTGGGGTACCGAAATCGATTGTGTCAGACCGAGATCCGAGGTTTACAGCTAGATTTTGGGAGTGTTTGCATCGTGCCTTTGGTACATGGTTGAACTTCAGTAGTTCGTATCATCTGCAGCCATATGGTTAGTCAGAGAGGGTGATTCAGGTGTTGGAGGACATGTTAAGGTGTTGTATCATCGATTTTCAAGGGTCTTGGGAAAAACATTTACCGCTAGTAGAGTTTGCATACAACAACAGTTACCAGGCTAGTATTCAGATGGCATCGTATGAAGCTCTGTATGGTAGGAAGTGTAGGACTCCGATTTGTTGGGCCGAAGCCGGACAGAAGCTTGTACCGATGCTCGATTTGCTTAAGGGCACCGCCAAGAAGGTAAAGTTGATTTGTGATCGCTTGAAGGCAGCCTCAGACCGACAGAATTCGTATACCAACTTAAAGAGAAAAGAGATAGAGTATGTTGTGGGTGAGAATGTGTTTTTGAAAGTCTCACCTTGGAAAAAGGTGATGAGGTTTGGTAGGAAGGGTAAGGTGAGCTCAAGAATCATCGGACCTTATGAGGTAATTGAGAGGATTGGTCCTGTTGCGTATAGATTGAGGCTCCTGACCAAACTAGAGAAGATTCATGACATGTTCCACGTCTCGATGCTCTGAAAGTATAGATCGGATCCGTCTCACGTAATGCCAGTGGAAGAGATTGAGTTGAACCCCGACTTGTCCTATGATGAAGAGCCGGTTGAGATTCTCGCTATAGACAAGAAAGTGTTACGTGAAAGGTCCATCGATTTAGTCAAGGTTTTGTGGAGACATCGAGGTGTGGAGGAAGCTACTTGGGAGAGAAAAGAGGACATGGAAAAACAGTTTCTGTACCTCTTTCCGTCGGGTAATTTCGGGGACGAAATTCCTTAAGTGGTGAGAGTTGTAACGCCCCAAGTTTAGGGGTCGGATGTTACTCGGGTAAATCGGGTTTTGGTCGTGGGCTCACTTTAAACTAAATTGGGCCTTGGTTTTATTTTAAAAGGGTTTGTGGCTCATTAAGGGCATTTTGGTAATATTGAAAATAAGGAAAAGATGAGAAAAATGGGTTTTATTTCAAAAGAGCTCATCTTCCTCCTTGGTCTTCTTTTCACGTCAAAACCACTCTAAAACCCCAAATACTATTCCATTCGATTCCTTCACCATTTCAAGTGTTTTCATCAAGGTAAGACCACTTTTGACTTGTCCTCTTCATTCCTAACACATTGATGGTTTTAGATTTTAGAAAACATCGTTGTGGAGAAATTTGAGTTTTCAAAGTTTCAAAGAAAAGGGTGACACTTTAATGGTTTTTCGTTTTGCTTTTGATATGTAGAATTAAGTTATGAGTTAACCTTGCCCTAAGGTACATTATATCTTAAATTGGTGGGTTTTTATTAAGAATCTCGAAATGGGTTTTCATGGGTGTTTTTAAAGAGTCAAAACTTGTGTTTTGGTGTGGTTTTGTGAAAGGGAGTTGGGTTGGGGTTATAGTAATATTAGAAGGTTGTCTTGAAGGTGTTTAGAAGTGTTTTGAGTGTTGGAATCATTGGTTTTCTGCTGGGTTGTTGGGGAGTACGAAAATAGGAATTTGTTGGTGTTGGCTTTGGTTGAATTTGTGATAGTTTGGCTTATAGTTGTAGTTTAGGGTTGTGGCAGTGTTTTGTGATGTTTTGGCTGAGCATTGTATTGTTTTTGATTGGTTAGAATCAAGGGACACCGTTGGAGGGGCTTCGGGCACTAATTCGGGGAATTTGAAGACTTGAGATGGGTGTTCGGCTTCCGTTTGGGTTGCATCGGTGAGTGGAAATGTTTTGAACTTGGTTTGATTTCAAAAGAGTTCTTGAGGGTTTGGGTGGATCCTAGAGAGTTAACCAAAACCCAAGTGTAAGCTTATTAAATTTAATCTCAATTGTTAAGTGTTGGTGCATGAATAATTGTGGTGAATTTGTATTATTTGTGGATTTCCTTCCGTTTGATGTTGTTGTGTAGTCCTTGTTGGTGTCGAGCCTCACGTGATGGTTGTTGTAACTACGGTGATGTGTAGTCCCACTGATAGTGACTAGTAGAAGAGTACTTTGATGTGTAGTCTCATCGAAAAACTACTAGTCGAAAGGGTGATGTGTAGTCCCACCGTGTTTTAGTTGTGCATGTGCAAACCATATGATTGTGTTTTTGTGCTCCCTTTCGTGCATTTAAATGGCTTACTTATCAATTAATAAATGTGTTTTGAAAGCTGTAAGATTGATTAGTTTTTAGAGCTTCGCTCACTAAGCTTCCAAGCTTACGCTCTCCTTTTTCCAACATGTAGATCGTTAGAGTTTCGGAAGGCAAGTGGGCAATGAAGGAGCTTTTCGGAGTTCTCAAGTAGCTCAAGTATGATTTAAAGTCTTTGTAATAATGCCTAGATAATGGGGGTGTTAGACTTGTATGGAGTTGGTGCCAAACTCCTTGGTTTGTTTTGTTGATGTTCTAGCATGTTGAATGATGATACAATGTTGAATATGTTTATGCCTTGGATGTGAATTTGTAAACCATGGTTATGATATTGCTTATGTGGTTGTTTGAAAGCATGTGAGACCTTGTTATGAAATGGTTATGTGTGTGTTTATTGCCTTTGATGGATATGGTGTAGTTATGTATGCTTTCATGTAAAAATCCTACCTAATTGCCTATCTTGTGTTGGATGCCATGTTGTTCGGTTATGTTTAATCGCATGATATGTTTTGGTTGCTAAATGATGTATGAGAGTTGGTGGGTTGCGAGTCGAGTCGTAAATTGCATCTAGAGCCGAGTCTTGGGTTGTTTTGCAGCTAAATTGAGTCTTGCAGTGCATGGCGTATCGATACGCCCAAGGGCTGTATCGATACGATCCTACACTTGAGGGGCTCAGTTTAAGCCTAGCGTATCGGTACATAGGGGTGTATCGATATGCCAAAAGCTTTCTTGAAATTTGAGAAATTGATGAGATTTTGGCGTATCGGTGCGGGTCTTGGGTGTATCGGTATGACCTTTTATCGTTGACTTTGAGAAGTTGACCGATGAGGGTGTATCGGTACGGTCAACCAGTGTACCGATACAGTATCCCTAGGTTGACTATGGGCTGTTGACCAAGTCAAGGCGTATCGATACGATCTTCTAGCGTATCGATACGTCCTGCTGTAAAGGATAAAATGGACTATTTGAATTGCTTGTTTGGTATGCTTCGTATCGTTTCGTTGTCTTTCCGCTGTCGTGTCTCACATAGAATATGTTTAAGCATTTAGAAAGATAATAATTGAAAGTATTTTCTAGGGTTGCTAACTGAAGGGGAGCCTTAACGGTTTTCACTTCGGTTTTCCCCGTGTGGCCTACTCGGGCCGGTCAATCGTCCAGACCGGGACGAGGGGTTTACATGCTTGCTTAATATTTTTTAATATTTCAATTTTACTATTTTCTAGTCTTAAATTAAGACATTACACCCCAACGTATAAAACTATAATTTAATGAGAGACATTTTATCACACGTTGGTTCCCAACCCTAGCGCCGCTCGTCTCTTACATTTCCCTTGTATTGTTCACGGATTTCGCCTGATTTGTTGCTCGATTTCTATCATGGTGGAGTGAGTTTTTTGTCCTTGGTGAATCATCGATTTATGGTCTTAATTTGGTCAGTCTTAAGTGTGTTTTTGGTGTTCAAGTGCTTTGGGGCGGAACAACTTCTCTCATTTCTCCTCTAAATTCTTGCTCCAGTTGTTTTCTATTGGCTTCTTGAGCTCTTGTTTTGTTTTGTTGGCATTTTTTGTGGCCTCCCTTGCCTAAACTAAGGGAAGTGAAAGTGAACGATGGTTACTCTCTGAGCTTTGAAGCAATATAGTTTGGTTGTGCTTTTATTCGTCATATATTGATTGTTGTGTTTTCTTGAATTTTTTGGTTTTTTCATATTTTGGTATGTTGTTAGATCTTTTTTTTCTTCTTGCCTTTTTTTTTGTTTTTGGAAGTTTCTTTGTGTTGTTTGCTTGTTTCATTTTTAAATCTGCTATGACTTTTATGTACTGAAATATTATAGGGTTTGAAATAAGTGAATCTTTGAGAAAGAAAGGATTTGACTTGAATCTGTAATGGATTGTAAAGAAACCGAGAAAGGTCCCTAAAGATGAAGAAGATCATTCTTCTAGTGGTGGTTCTGGTTACCACCAGTATTCGGTTGCCAAGAGGAACATCCATTATCTTCTTCTTCATCACCGAGGCTATCATGTATCGTTTGACCGCCTCTCAAACCCCTTTTCTTTCATGGTGTTCCTTTTGTTGCTTCTTCAAAAAGTTTTTGTACTGTGCTGCAAAGCTGATGTTTGCTCGCTAGCGGTCTCAATCGTCTCAAAGAGCTAGGCTGCCTCGTTGTTCGGATGTCTCTATGGTTTCTGTTGGTGGTCCCTCGATGATACGGACTGAGAACTCGAGGGTTTAAGTAGTTATCTCCGATCAAATAGCTCTCCCGAATTCGTCTTCCAGATTATCAGAACCGCTAATGTCGAACCTTCAGTATATGGTAGTTGTTTGTTTCAGTTGCCTACTTATGGACTCGTTGTTGATTCAGTTTATCAGCACCATCTTTTCGTCGGAAATGTTTCTTGATGTTTGTCGTTCTTGTCGCTTAATGAGGATTTTTTCCTTATAGTTTGATGCTAGGATTTATTTTCGTTCTTTCGGTTTAGATCATGTTAGCATTTTGCTCTTTGAATACCTTGTTACTCGCTTCCTTTAGGCCTTTGGTGTCATCATTGTCTTGTACTTTTTATTTTATTTTAGGGTAAAGTACACCAATGGTCACTGAACTTTTAGGGCGCGTTCATTTTAGTCACTAAATTTTTAAAAGTTTCATTGGGGTCACCTAACTTTTAATATGCTTTCATTTTGGTCCCTCCCGTTAACTTCCGTTAAAAACGCTGGCGTAGCACGTTATCTTCTTCTTCAACCTCTTTCTTTTCATTCCCCTGTTTTTTTGCTCTATTTTCCTTGTTTCATTCTTAAGCAGCTGCAAGATTATCAACACTAATTGCAGTACCTTTTCGAACTTCGGATTCCTCATGATTCCATCCAAATCCCTAGCTTCTTCTTGTTTAACAGGGTGGAGATGCATAATATTTTGTTTTTCCTACGTTCAAGACTAAACCATCAACACAATCTAAAAAGAAAACATAAAGCATAAAAAATCAGCACTGTGTGTATTACTTGAAGCACCATTGTAGTTATCCCCCTCCATTTGGTAAAGCATAAACAAAGTAATCAATATAGTTTGAAACTAATATTTTACCCGAATTACAATAAATGAAAAAAAGATGGACGAAAGAAGGGGCAAAAATTCCACCATGAAAGGCAGTGACTTCAGTAGATTTTTCACATGTTTTTCTCTCTTTGATTCTCCTACAAGTTGCGCATGAATTCTGAATATGTTCGAGACAAAGTAAAAAGAGAGACATATACATACAAATGAAGAACATGGACGTAGATATATTAGGATTTCAACATTGTTCAAGAACAATTTCATTCGAGATTTACCATTCCAATCAAACAAATGGAAAGAAAACCCTCCCTTTTGATGTTTCTTTTCGACCTCCATTATTGCACCTATAAGTATAAACCAAAAGAACTCAAAGATTTTAACCCAAAATAAGATTTTAAGAAATTAAATTATCAGACAAAATCCATCTAAAACAAGAATTATTACACCTTAAGTCAACTACAACAAAACATAATCTATGACTAAATAAAATAAAGAAACTCTAATTTTTAAAGTCGTACCTGATTTCACTTTTCATTTGCTCATTCAGCTAACAAAGAGAAACAATGTATCAACAAAGAAATTAGGGATTTGGTTGGAATTAAAAGGATTCTGAAGTTTTAAAAGGGCACTGTACTTGGTGATTGATAATGTTGTTGCTGCTTAGGAACTTAAAACATGAAAAACGAAGCAAGAAAAACAGGGATTGGAGAAGAAAGAGGTTGAAGAAGAAGATAACGTGCCACGTCAACGTTTTAAGGAAAGTTAACGGGAGGGACTAAAATGAAAGCGGACTAAAAGTTGGGTGACCTCAATAAAACTTTTAAAAGTTTGGTAATCAAAATGAACGCGCCCTAAAAGTTCAGTGACCACTGATGTACTATACCCTTTATTTTAATGAATACCAGCTTTTGGTAAAAAAAAAATATTAAGACATTGCACCCTAAATTCACATCTACTTTTACTTCTAAACATATTCATGGGAAATATATCAAATAAAAGTGCGTCAAAGTTGGATGGGTCAACGGTAAAAAAATATTAAAAGTTGCCAATAAATTTGGGGCAATGGCATTAACTGCGGTATGAGTACAGTCAACAGATTCAGAAATAGATTAGCTACGGTCCTATCTAGTCAACACGCAAAATCTACTCCTATAGTCCTATTTAGAAACTGTGTGTGATCAAACTCTTTAGGTTTTGGTTTTGCGACGGTGTAATTAGTTTTGGATCAAACGCGATTTTATAGAATTGATTTTGTGTAAAATTGATTTTAAAGTAAGATGATTTATGTTTGGGAGTTTTTTCCTTAAAAATCACGATTTTATAAAAATATAATGTAAAAATCATGACGAAACGCAAAAGCTACTTCTACCTTGCTTCTCCTAGAATCACGTTTGGGGTCCATAATTAATTTTGAATTTTTAGATCCAAACATGTGGGCACAGCGTTCGAGGCCAAAAATCTCGTTGAATCGGGATTTTAGGCCTCCAAACGCTCATCCAATCACACACTAATTTGGCCAGATATTCCCCTTTAGGGAATTATCTGAGAAAATACATCTTTTGGGGAATATTTGGAAAAATACCCCCATTTGACTAATGTCAGGGTAAATTGCGCTCTGCAGGGTCCGATATCCAAAATCGCGTTGTACAAGGCGCGACTTCTGTCCGATGTGGATTATATTATCAGATATTTATTTTTTAAAAGAATGAATTGAAGTCGTGGTCTATAGGACGTGACTTCCACGAGAATTTCAAACGACTCGTCGCGATAAGATGAAGTCGCGTTGTGTGGGCCGCGATTTTCGCATTAATAAATTGGAACTGTTGAAAATTTAATTACCGCGTTAGGGTTATGAAGAAGTCGCGCTTTATAGGACGAGATTTCCAAAGTCACGTCTTGTAGGATGCGATTTGCTTTGAATAATCGCACCCCAACCGACGCAATTTTCACTATAAATTGGTCCCCACCCTCCCCTTCTACCCCCACACCAAAAAATTCACTCTCTCAAATCTACTTTCTTTCAATTTTTCGGTTGATTTTTCGTGTTTGATATAATGGCAGGATTGATAAGGTTGGATCACAAGCACGTGTTCGATTATCATCGGAGACATGTAAGTTTTATCTCGTTTTATTTATTTTTTATTATTTTATTATATAATGTTATTTATATGTACGTATTTTTTATATAGTTTAATTTATACATACGCGTTTATCTTTTTTAGAATATGGAACGTCGTCTGGAGGTTTCTTACAATCAGATGACGAGATTACCGGACGTGTTGATCGAACAGTACTTAGAACGGCCCGAGTTTTTGCACGCATCTAAAATTGTTGGAGGTACAAAAATAGACGTTGATTTGGTCAATGCTCTTTTGGAGAGGTGGAGGTCGGAGGCACACACATTCTGCCTTCCTTGCGGCGAGGTTACGATTACCCTGGAGGACGTGTCTCATATCCTGAGTTTGCCTGTTGATGGAAAGGTTATCACTAGTCCTAGTGTTGATGCTTGGGTGAACCTATGTTTGAGTGGGCTAGGGGCTGCGCCGGAGCGTTTTTACGGCAAAAAAATCGATTAGTGTGACTGCGGAATAAATTTGGTGATGTACTTGTTGACGCGAGTGAAGAAGGTAACAATAATTTCTTTAGTGAATATTATTGAAATAATAATTGTTTTTTATAAATGGTAATATATATATATATATATATATATATTTCGTATTGTACGCATATGGTCGCGCTTATATTTTACAGATGATTGGCGGGGTATTGATGCCTGACAAAACTCGGGACAAGGTTCATACGATCTGGTTGCGGCATTTGTATTTTTTTAAGATGTCGGTAAACTAAGCTGGGGATCTGCAGTTTTGGCCACTCTGTTTAGGGAGTTGTGCAAGAACACCGATCCAGAAAAGTATTCCATCGGAGGTTGTTTGGTGTTGCTCCAGTCCTGGGCGTGGTGGACAATGCCGTTTTTACGCTCTGAGCTTCTGGAGTCTACTCCATATGTTTTTCCACTAGCCCGGAGGTAAGAAAAGAGTTGTTAATTTTTTTAATATACGTATTATTATAATTAATTAAAATTATCTTCTTATTTTGTAGGTGGACCGCTCGTTTAACTTATGTTGGCATTGCGAAGGGCCTGGAGGTTATCAGACAAGATATTGAGAATTTTTCAAAAGATAAGGTAACACTTTGGTGTATTTATATAAAATAAATTTTATATTTAACTATATATATTTTCTTTTTCTTTTTTAATATACACATTATATATTGTACAGTTTTTATGGAAGTCGTACGCGAATATCGAGTTGCAGCACTGCATCTTGATATTTTCGGCCGAGATGAAGCTTGTTTGGACAGCCTCTGTACCACTCATCTGCTATGCCACAATTGATGACATCCGACCGATCGCGTCCTACGGAAAATTTGTTGTTTCCAACGTATCCCAGCCGAGCCTCCAAATTTGGATGAGTTGCACAAACTCACTCGACAAGGGAAGCCCGAGGTAATAAATATTTATATACTTATCGCATTCTTTTATTAATTCGAATGTAATTCATATCTAAAAAGAATAATAAATTTTTTGATTGTCTGATAGGTTGATTTGTCGGTGCACCATCACTCTTATATCGCTTACTGGAGGGACAGGCTGAATCAGCGATGGCAACCCCGGAGTGAGTATCGATTGTTTGATACGATGGTGAACGATGATTACGAGGGTTGGTTTAGGACAAACGTGAAGCCGTTTATTCTGACTCGAGAGCATGCAACAATCATCTATCGACGTCAGCAACGCAACCGCCCACGGTCTCAGCGTTTGAGGGGGAGGGAGCACGGAACACTGGTGCGTCATCATCAACCAGAAGCCGTGGTCCTGCCTCCGCAGCACCGCCACCATCAGATGCTACCCCACCACCGATGCAGCCACAACTAACCCAAAGTCCAAGCCAAGATTATTTATCGCCTTTTATGTCAGACCCCTTTGCTCAATTTTCAGTGATGATAAGTGGTGCCTCCAGCTATCATGCAGGCTATATGCCCTACGTGTCATTCATGTCGTTCCCCCCAATGTCAGCTACATTTGGAACCGAAATTGTCCAACAAACGCCACCACAGTCAATTTTTTACCTTAGTGGGTCCGGTGGAACGATCGGTACTGTAGGAATTGGAACCAGAGATGGTGGTGGCGCTCTCCTCCGACGCAATTTAGAGCGATATCGTCGTGCACCGTTTTGTGGTACCGGTAGACATAGATGCCATTAGTCTTTTTTTGTTATTTATTTTATTTGGAAATATGGAACTTTATATTTATATTTTGTTTTTTAATTAATATATATTTTAGTTTAATCATGATTTGTAGTTTATCTGTTTAATTAGTATATGTTTTTTATTTGTGTTTTTTTATTTTTTAATTTGTTTATATTTTATTTGAATCAATATTTTGAGTTATTTTTTAATAGTATATAAATATTTTGGTGGAGGAATTCGATTATCATTTAATTTTAATTAGTATATATTTTTATTAGTATGTCATTTGTTTTGTAATTAGTAGTATATATTTTTAATTAATATCTTTATTTTAATTACTATAAAAGAAAGAAATACACGTACATTATTATTGTAATTAGTAGTATATAAATATTGAACTTTATATTTTTATTTTGTTTTTTAATTAGTATATATTTTAATTTAATCATGATTTGTAGTTTATTTGTTTAATTAGTATATGTTTTTTAATTTGTGTTTTTTATTCTTTAATTAGTTTATATTTTATTTTTATTAATATTTTAAGTTATTTTTTAATAGTATATAAATATTTTGGTGGAGGAATTCGATTATCATTTAATTTTAACTAGTATATATTTTTATTAGTATGTCATTTGTTTTGTAATTAATATATATTTTTAATTACTATAAAAAAAACAGAGGTACATTATTATTCTACAATTGTATAAAAATTATATCCGATTATGAGTAGTGGGTATAAAAATTTAAGTTGAGTACGAGAATTGCTCTCGTCCGTTTGTCGTGCCTAATCCTACTTCTATAGACTTCAGAAATTCAACAACCCGTTTCATTCAAATTCAAAGCTCTAATTTTTTTCATTTTCGTTCTAATTATGGATTTGTTTTAAATAAAGCTAAATAATTGCTGGCACGGATTTAATTAGCACACATAAGAATCAGCTTAAGCACTTTGATTAGTGGAATTGTGGGTCCAGTGCCAGCTGTACAGTAAATGCATTCACGTTTGTTTCTTTCTTGATGTCGCCGAAAACTAATTTTCAACCGTTGGATTTGATCGGGAAAACGCGTCGCTCCGCCGATATTAAGCCGCCTCCTTTAATCCAATCCCGAGCCGAAATTTGGAAACGCTGTGGGCCCCCCCCCCGCGACTCTCGTTTCTACTATTGATAATTAGCATTAGGTGAGACGGCACCGTTCCGCTTCGTTACTTGTATCGTCTGTTGATCGTTTAAGGCAAAATAGTAAACACGTGGGCCATTTGAAGGGTACTTTTGGGATCATGTGAAACGGGGCGGTGCGATGGGGCGGTTCATCAAGCGGCAGGGAGCCCCGTTTACATTTATTTATTTATTTTATTTGTTAATTAATTCCATGTATAAATATTTTAGTTTAAATACTAAAAGGAGAACCTCTTTTTAGCCCCCAAAAGTCTCAATAATCATTATTTTTACCCCTAATGATTTACACACTTTGGTATTGCCTACCACTATTATCTTTGCCAGTCCACGCCCTTTCCCTTTATTTTAAAGATAAAATATATAATTACTCATTAAATTATAAAAACGAATATTTTGGTTATTAACCTTACAAAAGTTATAAAACAGTCATTAAATTGGTACAAACTGGTCGTTAAATTAACCAAATTGCTACACTATTTTATAATGTCTAACTTTATAATAGTTCAAAAAATTTAATGACTATTTTTTAATTTTTGAAAGATTAATGACCGAAACAATCATTCTCTATAGTTTAGTGCCTATTAGTATACTTTACCTTATGTTTTGTTTCTTCCATGTATTATTCTTTATTTTTGGCACTTTATCCCTCCTTCAAGGCTTCAAACTTTCAATAATTGTAAGCTTATCGAATAACTTTTATTTAGAAGCCTTAACGAAGGGATAAAGTGACCAAATAATTGTATTTACGAAGTTGAACCTTACTAATATTTTAATTAAAGCAAAAAATTGAAAAACATGATGAATCAGATTCCACTTCTTTAATCAAAATATTTCAGATCAAGCACAAAATAATATGTTTCATAAAAAATATTATTAAAAATAATTAACTAATAATTAGAATTTCACAATTACATAAGTGAAATTAAGAAATCGATACGTGTATTCAATTAATCGTTAAAAAATTAAATAAATGAGGCGCATGTTGATTTTTTTAATTAATTGGTTGACTATTCATTAAAATCTTGATGAGGATCAAATTTCGAGTTTTAATAGTGATTTCATTTCACCTGTAAAAGGTCTAATGACATTTTTTACTATCAAACTTTTTTCTCTCTAAAATATAAAATTTTTAATCGTCAAAATTTTTCCTATCAGTTTTAGCCCTCAAAATTTTAATTTTTTTGTCAAATTAAACTAACTGATGAAAAAAATAACTTATTTGTTAAACTATTGTTAGCTATTTGACTTCCATATATATATATATATATATATATTATTTCAAATACAATATAATTTTAAACATTTTATTATTATTTCAATAGTTTTAGAAGTGCTCTTTTCAGTAAAATACACGTCTTTCGGTTCAAGTATCAACCCATAAGCTTAAAAATAAAAATAAAGGATAGGCTTGCAATAATGTATTTGCATTTTTGTGCATAAAATTACTTGTTTAGTACCAATTAAAACAAGAAATATACATAGTTTCTGGTTTGTTTTTTTGCATACGAAAGATACATAATTAGTTTATTGTAATTTTGAAAAGATTATGAAATAGTTAATTTAAAAAAAGCAAGTATAAATAGCTACCACTTTTTTTATTAATTTTATCAATATATATAATATTGTTTTATGTATTTTTCGTTAATTTTTAATCATCAAATTTATGTATAATATGCACGAATCAACTTGGCTCAGTGGTTAAGAGAACGGTTGTTGTTTCTAGAGGTCACGAGTTTGAGTACCCGCAGCTGCAGCAGGATGATTGAGCGTTCATTATCAAATGGTTGAGAGTATATTTAGAACATATACTACTTGTAATCACTTTAGCTTTCATAAAAAAATTATGTATAACATAGATCATAAAAATCTTATCTTTTATTTCAATTATTTCAAACCATACAAAGTTATATTTTCTTTGGCTAATCGATTGAAATTCATGTTTTTGTCGAAAGCAACCATCATTTACATCCTTCATTATCAAATTTTATTTGTTTTTCTTTTCCTTTTAATCGACTGACGTTAATATAAAATAGTTTTATTTGCATTAACTTTATAAATTGTAAGAAGAATAAAAACAAAACAGTTAATTATAACGGAAAGAAACATGATAGAAAAAAATGGTAAAATTAATTAAAAGAGATATATGTCAAAGAAAGGAGAAATTATATCATAGGTCCGGCTCGCCATGTCATCCATGGTCCCAACCAATAAAAAATGGTTGAGTGAATATTCACTCGGTAAAAAATGACATGTAAAAAATTAATGAAATGGATGTTTTTTATTGGTTGGGACCATGGATGACGTGGCGAGCCGGGCCTATGATATAATTTCTCCAAAGAATGACTTTAATGTTTGATTTAATAGTTATTTTAACTTTACCTTTGTCGTTTTACTTTGAGTCAAGATGGTCAATTTGTAGATGAAAATGATTAGCCAACTAACATTAAATGGTTTGAAATGGCGTGACAAACTTATATAACAATGCATACTGACATAACAATGTTATATAAAGAAATAAATCAAGTTATTTTAAGATATTTATTATCAGTTGATTGACATTTTTATCCATAAAATACTTTTTTAACTTAAAATTAAAATGTTGAGAATCAAAATTAAAAAAAAAAACTATTAACTCAAACATTAAAATATTTTTTAGCCTTATGCCTATAAGGAAATAAGGGTACAATATCTATAATGGGTAAGAAACATGATGATAATGATGAAAGAAAATGGTGAAAATAATTACAGTAAAAGAAACTAGAGAATAATGTAATAAAATAAAATACATTTGAGAATAAAAATAAATTAAAAGTCTTTTTTCTAAATAAAATAAAAAAAAAGCCTGTCTACATATGAACGGCTCAATAATACCCCCTTTCACTCGCCGATGAACTGCGCTTTCTTTTCATTCCAATAGGCCTTTTTCCGGCTCTCCCATACCTGTAGAGAGATTATTCCTTTCTTCTTTCTTTCTCAACAATTTTTTTCTCTTCTTTTTCATTCTTCTCTTTGTCTTATATAATCTCAAGGTGATAGAGCAACAAAATTACAGAAAAAATAACAAAAAAATACGATGATGAAGTTACCTTCTATGGGTTCTTCTTTGTTCTTGGTTTTGAGTTTGGTTTCTGCTTTTGTTTCTGGGTTCGGAAAAAGGCTCCCAATTCTGTCATTTGATGAAGGGTATAGTCAGTTGTTTGGAGATGATAATCTAGTTCTCCATAGAGATGGTAAAGCTGTTCACTTGTCTTTGAATGAGAGAACAGGTTTGTTTGTTTTTTTTATTATTGTTGTTTTATTTTTGCTGGTCTCTGGTTTTGATGTTTTTGGGGCTTCCATTTTCCTTGTTGTTTTAATAAAAATGAAAGCTTGTTTTTTGCTCTGTTTATGGTGTAAAAACAGGGTCTGGATTTGTGTCTCAAGACCTTTACTTGCACGGTTACTTCAGTGCTTCAATAAAGTTGCCTGCCGATTACACAGCCGGAGTTGTGGTTGCTTTCTATGTGAGTTCATCCCTCTTCAAGATTAATCCTTTCCATAGATATTCGGATGAATATGCCATGGTTTTTTAAGTTCACCTTGGAGTTTTCTGTTTTCATGTTTTTGTTTTACCTTTTTACTCTTTTAAAGTTCATTACTTTTTTCATGTTTTTGTTTAGGAATCTGATCAAAATCCAGATGGTTAACATAAATACCAGATAATTTTACCATTTAATATAAGAATCTCCCCCATTAATCTTCTTGACTACAGATGTCAAATGGTGATATATTCGAGAAGAACCACGACGAAATCGATTTCGAGTTCTTGGGCAACATCAGAGGCAAAGATTGGAGGATCCAGACCAATATTTACGGCAATGGTAGCACCGGTTTTGGCAGAGAAGAAAGATACAATCTTTGGTTCGACCCTGCTGATGATTTCCATCAATACAGTATCCTCTGGACTGATTCTCAAATCATGTAAGCATATACATATACATATACATATATGCATGTATGTATCTCCTGTTTTGTCCAACATATATGGTGATGAGTTTAATGTTGTCAGTTGCAGATACTAAGGTTATGTCATTATTTTTGCAGATTTTATATAGACAATATCCCCATCAGAGAGTTTAAGAGAACAGCTGCAATGGGTGGAGACTTTCCTTCTAAGCCAATGTCTTTGTATGCCACAATATGGGATGGCTCTGATTGGGCTACTAATGGTGGCAAATATAGAGTCAATTACAAGTACGCTCCTTATGTCGCCGAATTCTCCGACCTGACCCTCCACGGTTGCGCTGTCGATCCCATAGAATTTTCTTCGAAGAAGTGCGACACCAGCTCTCAAAGTTTGGAACTCTCTGCTACCATCACCCCATCCCAGAGAAGCAAAATGGATAGCTTTAGGAGGAAGCACATGACATACGCCTACTGCTATGACCAAAACAGATACAAAGTACCACCTATGGAGTGTGTGATCAATCCCAAAGAAGCCGAACGACTCAAAAAGTTCGACCCTGTCACGTTTGGTGGAGGCAGGCGTCACCACGGGAAACGACACCGTCGCATCCGAGCTAGCCAGTCCGAGACCGACACCATCTGAAATAAAATAAAAACAGACCATTGATAGATTTATTCGATTACATGTCGGGGCATTATTTTCCTCTCCTTTTCCACTCAGTTTTGTGTATAGAGAGAGGAGAGCAACAAATTATTCGGTTTCGAATTTATAATATATGTTTGTGGATGTGGGTATGTGTATAGGTTCCATTTTTATGTACTTGCTGAACAATCCTCACGGGTCAATAAGGCACTTTAGGCATGTGATATGTAGTTTTTTTTTTACATAATTCTCATAAAAGCACCTTTGTTATTTCAATTTCTGATGTGTTTTTCTTTATCATCTGCAACATCAAACATTGTTGTATTGGAATGGACAAAGTTTGGGGTTATCTGAATGTCTGGTAGTATGTATGAATATATGCATATCGGAGTAGGATATATATTGTGATATTCGGACAAACTGTCAAAAGGGTAGTTGGAATCCAAGGTGACTTTAGTTAGATTGGACAAGTGGGGTTGGGGGAGCCTCAAGTCTTGCAGGTGGCCGTAGGTTTGGACTTCTAAAGTTTTCGGGTGAACTAATGTGATTCTATTTATTGGGATGCAAAATCAAGTGAAGGGTTTTTAGCAATATATATATATATATATATGTTAGGATCCAATTATATTTTGTAAAATTTAATTATTTTTATATTTTTTTAGACGGATGGATGATGATAATAGATGACTAAGGTTATTTTCTTGTTTTTTTTTTTCAAGTGATAATCTTGTCATTTTTTTACTGTTAATCTCATTTATCTATTTAACATCATCCAATGGTTCAAAAATAAGTGTAAAATTCACAAATTTTACATAGTGTAGGAGATCCTATGCACACGCATGCACGCGCACACACACATATATTATCACATTACTTAAAACTTTTAAGTTTTAATTTCTTTAAACTATTGGATGAGAATAAATAGATGATTAAGATTAACGGATGTAAATAAAAAAATGTTTTTAAGAGAAAAAAGATAAAAAAAAAAACAATTCTTAATTATCCATTTTTCATCATCCAACAAAGATTTAAAACTAAATGAGTTTTATGTAAGATATATGAATCTTAACCATATATATATAACATTAAACTAAAGTTACATATTAAACCAAAATACATGAATAACTTTAAAATTTATTACAAGCTTTCAAAGTTTGAACGTTCAAAGTGGAAGGAAGAAGGCAGTTGTGGCTTTGAGGGGTCTTAGTCCCAGAGGTGAGCATTTAGGGTAGTTGGGAGTTCATTTATTCTTATGATTTCATATTTCCGTACTACAATAAATTATATATTTCATCGTTTAACCTTTCTCACTTCATTTTTGTTAAAACTTTTTAATTTAATCACTAAACTTTCGATTTGCTTATATTTTGGTCATTCTATGATTAGACCTATATTTTTTAAAAATCATGAAATAACTCCAAAACTTTCTTATTTTTTATGAAAAAATCCTTAGTTACGGATTCTATTTGATTTCTTGAAGATGAATAATCTTCTTTCAAATTTCAACGGTAGGGAGGTGGAGGATGAAACAACATCTATATCTTGATTCAACACTGATTATATGGTGGATATTGTAGATATGAGTGGTTTTGGATTTCATAAGTTTTGGGTTGAGTTTCGCACGTTTTAAAATAATTTTAAAAAATCTAAATTGAAAGAGTGGTAGGAAACAAAGAGGCAAGTTTGTCAGTGTCTTAAGTAGTCGAAAAAGATGCCGAAAAATGGTAATTTAGGCGCCATCATGACACATGGATGAAATTGTAAAACTTTTATCTTTGTGTGAAGAAAAAAAAAGGAAAAATGACATGGATGACAAATGGATGTCATGTCAAGAAAAGCAGTTACCATCGACAAACGTGACTACTATGTCACCCTTCAATTTCTAATTTAATGGAGTGATTAAAGTTGGAGAAAATCTAAAATTTAGTGATTAAATCAAAACTTTTTAAACTTTAGTATCCAAAACAAAAATAGAGACCAAATTGAGTGTTAAAATTTGCAATTTACCCTTTTATATATTAGTATTTTTTTTGAAACAAACTGGATTATATTAAAAGTGATAGGATTACAAAATATCACATCCAAAAATTAAAAATTCAATGTATAAAGATAAATACAATAAAACCTAAGGGTATGAAAGACATTAAAGAACAAACCTATCACTTTCAGAAGGACTTGAAGCAACTTCTGAAAGAAATTCAGGAAACTATAGCTTTAACCAGAGTGCTCTATCAACACATCAATTTTTTTTGCTACTTGTTCTTGGCATACCGGCACAACCACAATAGGGAATCATAAGCATTTATAGATTGGCCTCCTTCGCTGAAAAACGCGCGCTAAAATTTCGTCACTCGAACGCTATACTGTCAAAAGAAAGACTAAAATTGCCATAAAGGCAGACGAAAGAACTGCCATAAAAGCAGAAAAAAGAACTGCCATGAAAATAGATTTGATATAAAACTGGCAAAGCAAGGAAAAACAAGAAAAACATAAATATAAAACATTCATCACCAAAGATGGAGGTTGTTTATATACAAAACCGGCAAAACGGCCAAATCCGTTGCCGGTAAAGAAGAAGATTAACGAAAAAAATAAAAAATTTTGTAAATTTCTTAAAAAAAATAGGAAGAGGAGTTTTTTTTTATGAAATTTTATATAGTCTTAAGGTAATTATATAGTAGTATTTATTCATATTTTTCTTAATTATTTGACAAGGTATACATACTTTGCAGATAAAATTGATTGAAATTTGAGTCTCTTAAAATAAATATTATTCTCATTACAAATGGGACCACTCGTTGGTTTACAAGAGTTTAATCCTTATTAATTCAAATTGGAGTACATTTTATAGGTTTGTTTTAATCTCTATGCAATAAAAAAAGATATTTTAATTTTTGTACGTTTAAAATTTTTATATTTTAGTCCAAAGTGTTATGTTTTTAATAAAAAATCAAAACGGTATAGAGTTATATTTAGTTGACTTAAATATTTTGATCTAACTACCCTTTAACTCCATGTCAATTTTGAAATTGAGTAAACTGATCTCTCTAAATTTTAAAAATAG
Source organism: Hibiscus tridactylites (assembly GCA_958450335.1). Classification (NCBI taxonomy): domain Eukaryota; kingdom Viridiplantae; phylum Streptophyta; class Magnoliopsida; order Malvales; family Malvaceae; genus Hibiscus; species Hibiscus tridactylites. The sequence goes on from OY288276.1 coordinate 84,687,615, forward strand.
AGTATTTTAATTCATGTACATTTTAAAGGTGAATAAATAAGAACGAACTAGTACAATGTTGAGTTTTTCTATTAATATATGATTCATGTCCAACAATAATTGGAGTTTTTTTAAAAGTAAAATAAATATATACGTTTTTCTTAAATTTAGAATTTTAATAATTTTTATCATCATTTCAAGTAAACCCTTATTCTAACTCCAAATCTAAAAAAAATAAACAATTCCGTTTATTTTTTCTAATGATTTATTATTTTATTTTATTATTTTTTACATGAAAGAACTTAACACTATGAAACTTAAATATAAAATTAGCTAGGGGTTCATAATATTCTTTTCTATATGTTCACTTTTGCATTTTTAATGTAAATAATTTGACTAAAAAGTCATATTCTAACTTAAAGTTAAATTGTCTTGCTTGCAATAATAATATAAGCTACAATTCAAGAGGTAATATATAATGTTTATTTTATGTACTATTTCTGGTTGATGTTTTGGCTTGTAATTGTGAAATTATGTAAGAAAAAGCAATGGAGTTTGAAGTTAGAATAGGAATTATTTTGTATCTAGATTTCATTAAGTGTTTTAAGAAATATTGTGCAACAATTTACAAATATATATGTATATTTTGAGAGGGATTAATTTGGTCGAGTTTGAAACTGAGAGGGACCTAAATAATATTTAAACCAACAAAGTTAAGACAACTAACAATAATTTTAGTGTTTTGGTCCAAAATGTTAATGTTTTTTGTTTAACCACCGACATCTGATTTATTAGCTGACTAATTCTGATCAGGTTTTGTAGAAGCCCAATATGAAGGCGACCTTACCAGTTTAGTTTTTTCCATTCATAATACTAAAATTGGACACCTAACCTTTTCAACTGTATTTTTTTATTGTAGAGAGATTAAAATGAACTTTTAAGTATAATGGAGGGACTTAATGTAGAATTTAACCACGAAAATCATCAAGAGAAAATGGGAGAATGATATTTTTTTGGTGAGAATAAAAGAGTGATGTAATTAGTTGGTATCTTTTACAAGTTCTCCATAAATTTTCAATTGAATTAATATTTGGTTAATTGACGACACAAAATCAGTCAAACATTTTAAATATTATAAGATAAATAAATAAATAAAAACCTTTCTAGTATATGATGAATTAACACCAACTCAATTAAAGAAATTACATAAAAAATTGAACATTTTAAGTTCTTTCTTTCTTTCTTTCTCTAAAAAGGACTAAGTAGTATCAATCAAATTCCAGTGTTTCTACTTTGGCTTAACTACAAAAATAAGTGTTCAAATTATATATATATATTGTAATAGGTGCATAAAGTATATTTTTTTATTGAAATAGGTGTCTAAAGTTTCATTTTTAGTTGAAATAAGTGTCAACCAAAAATAAAAATTTAGGCACATATTTCAGCAATATATATATATATATATATATAAGACACCAATTTCAAACAAAAATGAAACTTTAAGCACCTATTTCATCCAAAACAAATACTTTAAACATTTATTGTAAAAGAGAGACCATTTAGACATTTGTCAAGCCTAGTTTTAAATTAATGTATAAGAAAAGAGGAAATTAGTAGTGAAGTCAATAGATTTAGTTTAAGGCAAAAGACAAAGTATTGTGGATTCTGAGGAGCCTTTTGTCTCTAATCCTAACTTTATAACACTCAATTTCAGAACAACATTTGCCCACACTTTTGCTGTTTTGTTTCTTTCAGATTGGTTTCTTCTTTTCGGAGACTTAAAGATTGATTCCAATTTTAAGAATCATATATATGGGCTTATATCCCCTTACTTTAGGTAAAAAAATTAAATTTTATACATTTTTAGATCATTGGAGGAAGGTAAATGATTAATTGTAAAAGAAAAAATTTTAAGAAAAAAAAATTACATTGATTTCGGACCATTAAACGTGTGTAAATTAATAGTTGTGGTTAAAAAAAAGTTAGAAACAAAAAATTTTTTTAGGAAAAAAGAAAAGTGTTTAATCTCAACCATAAATTTATATCCGTTTATATTATGTAAGAGTTTTAAAGTTTTACACTTTTTTTTACGAGTGAAATGGTTGACGAAGATTATCAAAGAAATAATCTCAGCCATCTACGTTTCACTCATCCAACAATTCAAGAAAAGTGTAAAATTCAATTTTACATTATGTATAATGCCTCCTATTTATATATATTTGATAATTAAGGATATCACATGATTAACGGCACCAGAACAATAGTAAAATACAACAGATAAAGTATAATATAAATCAGATATGGATATTTAAATTTATCAAAATTTTATATATAATATTATATTTTAAATATGGTTATGATAAAAAAGCTTCTGTTATATACATACACAAACACACACACATATATAATATGTGTATATATTGACTCTTCAATTGAATGAAAGGCTGCATTGCATATTCATCCACAAAGAAACCAACAAGGCTTTGGCTTCCACTAATAATCATAATTTCTATGTCCAATTCTGAACTGGAATTGCAAACTCAAAGAGAAAAACAGACCTGAAAAGAAAATAGAAAATAATATATTTATAGTTCATAGTTATCCAAAAGCACCCCACAAAATCATGTGCAAAGTTGATGGAAAGCTACATTTCACTTCTGTTGCTTCATTTTTCTGCATTTGCTAACAGTGAAAAGGAGATTTATTTGTGAAGGGTAAATTTGGTTTCGTTTAAAAGTATCCGAACGTTTCATTTTTTCTTAATGTATCCATGTCTAGTATCATAACCCGATACATATTCCGACATGAGAGAAGGAAGAATTTACTGTCCTACAAGAACACATACATGATCATCAAAGAAAGGATGCATCGGCTACTTACTGTCCCATACTGATGTTTGACATTTATGACTGAAGGAACTGTGTCCAGTACATGACCTCTAATTCCGAGATTCAGCGGCCTCTTTTCTCTCTACCAGTTTTATGAAATTACGAACAATTGTTTTGCCTTCGGATGTTATGATGCTCTCCGGATGGAATTGTACGCCCTACAGTTTTCGATCAATGTGTTCATCAAAGTAAAAATTAATTTGGTGGGTATAAACTTGGAAAGGTGAGTTATATAAAAAAAGCTGAAAGGCGTATTTACGTTGAATTAAACGCAAAACTTAAATCGTTTCAGATGGCACAAGGCACAAACAAGCAGCACTTCTTTTTTGTGATTCTTTATGAAGGACATGTATCCAAGGAATTAAGCACACAAGACACAACATAAGTATTGCAATTCTTACAGTTAGGAGTAGAACTAATTTAAGCGAAGAAATCAGTTCTAGCATAGCAAACAAATCATGCAACTAATACGTTACGACTAAAAACGATGGAAACTTTACCTGAATATGCTTATAGACTTTGTGTCGAGCAGCCATAATCAGTCCATCTTCTGTCCAAGCAGTAACCTCAAGTGCTTCCTTGGGGAAACTGTCCTTTTCAATCACAAGACTATGATATCTTCCGACATTGAAAGGGCTGGAAAAGACACAATAATAGTAAGAATTGCTGATAATTTGAGGAGTAATTAATGAAAAAAAATTGGAAATTCTTTCGCTTGAACATTCAATATAACGGATGCTTCACAAATGTCTAGCAATAAGCACGAGCATATAGTAGCATAAAGGAAAATGGAAGTAAATAAATTTTACTAAAAGTTGAAACTTGTTAAGAGAAAATGATGTTAAGGAATCTACATTCGACAGATGAGAAGACAGCTTAAGGAACAAATATAAATAAGTTGAGAGCTTGACTATAGATAACACATAATTGAAGCAGAGTTCGAGGATTTTGAAATGGGAATCACATTAGAAGAATCAATACGTACTTTGATAATCCAGCGAATAACCCATCTTCCCCCTTCTCATCATAATACACGGGGGAACTTTTTCCATGCATAACACCGTAGGGAGAACAGACTATCTTTCCTGCATTTTACAATGCAGTCAAACAAATCATGTCAAAATCCCACAAGCAAGCAGCTAATCTTCCATGATAAACATAAATATAAATAGTCTCGATTTAGCTTTCTCAGCATAAACATTTAGTTCTATAGAAACATTAACATGAAGAGCATTTACAAGAGGTAACCTAGAACACTCACCTCCGAAAGCCTCACCAATGCACTGCAAACCCATACAAACACCAAATAATGGTAAAATAGGTCCAAGTTCCAAAACTGTTTGCAAGGATATTCCAGAATCTTGGGGTGTTCCTATACAAGGATAGAATAATATATATAATATAACAGATTCTTATGTTCCGTTTATTTATAGTTTAAAAAATATATAGTAAACTCTTACCTGGACCAGGGGAGATAAGCACACCCCTAGGGTTTTTCCTACAAAAATAACAAGTGTCATTTATTGGATCGAACATTTCAAGACTACAATTTAACGAATAAACATTTCGAGACTACAATTTAACGAATAAACATTCACCAAATAAAGCTTAGTTCTTACCTTTTCAACTCTTCTACAGTCAACTCATCATTTCGGTAAACCTCAAAGTGACATCCAAGCTCTCCCATGTACTACAAAATTATAGGTAAAATCTGAGGAGATTCCAAAAAATATTCAAAATATCATAGATGCAACATTTCAAGTTCCGAAATGAGAAAGACAAGAACGGGATGAACGCAACTTGGTATTGAGTATTGACTTCCATCACTCAAGACCATCAAACTGGACATCCACTATAAAAGATACCAAATTGAAATCACCACAGCATAGGGATATTTAGCAGGAATCACTTCAAACACATCATGTTTGCAGTCCATACCCACAAAACATATTTGCTTTCAGTTGACATTTAGCCATAGTGAAATTGCAATATTTTTAATATAGTTATGATTGAAACACCTCATTTGAAATGCAAAATCCTTGGAAAAGGACTTGAATTATATACCAAGAACAGCAAATTACCAATAGAAATGAACTCTTCCTATTAAACTTTCCTATACCATATACATACAGTACATTTTCTGCCTATTAATCTTTTAATTGATTTCTTAACTGATCAAATCTTCGATAAAAATGAAGTCTTCCCTGACAATCAAAGATATTTTCCTAAAGATTTGTGTGCTACAGCAATTCAGAACCAAGGACAACTCAGAGAAAACAAAATATTGGGGTCAAAAGAAAAATACACAAATTTCGAATATGCAATCAAAATTCAAACCTGGCAAAGATTGTAGGTGAAACTATCATAATTGTCAATGACAACAATGGGTTTCTTGCTGTTTTCATTGTCTTCCAAAATTGAAGATTTTGAGTCGGATACAGCCGATACCAATGACAGTTTTCCAACAGCCCCAGTTCTCTTTTTCGGCAAAACACAAAAACCTGCAAAGCAGAATAAAACAGATAAAGGAGAGAGCTTGAAGAGGAAATAAAAAAACCCAGAAAAAGATGGAGAGAAAAAAACAGACTTGATGAAGGAGAGAGCTTGAAGAAGCGAGACCGAGATGGGTTTTGAAGGGTTTTAGCATAAAGTGAAGGTTTTGGTTGAACCAGAGACGATTGCGTTATAAAATTAGCCGCCATTTTCCTTCTGAAGAGAGAAGAACAGAAAACAATGTGTTAGATTCTGGGAAAGGCAATGCTCCTAAGAGATTCTGCTCTGCAATAAGTTCAAGCTCTAAATTTTCGTTTATATAGGAGGGATCATTCGTTCGCTGTTCAGTACTGAAATGGAAATTTAGGAAATGTTAAGGGATGCCATTGTAATTAGACAATTTGTTGGAGGGTGGATTTGTTTATTTTGATAGATACTCCTTATTTGTCGTGTCTATTGATTAGGGTTTATCTTTATTAGGAAATTACGGTAAAACAAACAAACCAAAAATCTTTGTTAGGAAATCTGAATCCCTATTAGGAAATATGAATTTTGTGTAAGTACGAATTTAGAATTATTATATGTAATATTTGTTATTTTTTTATTAAATTGGTGTCAAAAATTAATTCAATACCAAATTAGTTGAACAATAATTAAAATATTTAGTTTTTAGTATTTCCAGCAATAGTGTTGTAGAGTTTTTTTATTTTATAGTTTAATTTTTTTTATTTCACGAATTAAGGTGACTGTAACAGTAAAGTTTGAAGTTAAGGATGACAGACGAATATAATTTTTTGAATTCTACATCATAATCGCCCAGCTGGGACGAGCATGAGTATAAGTTTGGTGGATAGTGGACGTGTGCAGATGTCAAAAGTCATATCCGTCGTAAGTAGTGGGTAGGTGATGAATTTGAGACTTTCCACACTCTACATTTGCCTGCTCCGCATCCGTCATATGAATAAGGTTGTTTTAGTGAAAATGAAATATAATTATATATATATATATATATATATATATATATATAATTATATATTAGGTGATGTTGGGTTGATAAATATGTTTGTTATCATTCATGTGAAATATGTTTATAAGAATATTGGAATGATTGATGGAGTTAAAAATCAAATTTATAAAATATGTCTAGAATTTTACGCATAGGCAGTGACATAAAAAAATCACCAAATTAAGAAGTGATCTATACATCTTTGTAAAACGTAAGTCTAATTTCGTTTAGAATAAACGAAGATTGATTTCGATCTGTATTTTAAAAGATATGATTTTTTAAGTTATCGGAGGTTAAAAAAACACAACAACATACTGCTCCTAATACTAGTTCGACAACGACTTTAAAAATTCGTCATAAATTGTACAAGTTGAATTAGAAGTACCACCTTTTATGGTTAGAAAGACATTTGAGTCTGGTTTCTTTTGGAGCAAACATAATGAATTTTCGACCTATATACTATGTGATAAGTATGGGTGGGAGAAAATACTCGACCCGATTGACCCGACCCGAAAACCTGAAACAAAAATATCGGGTAATTCCCGGAAAAAAATTACCCGACCCGGCAAATTTTCCGAGACACGGGCCGAGAGTTTTTCCTTACCGGGTACCCGACCCGACCCGATAAAAATTTAATATATATTTTTTATATTTAAAATTATATTTTTATTTTATGTTTCTTAATATTTTCACTCTAATAATCCCTCCTATCTGATCGAAGAAAAGTTGTCTTTCCGCTTCCGAGTTTGGAGCGTAAATGTTGAGAAAACCACATTTAAATTTCATCTCCTTTAAGGTTCCCGTTACTAAGATGAACTTGCTCTGGATGGATTTGGATTCTACTTCGAACGCACTGCTGTCCCACAGAGTTACTAACCCCCCCGACAAACCTTCTGCTGGTGAAGCTACCAAGAGCCTATTCTTGCCTGGCCATAGATTTCGTAGTAACCACTGTTTGTGATTTTCAAGTTTAGTCTCTTGAATGAACACTATACTAGCCTTTGTACTCATTATCAACCTTTTCACTGGCCTTCTTTTTTCCACTCTACCAATCCCACGTATATTCCAAGTCGCAAAACAGGGAAAATTTTGTGATGACATAATAAAGCTCAGAACACACTTACCGGGGCTTCACTCCGATCCCTGACCCCTCTCGGATCAACACTCATCCGCAACTTCCATCTCAAATAATTTATTGATGACTGCATGGTCGCCCTCCTCAAATTCGACACCCAGTGCCTTCCCTAAATTGAAAGCTTCTTTTGCTTCTTTCCATAGGGGGATCTCCTCCTGAGATAGCGGGCGTACTGGGCATTGAAAAACTTGATGAACGGTAGTAGTTTCAACATTCTCCAGATCCGCGATTCGGCTACTCTTCTTCTTGAATCGCCCGACATTTTTAACTCATAAAGACAATTTCTTTGCCTGACTTCTCTCTTCCTTCTTTTCCGGTTTTTCCCCTCTTATGGTCTTCATCGGGTTCTCCGTTTGACTGGTTGGCATCTGACTTGACTCAATCTTCAGGTATAGATCAGCTTCCCTAGCTTTGGCACCCACACTCACCTCACATGGCTTTTGTGTGTCGATTAATTGGATAGAGATGTCTTGCAGCCTGGATCCAAAAGATAGGGATGGGCCCTCAGCCCAAGTATTTTTATTCCGTTGTTCAACCTCCTGTGCTATTTTTTCTGGCCCATTCTCACTTAGAACCGACACTTCTATTAGCCCAACGCCACTAGATGCAGAACGCATCGTTTTTTGAATTATCTCTGTCTGGGGATTCAAAGCCACGTGTGAAAAGTTGACATTCTCCACCGCCTCAATAATGGGACTCTCGGGGTTTACGTTGTATGTAGGCTTATTACTGCATGGAGCGGGAGACGAGGCGTTTCCCCCCTCTGATCCTAGTGGAGTGAATGGTGAATTGCCGTCAATGAATTGCCGGTCGCCGTCGTATTCCTCCACTCGAATTCTGACCTTATGCACCTCGCCGTTGATAATAATCTGTAGCGTATCTGGCACACTAGACCTTGACTCAACCTCCATGAGTAGTTTGGCCTCATCGAACCGATCGTAATTCCTCGTTTCTTCGTCCACTTGGAGCACCAGACCCCATCCGCTTGAAATTTTTCTAAAAAAACTTTCTTCCCAGACGGCTAATGGAACATCCTCCAAAAAGACCCATATCTTTATTTCTTTTTTGTTCTTGTAACCTTCTAGCAGTTCATTCCTCTTAGATCAAGCTCTTCTCCTCTCGTCATTTGATTGGAATTTAACCACTACCAAAAAACCATACCATGGGCAAACTTTTGCATGGTACCCGTCTGACCTGAGGGCTTCTTCCACGAGCTCGATATTATACATTGTTTTGATCTTTCCTGCTAGGCAACAATCCCTCCATTTCATTTTCTCCTTTGGGATGACAATCATGTTTGCTTTTGTATTGCTAGCATGGTTACTGTTTTCATTGCTTGCCATGGCCACCTGAAAACCAATGTCTTCCCTACCATTTGGGTATGCCGCTGGCTTCTGCGTGAACTTCGATTGACTGTTGTTTCTTTCTCCAATAAGAACCTCCCTGAAAGTCCTGGTATCCCTGAATGATGACCTTCCCCTTTGCCTGGTTTCCATATGCCTACCAGGGTTCAACCTTCTTGCTTCAGTTTTGCTACTCTTTTCTGGGTAAACCCTAATCTTGAAACCATCCATCGAACGACCATCTCCTTTGGCAATCGCTAGCTCTGCACCAGTCTGCGTCTTGAAGCGTATGAAAGCAAAGGTAGTTTGACTCTATCTCTTAGCTGCGCTCCGGTAGGCTATATATGCATCCACAACCTCGCCGTATACGTTGAATGCCTCCATAAGTGTTGCGTAATGGATTCTCTTGCTTATGTTGTTAATGAATACTGTAAACCCTTGGCTTCGCTGGATTCTTTGATCTCTGCTCCATACCAGAACTGCCTTGCTCCTTGCTACCCTTCCTGCCCCACTCCTTGCTTCCCATCCTTCCCTTGCGACCATGTTCTCTCGATTGCTATTTTAGTAAAACTGGACTGTTTTAGAATAAAAGATAAATTATGTACTTTTTTATCAGAAAAGTATGATTTTATTAAACCACAAATCATAGATCCACGTAACATCTACACGCGCCTCATTAAAAACCTCCCTACAAACCTAATGAAGGAAAAGAGTATGACATGTAAATGTTTAAACCAAGAAACAACACCCTAAAACCGAAAAAATAATGCACCCTAACCACCTAACCGAGCCCCCCCCACCTGCCAATTCTCCCCTCCAATCCATCGACAGCCTAACGCCCAGCAGAAACCAACCCTCCCATGTCTGCCATTTTCCACCAAGCACCCTTATATCACATTATACACCAGCACCCCTGCTACCCAACACTCATGCGCATAACCCAACCTACAACTATCGAGCTATCCACTCCCACGCACCCTTCCCCGCGGCCAAGCCCTTCAATAATTCACCCGACACCACTCCACCAATGTCACCCCTCCCTTTGCCAACATATCTGCGATACTATTCGCCTCCCGAAATACATGTCGAAAGCAAACCCTCGATAATAAATTACACATATCATCGATCATACGAAACCATGTCCAAAGTCTCCACGGTCTCATTGTCCGATTCTCCACCCATGACAACGCCACCATTGAATCGGATTCAATAATCACACCAAGAGCATTACAATGTATCTCTAAAAGAAATCCCAAAGCTGTCGCTATCGCACATACCTCCGCTTCGTTCGAGTCCATCACCCCCAAAGGCCCTGCAAATAAAGCTAAAATCTTTCCCCCTCCTCGCGCAAGACTCCCCCACAACCGGCAGGCCCCGACTTGCCTCTCGCCGCCCCGTCCACGTTGAATTTTACCGTTCCCGCGCACGGTGAATCCCAGCTCGACAGCGGCCTCACTCGCATGCCCTCTCCCAACGGTACACACAACCGCGAACATGTCCACCAAGTCGCCTCATCCACCATTTGTCCCTCCGTCGTGACTTTCACCCAATGTAGCGCTCTCAATTTAATTAAAAACACCACCTCCTTTGTTCCCAACTTCCGCTGTCTAAATATGACATCATTTCGAGCCAACCATACAGACCATAACAATGCGACGCACCCCACAATCCACCATCGACGCAGCAAACCCCGAAAAACTCCCTCATAACATTGTACTATAAAGTCTTGTACCGTCCTCGGACGAACCAAATCCACCCCCACCATTGCAAAAAACAATCTCATATAAACTTTATGTACTCACAGTGCAGTAGAATATGAGTCAGCTCATCCTCCCCCTTATCACACCACACACATCGCACTGCATCATTCCTTAAAGGTACTCCACGATCGCGCAAGAAGCAAAGCGTCGGCAATCGATCAATCAACGCAAACCAAATGAAACATTGTACCTTCGGCGGGAAATCAACTTTCCATACCAAAAATGCCTCCATATCCCCTTCATCCATGCCAAATCCCGTCATTAAACCCATTAATTCTCTCGTCGAAAATTCACCCCGAGGATTCGGACACCATACAAGCCTATCCCCACACCCCTCGCTTAACCTCCAACCTCGTAACATCTCCCTCAACTTCAGCACCATTTGTTGTTCAAAACCCCTCAACGCTCGCCCAAAAAAAGTTGCCCATACATCACGTTCAAAGCTGCCCCCTCTCGAATAAACAAACACAGTGCTGATTTTATTGCTCGCCAACCAAAATAGCCGTGGAAATATAAGCTTCAACGGTCGTCCCCTACACCAATTATCAAACCAAAACAGTACACTCCTCCTGTCACCCACAACCCAATAGAATCTATCGACGTCCAAATACCCCGCCACACTATCCTTTGTCGACACTAATGCAATTTGTTTCCAAATTGGGGACATCCGATGTACGTTCTCACAATTAATCCGCCAAGAAAGAACCTGTTCCCCATATTTGGATATAATTAGCTTTCGCCAAAGTGCATTTGTATCCTTCGCATACCGCCAAGTCCATTTAGCCAGAAGTGCAATGTTACGCAATTCCAAATTCACCACGCCCAATCCTCCTACCCTCTTCGGTCGACATACCCTCTCTCAATTAACTCTACTTATTTTTCTTTTCAACTCCACATCGCCCCATAAAACGCACGACAAATTTGGTCAATTTTCGCTATAACCCCATTCGGTGCCGCGAACACACTCATGTAATAAACAAGCAATGAGGCAAGAACCGAGTTAACCAGCATCAAACGCGCCGCAAATGACAAAGATCGCTTCTTCCATCCCGCCAATTTATTACGCACCTTTTGAATCACCGGTTCCCACACCGCCATCCTCCTCGGATTCACCCCAATAGGCATACCTAAGTATCGGAACGACAGTTTTCCTACCTCACAACCCAAAACACGCGCCATCTCTGTCACCACATTCTCTTCCACTCCAATCGCATAAACACATGATTTGGCAAAGTTGATTTGAAGCCCCGATCCATATTGAAATCCCAGCAATAAGCGTTTAATCTGTATCGCTTCTTCCATAGAACCATGTAAAAACATCAGAGTATCATCCGCGAATTGCAGATGTGATAAGCAAAAATCCGAAGTCACCGTCACCCCTTTAATCACCCCACTCTCCATTGCTCGTGTTAAGATGCAATGTAATGTTTCCGCCACCACCACAAAAAGTAATGGCGATAGCGGATCCCCCTGTCCACACCCCGTTCCATCGGGAAAAATTTCGTCGCACTTCCATTTATCAGAACTGCTAACTTTGCCGTAGTAACACATTCCCTCATCCACTGTCGCCAACGCTGTCCACAACCCATTATTTCAAGAGTGTCATCCAAAAAATTCCAATTCAAACAATCATACGCTTTGACAAAGTCTAATTTCAATAACACACCCTCCGAACCCTGCTTCGCCTTTTTCAACGAATGAACCACTTCGTTCACAAGCAGCACACCATCTATTATTTGACGTCCTTTAATAAATGTCGTTTGAGTCTCACTAACCAAATCATCCAGCACCTTCTGAAATCTATTCGCCAGCACCTTTGCGAAAATTTTGTAAATCGAATTCAATAAGCAAATTGGTCTAAACTCACCTACCTCGCACGCTCCCTCCTTCTTTGGTATGAGCACTATATGAGCGTAATTACTTCCCTTCGGCAAAGACCCCGTTGAATAGAAATCCTGGAAGCTTAACAACACATCCTTCTTAACAAAATCCCAACACTTGCGATAGAACTCAAAAGTATAGCCATCCGGATTCGGTGCTTTGCTACCATCACAACCCCAAACAGCGTATCGAGTCTCATCTTCGCCAAAAGGCAACTCAAGGCACATGCCTTGTGTTGCACCAAGACGCGGTCGAATTAAAGGCACACCCAACGAACCACATTGTTTTCGCCTTGCAAAATGTTTTCTAAATGCATCAGCTACGCACCTTTTGAGGCGATCCGGCTTCGATATCCAACGACCCTTCACCCAAAGGCCCACAATGTTGTTCCGCATCCCTCTTATTTTCGCTGCTCGTTGAAAAAATTTTGTGTTCTGATCCCCTTCTTTCAACCAAGTTGCTCGCGACTTCTGTCGCCAAATAGACTCACGGAATCACAATAACTTCCATAATTCCACTTGCAACTTCCTCCTCTCGCCCAATTCCACTTCGGATAATTCCCTATGCCCCAATTTACTATCCAACTCGTCAAGTAATAGCGAGATCGTTTCAATTTTCTACTCCACACTCCCAAAAGGAGAACGATTCCAAACTCTAAAAAATCTACGCAACCCATCAAGCTTCTCAAGCATAGTTAACTCCTGACCATTATCACTTCGTCGCGACAATTTCTCCCATTCTTGTTCCATTGCCTGCACATATATTTTCTTTTCCAACCAACAATTAAGAAAACGAAACGGCCTATGTCCCTAATCCACCTCCTCACACGCAAGTTTGATCGCCGCATGATCCGATATACCCTTACACAAAATATATTGTATCAAACCCACAAATTTGTCTATCCGTTCTCCACTAACTAGAAATCTATCCAATCTACTGCACTTATTTCCCGACCCAAACCAAGTAAAATTCTTCCCCACTACCTTCACATTGATCAACCCCATGTCTTCAATAAAAGAAACGAAAGCTACCATACCTTGTTGTGAGCCTTGGCAGCCTCGCCTTTCCTCCATTGCCTTGACAACGTTGAAATCACCCGCAATACACCAAGGTATCGCGCGTTGCTGCGTTTCAGCTAAAAGACTCTCCCACAAACCTCGTTGTCCCTCCACTGTACACGGCGCATATACATTTATCAAGCCACATCTCCAATCATCGAGCACCCACCTGCCCCATAAAGCAATATAATTTTACTGCACCTCAGCCGCCTCCAAATGAAATCTCGTCGCCTCCCAAATCACCAATAATCCCCCTGATCGACCATTCGTTGCCGCATACAAAAATTCAAAGTTTTCCGTATGCCACACCCTCTTCACTATTTGATCCGTGATCGTCTCTAATTTCGTCTCACTACAAAAAAATGACATATAACGACGGACATAAAACCGTCGGTAAAACACCAAAAATCCGTTGGTATATGGTCCAAACCCCTATACCGACAGACAAAAGAATTATTCCGACAGACAAAATGCCGTCAGTAATATGCTAGTTGGTATAAATTTATACCGACGGACACAATCGTCGGTATAGATATTGGGACCTTATACCGACAGACATATCCGTAGGGATAAGTATGGACTACCCCGACAAATTAGTGTATTTGTTCCGACGGTTACTGTCTGTCGTTATAAGTTCTATTTTTGCCTACGATTTTTCCGTCGGTATAGGTATTATATAAATCAGTATAAGAGACCTATAGCAACGATTATGTCCGTCGGTATAGGTTTAATTGACATTTATTTTTTATTTTAAATATTTAAACTACTAATACTATTACAACAAAAATTGTTTCGATTTTTAAAGAGAAAAATATCATATTTTATCTTCGTACATAATAAAAGCTAAAAATATCATAAAAAAGTATGTAGTACATAATTGTGTGCAAGCAAATATTTGTGTTTCTTAATAACATACATAATAAAAGCTAAAAATAATTCGAAGCTCCTCCTCTATTGTGTGCTCAGGTCATTTTTATATGTATTCTGTTGATTTGTTAAAGGCAAGGATCGACTGGTACAATTAATTGCCGCTGAAGCACTACCAGTATCAAGAGTTGCCTGTTAAAAGCAATGAAAATAATGACTTTAAATAAAAATAAATAAATAGAGTAATAAAAAAGTAAAATATTTTGTATACCTCTATACAACCATACGAAGCAAAGCATCCATATCAGATACATGTAGATCTAGACGTTGTTGGTGAAAGCAGAAAATCCATCACCGAAAAAAGAAAAAACATATTAAAATTCATTGGCTGCACTACAACATTCTTTATGTGCTAAAAGGAGATGTTTGAGAATGAAGGATCAAGTGTATAAATTCACAATTCAAGGTTCATGACAGCATACCATCAACCATATCTTTGGTTTTGTGAAGAAGAAAAGTTCCTTAGAGGATTGTCACAAATCCACACATCTTTGTTATAATCTGGGTTGGTGTCTGCCTATCCCAATCCTGATATCAGAAAATCAAACTTCAATAAGGTAATGCCAAGGTCAATCCAAGTAAAACAAAAAGCAAACTAGAAGCAGTTATCAAGTAAGCTACTCAAATCTTTAACTTTAACATGGTGAACAACGCAGATAAGAGAGTAGCTTAAAGGGATCAGCATCAATCTAAACCAGCAAAGAACCAAAAGGAAGTTCAGTTTCATATCAGGTATGGTGCAGGATAGTAGACAGTATAAAGTAGGACCTTTTAAACATTATCATTAGTAAAACTTTTGAGCCATTCTGATACCTTTAATGACTGGAGCTTACCTTAAACATGATCATACTAACCAAAATGGTCAGTGATGTAAACATAACATAGTATATAGGAGAAACAACAATTGTGTTGAAAGTATCAAGTGCCTGCAATTATGAAGACAAAATAGCAATAACAAAACAGGAATCAGACAGAAACTGAAGTCTTAAATTATCAAAATAAAGCAACACAAACCAAGGTATGGGGACATTGATTCAGAGTAAGAAAATAATAAATAGATAGATTTCAACTGATTCAAAGTTTAAACTAATCATTATGAACACCATAAAGAAGAATATCCATGAGCAACATTTCAGGCGAAAATGAAAATTTTTTCTTCTTAGAGCATTCTTCACTCATTCCAACATTTCTCTCATCTCCTTTTCTTTGAAGGGTCATGAAAATTAATCAAAAGAAACGCACAAATATAGGCGTCAAAAGAGAAACAGAGGGTACCAAAGGAAGAAAAGACAATATGTAACCATTACCTTGTTTAAATAATTCATTTGGGTAATCACACATGAAGCCACCACTAAAGTTAAGGCCCATGTCTGGGGATACACAAGCTGATTCATTCCTGAAAAGGTTAACTTCAAGGCAATACCGAGGGCTTTAACGCTCATGACCTGTCAAAAAACACTCTTAAAAACAACAATTCGAGGGGAGGCAATACCATTGAAGAGACACAGAATTAAGCAACCAATAACCTAGCCCTGATGCATACCGAAATAGAACCCACGAGAGAGCAAACTCCAATGTAAACCATAATGTTTGTTTGTCCATATTGTGGAACAAAGTGGAATATAAGTATAAAGACAATTGTTAAGACCAGAGCCGTGTAAAACAAAAATCCTGCAAAAAAAACCAAACATGATACATTCATTTTCCTTTTCTGCAGTTCAACGGTTTTGAGAAGAAAAAAAATGATAAGAGCCAAGAACAATATCATTAAGAAAATGCTACCTGGCTCTGTAGCAAGAGCCCAAACTTCTGCCACGGATTCAATCTGCGTTTAGGGGGAGCGTGCAATACAATTGTTGTTGAGCCCACAACACACAAATCACAACCAATAATCCCAAAAGTATGTAACCTCTCCCGCAAAATGATATGTGCAAGTACCGCACTGCATGAAAAGTGATGATTAAAATGAACACTTAAATGCCAAACCTAAATTTGAGTGACAAATTTGCATGCCTGATAATGATGCTGAAAGCGCCAAGAGGAGTGACCAGTATAGCTGGTGCAAATGCATAAGCAGCAAAATTAGCAATTTCCCCACGACCACTGTTGCAAAGTAAATTCACAATTAGAATTTACAATGTTTCCTCTAGAATCATGAATCATAATTCATAAGCAAAAAAGAAAAAAAAAACTCAACCATCTCCCTATATATTTAAAAAGGTTGTAGATTCTGATGACTTTCCTGAACATTGAGATGTTAGCATGGAACGTAACTACGAGAATCTCATTGATATATTATTGACAAAAATACCACATAAACTCACTTGTTATCATGCCAGCCCACCAAAGTGGCTCAAGCAAGTACGAATACCCTCCAACTCTTGTGTAAAAACCATAAAAACTAATGTCACTGGGATTGATAATGCATAAGAACAATAAAAACTCATCATAAGGAACAAAAAGGTGAAGAAACACTAAATGATCGCAAATGCATTGAGTTCTTTAAACAATTGAGATAAAACAAAAATTATAGATATCTAATTGCAAATGCAGCATAAATTTTTATGCAAAAACACAGAATTATAATGAATAGAAAAAATTTTATTCAATAGCAACAAAGCATACATATTTCCAAAGATCGTTTGGAATTTGGAAATTGAAAGTATATAATTTTCGTCAATTGCATTCTAAAGAAACATATTGCATCTTTCTTTAACACAAGTTATAATCAATAAGTTAGAAGATACACACAATCAAAGATGAGACGGAAATTGTAGGTCAGAAGGATAAAACACAGATAAGAGATTCGTTTAAAGGGATCGGCAACAAGATATCGCCAGACAGAGAAGATGACGGAGACGAGCACAACACTTCAACAAGATATCGCTGGCGACCTGTTTGATCATTATAGAGAGTGAGAGGAGATTAGAAGCAATTAGGGATTGCAATGGTTTGGTTTAGGATCGGGTGAGAGTTTGAGTGAGACTGTAAGAGGATAAAACGGTGAGTTTAATAAAGTAATAAAAAAATAAAAAAATACCTATACCGACGGACACACCAAACCATCGGTATATGGTACACCTATACCGACAGTTACTATAACATCATCGGTATAAGCCACATCTATACCGACGGTGTCTTGTTTTTCATCGGTATAACTATTGTCTACACCGACGAATAATGCATCCGTCGGTAAAACTCAAAACCTTTACCAACAGCTTCGAATTCCGTCGGTATATAGGGTATATACCGACGACTTGTGTCCGTCGGTATAATGAACCGTCGGTATATGTACATTTTTTTGTAGTGTCTCCTGAATAAACACCATCTCCCCTTGATGTTGTCGCAAAAGCTTCTGTACTGCTCTACACTTCGAACTCGCTCCCAATCCCCGAACATTCCACGACAACACCTTCATCCTCAAATGCTATTTGCGATATTCTTGCCGCTGCAATAAGTCGTCAATATCGTTCACAATGCCCTCCTCGTTACCAATAGTCTCTACGCCTATCAATTTGCACAATTGCACCGTTTCCTTTGCTTCCTGAAAATGTTGAAAATGGTTCACTGTCCCTATCAAATGCTCTTGCGCAACTTTCACTGTCCTCCCCCTACCATAACGCAAATTGTTTGTATCACTCTTGGATTTAATTTCATTGCAATATGTAGAGTCCCATTTGGACTCAACTGCCCTATTCCCATAATCCCCTGACCCATCCGTTTGCATTACCTCCACGCGGACGGGTTGGAATAAAAGTGCTTTGAAGAAAACCATTTTTATTCTTGTTTACCGAAATCATGTATGCTTAAACCTTGTTCCATCCGATTCGATTGAATGCTAGAATGGTCTTATGTCGAAACCATGTTCTGTTAAATATGGATGATCATAGAGTAGTTTAGTTGATGTATGTCAGATTGGTATACTTATAGAACATACATTAACATAATAGTGGTAGTAACCTTGTGGATAATGTTTGATCTTCCTAAATGTAAATTCTAATGGATCACGATTTAATATAGAAGAAAAGAGTGGGGAGAAAGTTTTGAATGATTTGCTAAAAATAAGCCAACTTCAAGCTTATTTGATTGGAAGTAGTGTTCAGAGTTGCTTGATTGGCGATAATCTTGATCTTAAGTTAAATTATATAGGTTACTTATGTTAGTCTTGATCTTCAGTTAATCCTCAATTGTTAATTAGGATAAGAAGTTAGCAATCAAAATTTTTGTTGTTCTTTGTAACAGATTCTAAAAATTTACCGAGAATTGTGCTGTGAAATAGATTGATTGTCATATATTAAAATGTAAGTATTAGCCATTAAGTTGACAGAATTTTTTGCATTAATATTAGAATAATTGAACTTCAACCGCATTGTTCTTTTGTTGTCGTTTCAGCGAAGATTAAAATTAAAATTAGGGTTTAATTGGGATTTGATTGGGGGGAAAATTAAAATTAGGGTTTAGTTGGGATTTGATTTGAGAATTAGGTGGATTAGGGTTCCTAATTCAAATTTGAAATTGGGGAAAAATTAAAATTAAAGTTTGATTGGGATCTAATTTGGGAATTAGAGTTTAATTGGGGATTATGGTTCCTAATTTGAATTTGAAATTAGGGAAAATTAAAATACCTTGATGTTGGCGGTCGGCACTAGTGATCGGCTCGATGGCGGACAGGGAAGGCAACACGAAGCACGGCGACGGAACACGTTGATCTTGGCTGCGTGCGGCGGGGATGACGTTGCAGATCGCGACAACACCGATTATGGATGTAGGAGAATGCTCCGATCATGAAAAACGGCCAGAAAACTGCCGGTAGACGCGCTAACGACACTCGTAATGGCGCTGACGGCGGGGGGCTGAGGCGGCGTAGGCTGCAAATAATATGATGGGTTGAATTTGTTAGGGTTTAGGTTTATGAGAGTTGGGTATATTTGATTCCAATCTATTAAAAAATTATAAACTGATTTCTATTTTTTAAGAGATTGATTTTGTTAGGGTTTAGGAAAATTGGGTATATTTGATTCTAACCTATTAAAAAAATATAATAAAGTAACTATTAAATTTGATTTTTATTTTTTAAGAGACAATTTTAATTATAATTTTAGTCCTTTAGATTTTTAAAATTTTTAAAAAAATTAATGGTGTTTATCGATGTTCATCGTTAGTGGTGTTCAGCAATGTTCGTCGCACGTGGTAGACTCATCCCAACAACAACAACAACAATTAAGGGTTTATTTTTCATTTAAACAAAAAATATATTTAATATTTTTAGCGTAAACTACACGGGTATAGTCTTTGAACTTTTAGTACGCTTTTACTTTGGTCACTGAAATCTAAAAACTTTAATTACAATCAATAAAATTTTATTTCAATTTTATTATAGTCATTGTTGTTTAAAAAATATTCAATTTTGGTCACCAAACTATTATTTTTTTTCTTTCTAAAATTGTTATTAATTTTATGTTTTCTTTTTAGGTTTGGTCACCTGTCGTTAAATAACTAACGGAAAAATAATAGTTTAGTGAAAAAAAACAGAAAAGAAATAATAGGTTGATACCAATACAGTAAAAAACGTAATATTAGTAACCAAAATAGGAAAAACACAATTTTAGTAGAGTTTTATTAAAAATAATAACTGTGTGACTAAAGCAGAAAAAGAATAATATGTTGATGACCACAAATGAAATTTACTCAAAAAAATAATGGTAGGTCAAAGGACCTGCCATACACTATTGTAGGTCCGCCTCTGGTACCTGTCGTATGAGCATTTTATGTGGGTATGGGTATGAGGAGGTGGTATCCGCACCCGCCCGTCTTATTTGTCATTATTATTAAAAGCCGGCCTATTTTCACACCGACATTTGAAAGTCGTCAAAAAAATCTTATGTTAGACTATTTTTTCTGCCACAACACCAGCCAGGGGCGGATCTAAAAATTTAAACTTGATAGTTCACCGATTAGTGTAATAATTTAGAATCAATTTACACTGTTGTAATAATGTATTAATTAGTGATAATTGTTGTGCAAGAAAACATGGTAAATAGCCAAAGACATATTGGCATTGAAGAACCAATATGTGCAGATATTTTTAAAAGATTATAACTATGTTACACTGATGTATTTGTGTTTTAGAGAGTAGAAAAACTTACTACAATAAAAGTTAATTTTTATTTTCAATTGAGATTTTTAGTTTTGGTTCACCAATGTTAACCATCAGATCAACTTTAAACTAAACTATTTAAAATTTCCGAAAAAACTAATTTTTTCCACTGTTAGGATTGATCGAAGACTGTTTCGTTAATCGAAATTATGGCTTCGGCAATAGCTGTAACTTTAAAAAAATTAAAATTCTTTTTTGGAAGAAGACTTTAACGAGTCACATCAATTTTCTTAGCGGGGTTAACAACACTATAATACTGACCATGATGAATTTAAATTAAAACTTTAATGATTATAATGAAGGATTTTCAATTTCAATGACCAAAGCGAAAATACCATAAAACTTAGTGATTAATAAAGTAATTTATCCTCTTTTTTAATGGTAGGTCACTGAACCTAGGGGTGTTCGCGGTTAACCAAATTACTATAACGGTTAACCTATAAGTTATGTTCTTAGTGCAAAAGTTATATGTTCTTAATGTAATTAGAGGGAAAATGCATAGAGAATGTACATAAGAATGCATAGAAAATTAGAGACCCATTCTTAATGGTTAACCAACGGTTAACCATGAACACCCCTAACTGAACCCACCAAACACCATGGTACATCCACCCCTGACACGAACTGTATGCATGCATGGAAAAAATGTCTATTGTTCAAACAACCCTACGACGTGAATAAATAAAAAAAATCAGTCACTCTATTTCATACAATAAAAACCCCTATCACATTAACCCGACGATCATGCTTCTCGTTTATTATATATTTTTTTTATCGTAATAAACTTCCATTAAAAAAAGATAGATTACATCAGGATGAATCTTGTGGGTTGGGCACTTGTCCAGTTACCAGGACATTTGAAGTCTGATATTTTAGCAACCTAATCTGTAACCCTGTTTCATTCAAAGTATTGTTTGTCTGAAATTTGTCTTTGCACCCAGAACATACCATTTAGCCAAACAAGGAATGTTAAGGCGTGAATTATTCAAAGCCTGGTGGTAAAGGGAGGGTCAGATTCATAAGCTGCTACATTGTCGATTTGTAATGTTTGTTTTGGCACTATCTGTTTTTGATTAAGGAGTCGGAAATTTATCCTAACTGCGTTATAATATTTTTCTTTATTTCGATTTTTGGAGATTTTTAACGAGTCACGCAACTTAGAATTTAGAATTATTTTCTACTACTCGTGATAAAAATCGTAATTGCTGAGGAAAAAAATGTAGGAAGGAGCGGTAGTAAAAATTTACAGCAATGGACCGGAGATCTTGTTCCTCTGTAGCACTGTCATCATAATCAATCACGATTTAAAAAAATTTTATCTAAGAGTAGTGGCGAATTTTGACTTTATAGCTTGAGAGAGTCTAATTAAAATTTTTAAAATTTTTCTTGACTAACTAAAATTTCAAGAATTTTAAGAGATATAATGAAAATTCTATTTTTAAAATGTGAGTCTAATTAAAACTTTTAGAAAGTTTAATGAAACTTTTTTCTATTTTTAGGATAACTAAAAATATTTAAAAATTTAAGAATTTTATGAAAACTTTTTATAAATTTTAAGGGGCTAGTTAAAATTTAAAAAATATATTTTAAGGGTATAATATAGTTTTTCCATAACTTTGAGGGTGAAAAGTTTCCTTCCGGTTCCGCATACCCTCCGCCCCTGTCTAAAAACGACAACAATTCATAAATGATATGTTATCATTTTCGTAGCTTCAACGGGCGAAGAAAGAACATATTTATTTGTCCCACGATAATGTGACCTAAATAGTAACGGAAGAATTAAAATTTTCAAGTATTGAGATAAATGTTCGAACTTTAACATTGTGAATGAAATAAATTAAATAAAAAATCGTACTTACAGTAAATCTTTTTAATACTCAACATGAATTGGTAACCAATGAATTGAATATTGGTAATTTTATTTTTTAAAAATTAAGAGTAATAGAGATATAAACTAATTTCTTTATTGATATTTCCATGTAAAACTCTCAAGAAACGAGACTTTTTCTTATGGTACAATAGAATTATAAAACCTAAAACTACATGTAGTAACTATGAATCTACAAATTGAAAAAAAAAAATCTACAAAGAAAGAAAAGACTAAAAATACAATATCGAGGGTGATATAAATTTGAATTTTTGTATATTTTTATTATATTTATATTATTTTCGTGTCATGCTATGTATTAATTATATTATTATATTATATCTGTGTATGTCTTAGTTTATCTATATTTTATATAAATTATCGTAATGATTCGATTTTACTCGTAAATTCGTTTATTTAAAATTGCATTATTGTTGAGCAAGTAGTACTAAGAGTATCCTTTCTTCCCCGAATTAGGATTAGTGTTTGTAAAAAAAATTACGCTATTGTTATATTAATATAATTAATATAAATATTATGTTTAAAATTTTACCCTAATTTTCTAAGCAGGGTAAGTTTTATAATTAAAACTATAATTTCATCAATTATAGCTAAAGTACAAATTTCCCAAACTTAACCTAGTAGCTCTTTTCTGTCTTCTCCATCCCTCTATATCTCTATGTCTGAAAATCCATTTCCGACATCGAAGCTGGTTTAAGTTTAACCATTACATTGCAGAAGACAACTGCTTGGAAGTGCTCCATTTGTGCAATTCGTTACCAAAAACATCATAGAATCTGATACCAACATCTGTCTGAGTCATTTCAACCGACATGAAACCTTGTCCGTCGTAATAAAATTTCATCTCTTCTGGTTTCCACGCCTTAATATCGTCCTTCCACGCCTTTGATCCACCTCCACTCGTCAAGAATTGAATCGGACTACATTTTTATTTATTTATGGACATGAATCAATTTCAGTGATTATATTTTTCAAAAATTTACAATAAATATCTATATATTATAAGATTAAATGGTGCTGGTAGTTGGTACCTCTCCGTGCTGCTGATATGCTCTAAGCAATGGTCATGCCCGTTTATATAAAAATCAACATTGTATGCCTGGAAATTAAAAATAAAAGGGTTTTGATTAAAATCAAAATTAAATTTAGGTTTTGTCCCAAAAATGAATAGTAATTTCAACTAAATACCTGAAGGATTGGAAGAAGAAGCATGTTAAGCTCGTCGGTGTTGCCATGGTGTCCGGCACTTTTGATTGTATGGTGACCCACTACTATCTTCCATTTTGCTGTGGATTCTCTTAAACCCGATTCCACTTCCTGTCGAATTATACCCGTTTATTTAGATTTCGATAAGTGTTGGATATGAATGTGTGTACAATATCGAACCATGTATTCGAACTGTCATTATATATAAATCAATTACCAACAAAAGATTATTGATGTATTTTTTTCTGGGTAAGACTCCCTTCCAGTCATAGACATGCTCTTCCGGGTGGGTGAAATACTTGGTCACGAAAGGAGTTGTGTCAACAAAGAAAATCTCAGACATTTCTGCCCAAAAAAAAAAGAAAATTAAATAACTAAGCATAGTGTCTTAATCGTATTTTTTTTTTGTTTAACCACTGGTATTTAATTTATTGGCTGACTAATTCATATTAGATTTTGTAGAGGTTCAATATGGGATCCTCTCAATCCAGCTAGAAGAATTGATTGTGTTGGTTTAATTATCGTTTAAATTACAATATTATATATATATATATTGTAATGGAAATGTATAATTTAATATGTAGGAGTTGGCAATTACCAGGTCCAGCATTGAGGATGAAAGATCTAAGGCAAAGCCATCTGCAGTCCATCTTTGTAAGAGTGGGACTCAATTGAGCCTCAACGTCACCCCTGTAATCATGATTACCCAACACTGAAACCAAACCCAACAAGTTAATTCCTCTGATTAAGTACACAATTAGTATTAAAAACGTGTATAGAAATACGTATATTACCAATGTACCATTGCTTTTGCAAGCTACGAGCTGTATAGATATCAGAAAAGGATTGATGGAAAGCTGGATCGGTCACTCCAGTCAACCCGTCGTCGTAAAAGTTATCTCCCGTCGAAATGACAAAATCGACGTTTAATTTCTCTCCGATGGTTCCCATCTGAACGAGGATATATAAATAATTAATGGTTACTACGAATAATGATCTATTATATTATAGGATGCTTTGATTGCTTGAGAATGTGTCTGAGAATCAAGATTAGATTGGTTAAACTATAACTTTCTGGTTGAAGTATAGTAAGGACGAACGTAAGATTTTATATTAAAGTGCAAACTTATAAAATTTTACGAAGAAATAGATTTTCAATAGAAAATACAAAAAAAAAATCTAAATTATATATGAATTTTAAATTTTTAAGGGAGCGACCGCTTCTTCCAGCCCTCTCTCGATCCACCGTGAAGTATAGTGATAATAGTAAATGAGTGGCGTGGATTCTTAAGATGTGCCTTAATAATGCAACAATAAGAAGGTCCTCACCAATATATCGTGCCATTAGGACTGAGCTATCCATCAAAATGAGCAGGGTGTTTCAATCTATATTTTTTAGGGTAAACAACATCATTGGTCATTAAACTAATTTTATTTTCATGTTTTGATCATCGAACTGCTATTTTCAACAAAATCATCATTGTTGTTGTATTTTTCCTATTTTAATCACATGCCGTTAAAAAATGAAAAACCCAATAGTTTGGTGACCATGGAAGAAGCAATAGGTTGATGACCAAAATAGGAAAAAAATGCGTA
This sequence comes from Hibiscus tridactylites, assembly GCA_958450335.1. Classification (NCBI taxonomy): domain Eukaryota; kingdom Viridiplantae; phylum Streptophyta; class Magnoliopsida; order Malvales; family Malvaceae; genus Hibiscus; species Hibiscus tridactylites. The sequence goes on from OY288276.1 coordinate 84,712,932, forward strand.
ACAATACTGACGATTTTATCAAAAAATAATAGTTGGATGACTAAAATAGAAAAGTGGGAATAGTTTAGTGACTAATGTTGTTGTTTACCCTATTTTTATCATGAGTGATGGAATGCCATGAGTGTTCAAACGGTTAATTCGGTCGGTGGCCGAACCGAATTACCCCAAATAGAATTAACCGAAAAGTTTAAATCTTTAAGCGTTAACTAAACCGAACATTTTTCAAAAAATAATCGAACCGAACAAATTTCGGTTAATTCGGTCGATTTTCGAATATACAGAATTTATCATTAGTTTTTCTAATCAAAATTATTAACTAATAAAAATCATTGAAAATATTTTTTTAGTTCACAATGACAATTTGTATTTAATTTAAACAATAATTTAACATAGAAAAAATATTAGAATTTTAGATTAAACATTAAATTTTTTCATTTGGGTTAGAAGTGAGTTTTAAAATTTTAATGGGTATGAGCTTAATAAGTATTATATTTTTTTGTTATAATTCGGTTAATTAACCGATTTCGAACCGAACTAATCGAACTTAAAAAAAATTTAATCGTTCACCGACCAAAAAAAATTCGGTGACCGACCGTTTAACCGAAATAATTTAGTTTGGTTGGTTAATTTGGTTCAACCGACGTTTGGACACTCGTACCAAAAAGGGTCATTTAACTGTTAAACTCCATAAACAATTACTGTATATTATATTAGTTTGATATGAGTATATGACCACGAGAATAGTTAAATAGTACAAAGAATGACCTGAAGAGCTACTTGGGATTGGTTATACAATCCTTTCCTCCCCCAATCTCCGACCACCAAGAAACTGAGAGACCCGTCGGGTTTCGCCGCATGTTCGAACCGCCGTAGCTCTGCCGGACAGCAAACAAACAACAAGGCGAGAAGAAGAAGCTTTGGGACAGTGGTTTCTTGGCTTGAAAAAACCATGTTTATATATATTATATGGATAAAGGAAAGAAGATGAATGGATGCAAGAAACAGTCAGTTTATAAATGCGGCTTCAAAGTCGGGCAATTAGGGGAATTAGTAAAGTTTTAAGGTCCGATTTGTCATTTCGTACCCACACAATAATTACTTTTTTTTCCCCTTGAAAATGAACGACACTTTAGTGTCTATTTGAATATAGAAAACACTGATGTAAACAGGATCTTTCGAGCAGCATATTCTCCTTTTTATTCCACTTTACTGGTTACACGGAATTTTCAAAATTGTATTGGAATGGTTAGAATTAATAAGATCCATATGATATATTAACAACACTAAGATAATTATTATCTTATTTAAGTTAAGACTGCTTTAGGGATATTGGTTGATTCAAATGTAAATTTTTATGAAATCAGAATTATGGGGGTGTTTATGAAAGTTTGAATGGTGCTTGGAGTCCAGGGGCGAGACGTGTTCTAGTCAAATTGGATAACCTAAGGTAGTGCGATTAGCATACGGTAAGTTTCAGAAGGGAGAGTCGTATATGATCGTACAACATATTCTAAACTTGATTTGGAGAGTTATCCTAAGTTTGTATTAAACTATCCGATTGGGTTGGGTCGGTAAAATGCCTCATCCCTAATTACAGCCTGCACCAAGCACATGTAAAAGTTAAGGATGTAAAAATAGGTAATCGAATGAGTTTTAGGTCGGGTTAAATCGGAGACAAGTCATTTCAGGTCGATTTGATGTTTCGACTCGATTCAGGTCGGGTGCGGGTCAGTTTTAGGTCGAGTTCATTTTAGGTCGGATCAAAACGGTTCGGGTCCGAATCAGATAATTAACGGGTTAATTCGGGCTCAGATGGACATCAGGTCGGTTCATTTCAGGCCGGTTTAATTTCAGGTCGGGTTTATTTTAGGTCGGGTAATTTCAAACCGGGTTAATTCGGGTTTCAAATTCTTATTAAGTTTGAGTTTGGTACAAATAGTCAATAGACTTTGAGTATGGTCATTTCAAGTGAATTATTTAACGTCTTTCGGCTTTCACGAATACAAATCACATTAAATAAATATTAGGCACTAGAATGAACAAAAATATTATCATATGACTCATATCTAAAATATTGGAGTAAATTACAAAAATTAGAAATTAATAAAGGTCAATTTCGGTGAAAAATAAAAATTTAGGGACTAACATGAATAAAATTATAATCATATTAAAAACATTGGACTAAATTACAAAAATGAATAGAGTCGTTTTGGAATAAAAATAAAGTTTTAGGGACTATAATAAAAAAATATTAAAATAAAATTAAAAACATTGGACTAAATTACTAAAAAATGAATAGGGGTGGATTTGGACTAAAAATAAAATTTTAGGGATTATAATTAACAAAAATATTATCTAATTCAAAACATTGAACTAGATTAAAAAATTTTAAAATAAATAGTGGTGAATTCAAATATCTAATCTCCAAACCTCAACACCTAAATCTTACAAATTACAATCACTGATAATTAAAGTACAAACATAATCCCTAAACTAATCTCATAACCCCAACCAGCCACTCAATTTTACACATTTACCCCCAAAACTCAAACTTCAACCCTTAAATCTTACACTCACTAATAATTAAAGTGTGTAGCTATTAAAAAATCCGAAGTGTTCCCTCGCTTCGAAAAAAATGATTTTGGAGAAACTCGTATTTTTGAAATAAAAAATAGAGTCGTCACCGATTATTTTAAAAAATAGACCGGACATTAAAAATAAAATTAAGTTCGAGATTCGATTATGTATAGAAAATAATTAACACCCCATAATACCTAAAATTGATACTTAAGGATTCGTATTATACATACAAAAAATTTTAAAATTCGATTTAATTTAAAATCTAATACCTAAAAATATATGAGCATGTGATTCAAACATAACAACCCTCACAATTTATGGTTGTGTTAAATATATGTGGAGACTATTTTTGGCGGTTGGAAGGGGACGTTGAAAAAGATGATGATGTGTATATATGAAAAAAAGGTGATGAGTGGATGGTTATGGTAACCAAGTGATGGGGTAATGTTGGGTGTAGGGCACGAGAATCCAATGCATTGATTTTTATTTTTTTATACTAATAATAAACAATAATAATATAATATTAAAATATAATAATAATACTAGTAATACCCGGATAAAATTACTACTTACAAAGTGCAAGCCTATTGCTCGAATTCCCTAATCCCTAAACAAATTATATAACCTTAAATACTTAACTTGAAACATATATTATTAGATTAAATTATTAAAATAAAAATATATATGAGTCAATTTCAGTTAAAAATAAAGTTGTTGGGACTATAATGAATAAAAATATCATCATATTTAAAATATTGGACTAGATTAAAAAATTTTGAAATAATTTAAGGTCAATTCAGTTAAAAATTAGGGACTAATATGAACAAAAATAAACCTTAAATCCCTAAACTAACCACATAACTCCAAACACTCAACTTGACACATTTGCCCTTAAACCCCAAACCTCAACCCCTAAATCCTACAATCAATCACTAATAATTAAAGTACAAGCTTAATCCACAAATCCCTAAACTAATCTCATAACCCCAATTCCAAACACTCAACTTGAAACATGTATTATTTATACCCCTAAACTAATCGTATTGCCCAAACATTTCACTTAAACATTTATCCTTGAACCCTAAACTTGAACCCTTGAATCTTAAAAGCACTATTCACTAGTAAATAATAATTAGAGTTCAAGCCTAATTCTCTAATCCCTAAACTAATCTCATTACCCCAAATACTCCATTTGACACATTTACCTCTAATTTCTAAATTAGAACCCCTAAATCTTACAAGCATTATTAACTAATGATTAAGGTGCAAGCCCAATCCCCTAATCTCAGCTCATAAATCTCTAAACTAGTCATATAACCCCAAACAACCAACTTGACATGTTTACCCCTGAACCTCAAACCCCCTAAATATAACCCCATGTACCTACCTACGTGTTACCTAAGTTACAGAGGATCACTATAACACACACACACATACACACGTATATTCAAACTTTCATGAAACCCAGACATATCTCAAGATATAACTCGAGTAGAAAACCTGTTGGAAAATATAATTATCCAGCCAAAAGTATATAATGGCATAACTCGCTATAAAGCAATCAAGATAATAATGGGTAAAAACATATCCATTCTAAAGTCTCGTAACGATGATACACACATACCATCGAATCAACTATCAAGTATATAGTCTAAAACCATTTCAGAGTTTGAGTTACAAAATGATGCCATCATGGCCAATTAGTAAAATATACCATAACAAAATATAGGCTCATGTCACCCAAAATAAACAGTATGGTGGATAAGAACATTACAACAAAAGTATAGTAAGAATGTGCCGATCCTCCAAGTGCCAAGTTCATGGGTAGCCTATCCAAAAGTATCTGAAAGGGGGAAAGTTTGGGGTGTGAGCTAGGAAGCTCAGTATGTTCCAATAAGTGCATATAAAACATGTGTTCATATACTCATACACAATTCAAACATACGATTCATAAATTCAGTTCAAAGTATCAAGACAATCAAAGTTTCATTGAAACCTAACTACCCTCCAACCGAACTCCAAAATGCAATTCCCCTTGAACTGCATAGAGAAGGTCTTACCCTAGGCCTGAGGTGTAGGAGCCTACCTAAGGGAATGCCTTAGGTCCAGAAAGACTTACCTTAGGCCCGTGGGCGTATGAGCTTAATAGGTGGGTTTATCAGCTGGATCAGGGTTGTACTTACAGACACTTCAAAACATATCCCAGAGTATACCCCAAGCAGTACAATTTGTTTGATATACATAAGCATCAGAATTTAGATGGCAGACATATGTTTAATTGCATCAACTAGAAATCATATATTTCAATTCCAGATCAGACATAGGGCATACTATCAGATATAACATGACTATGTTCTCAAACAACAATCATTCTTTCAATGGAATAGTCATGCTTTCATCAGAAACATAACCATGCTTTAACAGAAAGGTAGTCATGTAACACCCGGGTTTGGGGGTCGGGTGAATTTAATATATTAAAATAATATTTTAAGGGTCTCGGGTTTCAAAACAAATAAATTAAGTTGGACTATTTACAAAACAAGCCCAAATAGCCATGGACATCTCCTATTTGTAAATGTCTTATTTCATTAAGGGTATTTTGGTCTTTGGCCTTTTGATTTTAAACAAACATAAAAAATAGCTTTTGGCTCATCTTCTTCCCCTCCCCAATTCCATTTTGACGACAAAGAAACCCCCTTCCATAGTTACTATTCCATCTCATATCTTGCTTGTTGTTGGAGCTTTTGCAAAGGTAAAATCATTTTTGACCTGTCCTAGTCATTCTCTTCAAGCTCATACCTTTAGTTTTCATTAATGTTCATGGTTTTGTAATTGGAAGTTTTGAGTTTTTAGATTAAAAATGTCATCTTTAGTGTCTATAACTTAAGCTTTTGATTTGTTGAGGTTATATGAGTTATTTACAACCTAAAGGGTCTAACATACTTGATTTTTACAAAGTTTTATGGTGTTTCCCGAAATTGGGTTTTGGGGAGGTTTTAGAGAGCTTAAATGTTGAGTTTTGGGGGTGCTTTGTGTGGGAAAGTGTTGGTTGATGGTTAGGCTATGTATAAGGGTTGTTTTGGAAGCTTTTGGGAGTAGTTTAAGTGTTGAAATCAAGGGTTTTGGGCTGTGCTTCATGACTGCTCGGGAATGAGGATTTTGGGAGTTGTTCTTAGCTTGAATCTTGTGTTTTGTGCTTGAATTGTGTTCCGGGTTTGCTACATTGAACTGTGGACTGAATTATGATTGTTTTAATTGTGTTGGGATGATTAGAAGCAAGGAATCTTGTTGGTGAAGCCTCGGGAGCGAATCCGGAGAATTTGGTGACTTTAGCTTGGTTGTCGGCTCTCTTTTGGGTAGCAACGGTGAGTAGAAACGTCAACCTTTGATTTGTTTTACGAAATGGAACTCTTGAGGGTTTGGGTAGAACCTAGAGGGTTCACCTAAACCCGAGAGTAAGTTATTACTCCTATCTTTTTGTTATGTGTTGATGAGTGGATATATATTGTGGGATCTTGTGCATCATGAGTTGTTTTACACCGTTGTTGTTGTGTAGTCGTGTTGAAGTCAAGCCTTACGTGATGGTTGTCTTAACTACGGTGATGAGTGGTCCCACCGGTAGTGACTAGTAGTAGAGTAAGGTGATGAGTGGTCCCATTGGAAAACTACTAGTTGAACGGTGATGTGTGGTCCCACCGTGTGTATGTTGGTTGTGCATGTGCAAGCCATGTGTAGTCTTGTTGTGATAATCATTCGTGCATCCATTGATTTATTGTCAATTATGAAAAGTGTTTTGAAAACTGCATGCTTGTTGATTTATAGAGCTTCTCTCACTAAGCTAGTTAGCTTACGCTCTCCTTTATTTCCAACATGCAGATCGTTAGAGTTCGGGAGGCAAGTGGGCAAGGGAGGAGCTTTTAGAGTTCTCAAAGTAGCTCAAGTATGATTTACATATTTGTAATAATGCATAGACGATGGGGTGTAGACTTGTAGGAGTTGGTGTCAAACTCCTTAGTAAATGATGTGCTTTGTTGAGCATGTTGAATTGTCGATTTTATGTTGGCCGTGTGTATGCCTTTATGTTATGAATTGTAGACCATATTTACTTGATGCATACTTGCCTTGTGGTTGAAAACTTATATCCCTTTTATGAATGCTATATGTATGTTTGTCTAAAGCATGAATCTTGAATGCTATGTATGAAACTTTGTTGAGTTTATTGATCCTTTTAATGTATGGCTCTTACATGTTTGATGTGTGCTAAGCATGTTTGTATAGGCTGCCTTGCATCTAGAATTGATGTATGTTGGATGTAGGAGGTTTTGGTTGGAATTTGGGGCTGCCTTGTACCAAAAACCAGCTAAAATATGTCTTTTCACAGCACGTGTATCGAAACGGTTGGTCCCGTTTTGATAAGGCCTCTTGTTTCAGGCCAGGCATTTCGGTACGCCAGGGGGTCATTTCGATACGTTTTTGCCACTGGAAATCTGAGATTTTGCCAATAAATTGGGGTATCGAAACGGGCCATGGCGTTTCAGAACGGTCTTCGTATCGTTGAACACGAGAAGTTAACCGTTGGGGGTGTTTCGAAACAGTTGACCACCGTTTCGATACGGTCTCCTCGTCTTGAGTTGGTCCTGTTGACCAGGTCAAGGCGTTTCGATACACTACTTGGGTGTTTCGAAACGGCCAACCTTTTTAGCTAAAATGGACTGTTTTTTATATGCTCTTTGGGTTAATCGTCTCGTTTGTTGCTTCTGTTGTTGTCCTCTCATATAGGATTAAATAATTCATTTAGACAATATAATAATTAAAGAAATTTTCTAGGGTTGCTAACCGAAGGGGAGCCTTAACGGGTTTCACTTCGGTTTTCTCCGTGTAGCCTACTCGGACCGGTCAGTCGTCCAGACCGGGCAAGGGGGTTACAAGTCATGTCCTCAGTTCTAAAATTATCCCATAGTTCATACATATTCATGTTTATTTTCAAATAAGTGCATTCAAGAGTTCAAGCAAAATAGAAATGTAGCACACACGGAACACGCCTCAATGAGCTAATCATGAGGGTCTAGCGGACACTGGTCTCGCCACGCTCTGCCACTGAGCTAGATCCTAATCACAGGCTTACAACAGAATAAGTTACTACATCAATTAAGTTCTAACTTAGATCTCATTCACAAAGTCTATAAGGTCGTACTAGTAACCACAGGAGCGCGAGGGTGAGCGAGTCGGGAGGAACTGGGCTGAGTAGATGATCGGTCAAGGGAGTCTCGAGTACCTTTAAATATTTAATAGATTACATTAGTCCCTCCCCTTTTTTTTCAAATTAAGCTCTTTCTAAAGAGATAACTTAATACAGTACATGTTTAGCTTTAAGGTCCAAAATGAAGGCTTTCAGGTTTGAATTTTGTGAAACAAACTTCCAAATCGGGCTCAGGGTGTCGAAAAACCCAAAATAGGAGCCTTCGAAAAAGTTGACTTTTCGTCAACGGGTCAAAGTCAACAGGTCAACAAATCAAAGTCAACGCTGACGTCAACGATAAATGTTAACGTCAGCAGTCAACTGGAAGGGGTCAACTGAGTTGATTCGGGCTAACTTATTGAACTAACTCGGTGACTGACTCGGGCTGAGTTGACTCGACAAACGGATTGGGCTCGGGTTCGAATCAGGTTAACAAACGGGCTTGGCCTAAGGTGACCGGTTCAAGCTCTTTGGCCAACACCTGAACCGACCCACTTACCCAAAAGTTGACTGTAATAACGGGGGAGTCGCCACCAATCTATTTTTTATTTTGGTGCGATTGGAACACCTTAAAAACCCGGTTTTTTTTTTAATAAAAACCAATTTTTATGATTTTTTATTAAAAATACGAGTTTTGGGTCTACGAAACCAAAAAAACAGGTTCGGGAGTCGGTTACGTGTAGGGAAGGGTGAGCACCCCTACACGCCCAAAAATTGGTACCTAGTCGGTTACAAATTGTTCTAATGACAGAATTTAAAAATTCGAATTTAATTTAATAATGTGATCCCAAAAAAAAGTTAAAATAATATTCAAAAATAAAAGTTTAAAGAAAGGGATATACACTCCAATGCCCGGAGTATGGTTTCCCCTAAAAAAATCATATTATTTAAAAGGTAATGTTAAATAATAATTTAATAAAGGAATTAACGGAAAATAACACTCCAATGCCCGGAGCATGATTTTCACGATAATCCTTTAAAACTTGTAAGCAAAATTTTGGTAGAAACGACAATTGGTAAAATGTAATAATAATAATAATAATAATAATAATAATAATAATAATAATAATAATAATAATAATAATAATAATAATAATAATAATAATAATAATAATAATAATAATAATAATAATAATAATAATAATAATAATAATAATAATAATATAATAATAATAATAATAATAATAATAATAATAATAATAAATAAATAAATAAAATAAATAATAATAATAAGAAGGCAGTGGCGGAATTGAAATAAAACAGAAATTAAAGGGTAGAAAATAGAGAAAGAACAGTGACTAAAATAAAAGAAAAACAAAACTGAAATGCTAAATCGCAAGGATACAGGAAGACGGATGGTCGCATGCGCAATTTCCCCCTTTTCTCAGGGACGCGCGGGTCTGGTGACCGGGTCGGGTCGCGTACTCGGTTCGGCTGCCTGAAACGACGTCGTTTTGTTCTTTAAGGGCCAGCACCAAAACGACGTCGTTTTGGTTGTGGTTTAAATACCCCTGTTATCCCAAAAAATTCATTCGATCCATCCATTCCAACAAAAAAATTTCAGAGCTTCATCTCTCCCTCTGCCCGTCCGTCTGGCGTCGTCGGCCGCCGCGGAGCGTCGTCGCCGGCGACGGGAGCCGCCGTCTCCGATTACCGGAACGGCATGCAAGGATGGTTTCCGACTCGGTTTCGCGTGGTGAACCCGAATCTAAGGTTAGTTTTCTACAACTCCCTTTCTATTTGTGTAGATCTAGGAAAAAACCTTTCGGTTTTTCTTAAAAAAAATTACCTTTTATCAAGTATTTTGTTTGTTTTTTTTTGTTTGCTTCGAATCCTTCTTTCTTTTTTTATTTCCCAAAAGCCCCCTTTTTTTACAACCGAATCCGGTATATATAGCCGGATTTTTTACATAAAATAATATACAAAAAATGGGATTTTTATCCTCTTTTCGCCTTTTCATTTTACAGAGATAATCACTCTGATTATTTTCCCTTGTTGCAGGTGGGTGCGACGCGTGGCCTAGTGACGCGGATGAGGAGGTCGACGTGGCCGGCTTCGTGGCGGCGGCGGCGGCAGATCGACTGGCGGCGGCTAGGGTTAGGGTAGAATAGGTTTAGGTTTAGTTTAAGTTTTAGGTTTTTTTTTGGATTGGGTTTATTAATTGGGCCGGGTTATTGGGTTTTAAATGGGTATGGGTTCAAAAGGGTTTGGGTCATGGGTTGTAAATGGGTTATGGGTTATGATAATAAGGTTTTTTTTATTTATTTATTTGGGTTTAAAAATTAAAATGGGTTACTACAGCTGCCCCTCTTTGCTTATTGTTGTATAACGACAATGAAGCAAAGACAAAAAGGAACCCATTTTAATTTGGTCTAGTTTGGCTCTTTTCTTCTTGGCATATTCTTTTCTGCTTCACTGATCCGCTCAGCCGCCCTAATAATCAGAATCTTTAAGAGGAGGAGATCTGTGGTAGAAGCTCATAACTTTGGCTTGCCACGACTTTAATGGTGAAGCAACACCTGCTGAAAACCTGACCTAGCTGCGACACTAACAGAGCGGCGAGGTCTACAAAACTTGATCCATTTGTAACATAGAACACTTAACAAGGTAGCTTGATCTGGAAGAGAAAGATTGATCCACTGCAACTCTATAGATGCGAGAAGATCTGAAGAAGGTTCGGTCATCTGCAACTCCATTGATGCGAGAAGATCTGAGGAAGGGTCGATCATCTGCAACTCTATTGATGCGAGAAGATCTAAAGAAGAGTTGATCATCTGCAACTCCATCGATGCGAGAAGATCTGAAGAAGGGTCGATCATCTGCAACTCCATTGATGCGAGAAGATCTGAAGAAGGGTTGATCATCTGCAACTCCATTGATGCGAGAAGATCTGAAGAAGGGTCGATCATCTACAACTCCATTGATTTGAGAAGATCTAAAGAAGGGTTCGATCTACTGCAACTCCTATTGATGCGAGAAGATCTGAAAAGGGGCGATCTACTGCAACTCCATTGATGCGAGAAGATCTGAAGAGGGTTTGATCTACTGCAACTCCATTGATGCGAGAAGATCTGAAAAGGGGCGATCTACTGCAACTCCATTGATGCGAGAAGATCTAAAGAAGGGTCGATCTACTGCAACTCCATTGATGCGAGAAGATCTGAAAAGGGCGATCTACTGCAACTCCATTGATGCGAGAAGATCTGAAGAAAGGTCGATCTACTGCAACTCCATTGATGCGAGAAGATCTGAAAAGGGTCGATCTACTGCAACTCCATTGATGCGAGAAGATCTGACTAGTACTAGAATTCCGTCAACGAGATGAGGAAGAGTGTCCTTAGTTTACACTTCTTTTGCATTTTTCCCAAATGCACAGGGATGAACGGATTTGATTTGCCTTTACCGGTAGCCGTTTGCTCCGGGCTAGTTGTACCATTCCCCTAGGTACAATCAGTTTCTACCAATCATGAGATTGGATTTTTCCCAAGGATTTATTTTCCTTGGACCATTCGTGACAATGGATTTTCGATGGACATCTGAATTGTCCATTCTCTTAAACTTAACCGTGTTTAAGCACGTTATGCCTACATTTCTGTCGGCTTTCAGATTTGCATTTTTCTCAAATGCACAGGGATCAACGGTTTTGATTTGCCTTTACCGGTAGCCGTTTGCTCCGGGCTAGTTGTACCATTCCCCTGGGTACAATCAGTTTGGACCAATCATGAGATTGGATTTTTCCCAAGGATTTATTTTCCTTGGACCATTCGTGACAATGGATTTTGAAGGACATTTGAATTGCCCATTTGTCTTAAACTTAACCGTGTTTAAGGACGTTGTGCTGACATTTCTGTCAGACTTACCAAACAACTTATGTTCAGCTGTGATTGTCGTGAAGGGATAAGATCCGATGAATTTCATCATTTTTTTTGAAGGCTCAATAATTTTGATTGGAAAGACATAGTCAGTGGTTTTGAAAGCATGGACTCCAAGCGGGGTGTTTATGCCCCAGATTGACATTGATCACCTTATCTCTGCTTAAGAAAGAAAGCATGGACCACATGTTTGGTCACATTTCTTGTTACAAATTTGAGATGACGACATGGCTCATTGCGCTTCTGACACGGACCTACTCTGCCATTGAAGAGTAGAACCTGCAAAATTGGTAAATGTATTCATGATGTCATGGTTAGCATAAGTCTATCTTAGATGAGTACATGAATGACTCTGATGCAGATGCAAAATGCTTCTTGATTCTAAAGTATTGGCTCAAGCATCTGTAGCTGCTATGAAATTAACGCTGTCAGCGGTTCATACTCTGTCCAGTTTGATCACTAGGCTTCTCCTTCTTGTCCCAAGATTATCTGCCCCATTTTGCCTCAGCTTTCTTTTTTATGATATTCTCTCTTTCCTTAGGGCTACATTTCATCTGCGTACTTTAGGAGTTTTTCAAAGTAATGCAAAGATGTCAATAAAATATTTATGTAACAAGAACGCAAGATGAAAAGTCAAGTTTATTGAAAATAAAGTTCGGAACACTTAAGTGGGGAAACATTTAAAAGGAGCAAAACAAAACACATGACAAAATTGGGTTCCCCTAATATCATATGAGCAGGCTTTAGCTGGATTCGTGGGCTGTGAGCCTTGATGTGTCTAGGAGATCTCAGGTACTTTGTTGGCAGAGTCTCCTGGTTGTCTCTTCAAGCGAAGTATCTTTTGACTGAGTCTGAGTTTACAGGGTTAGGCAGATCCTTGCCATCCATTTCAGCCAGGATTAAAGCTCCTCCGGAAAAGGCTTTTTTCACGACGTATGGGCCTTCCCAGTTTGGCATCCATTTTCCTCGGGCATCTCTCTGTGTTGGTAATATCTTTTTTAGCACCAAGTCTCCTTCCTGGAATTCTCTTGGACGAACCTTCTTATCATAGGCTCGCATCATCCTCCTTTGGTACAATTGACCATGTCGAATGGCTTTTAGTCTTTTTTCTTCGATCAAAGCCAGTTGGTCATACCTGGTTCGAATCCACTCTGCTTTGTCTAATTTCAATTCTGACAAAACTCGAAGGGAAGGAATTTCGACCTCAATGGGCAATACCGCCTCCATCCCATATACCAGGGAAAAAGGTGTTGCCCCTATGGAGGTTCTGACTGATGTACGATAAGCATACAAAGCAAAAGGTAACTTCTCATGCCAATCCCTATACGTTTCGACCATCTTTCCAACAATCTTCTTGATATTCTTGTTGGCTGCCTCCACCGCTCCATTCATTTGGGGGCGATATGGTGAGGAATTGTGGTGTCGTATCTTAAACTGCTTGCACACCTCTTCGATGGCCTTGTTGTTTAAATTCAATGCGTTGTCAGATATGATACTTTCTGGCATTCCATATCGACATATGATCTCTTTCTTCAAGAATCTGCATACTGCCGATTTGGTGAAATTCGCATAGGTGGCCGCTTCTACCCATTTAGTGAAATAATCAATGACCACAAAGATGAATCGGTGCCCATTCGAAGCCTTCGGCGATATAGGACCGATGACATCCATGCCCCACATGGAAAAAGGCCATGGAGAGTTCATAACATGTAGCGGTGATGGAGGAACATGAATCTTATCAGCGTAGATTTGGCATTTGTGGCATTTTTTGGCATAGCTGATGCAGTCTTCTTCCATAGTTGACCAATAGTAGCCAAATCGCATGATTTGCTTAGCCATGGTAAACCCGTTGGCGTGGGTTCCGCATACACCCTCATAGACTTCTTCAAGGATTTGCTTGGCTTCAGTAGGATCCACACACCGCAATAGCACTTGATCTCTTCTCCTTTTATACAAGACTTCACCGTCAAGGACATACTCATTTGCCAGTCTTCGTAATGTCCTCTTTTCATTATCAGTAGCTTGTTCTGGATATTTACAGTTTTTCAGGTACTGCAAAAGGTCATGATACCAAGGATATCCATCTTTTTCACCTTTTGATTTGATCCTAGCTTAGAGGAGCTTTGGACATTCGAGGTTGCAGCTTTGGGTTGTCTGACTATCAGCTGCTTAGTATAGCCGACATTATAGACACCTGTATTGCTGGCCTCATTGTCTTTTCTCCTATAGCTTGACTTTTTTGTGTTCTCCTCATCTTCGATTTTTCCACTCCGAATCGCATTTTCAATCATCTCTCCATTCATTATTATGTCCGAGAAGTCCTTCGTGGCACCCCCTATTATACGACCGAGGAAGGGTTTTTTCAATGTTCTAACAAAAAGCATCACTGTCTCTTTTTCTAGCAGTGGCGGATGCACTTGGGCGGCAACATCTCTCCATCATTGAGCGTATTGCCTAAAGCTCTCGTCATGCTTTTTTTCCATATTCTGGAGTGTTACTCGATCAGGTGTTATAACATGGTTGTATTGCTTCACAAATGCCTGAGCTAAGTCTTTCTAGGAGTTGATTTTGTCACGACTTAACTGGTTGTACCATTTTACGGCAGACCCGGTCAGGCTGTCCTGAAAGCGATGGATCAATAGGGGGTCATTATCAATGTATCCTGTCATCCTTCTGATAAACATCGTAAGATGGGCCTCAGGACAAGTAGTCTCATTATATTTTTCAAAATCGGGCCTCTTGAACTTGGGAGGAAGCACTAAATCGGGAACCATGCTTAACTCCCTTGCGTCCATCCTTGGAAATCGATTTATGATTTCCATGGCCTTGAACTTTTCCTCCAACTGTTTACATTGATCTTCGAGTTGTTTGGGTAACTCGACCTTCAATTTGTCACACTCATTGAAATCTGGAACAACATATTCGCTAGGGTCATCATGAGTTGTCATTGTCCCTTGCAAGGAAGACTCTGTCTGAAAAAATGGATGTTTTGCTGCAGGAGTCTCTATTGACACATGAGTCTTAAGAGGAAGGCTCGGGTCTTCAGTTAGTGCACTAGGATTTATAACAACTCCCTTTTTCTTCTCAGAACCTTTTCCGGTCAACATTGCGGCTAACCTTACGAACAAGTCTTCTTGTGATTGTGAGATGTGGTCACGGGTTTCTTGTTGCGTCTTTTCTAGCCTACTTTCAATGTCCCTTCTGATATCTTCACATGCTTGCCCGACTTTTGCCAATCTTTCTTCCATGTTTTTAGCTTTGCTTCTTGTAAAATATGGGTGTTGAATCTGTAGTTTTGTATGCCCCAAAATTTACCACTATAACAATTCCCCGAGGATCAAAATCTTGGCAAAATAATGTAATGAGATGCGATGTGATGCAATGTGAAGCATATGCGGACAAAAAACTAAGATATGCAAAGCAGTCACAAAAGGTGTTGATTTCAGTACAACTTTCAAAAGGAAACTCGCATCAGAACAAGTTTCTTTACATAAGATAGGTCTATTTCACATATATTGCTTGGCTTTAACGCTGAGGATCTTAATCTTCCTGAAGAGCCATGCCAACTTCTTGCCCCTATCGGACTCTGATTCAGTTGGTAGGCTCAGGACATCAGCTTGGACAGCTAGGGTCTGTAAGTGCTCCGCGACCTCTCGTACCTGAACCAGGGCTTCAACCATTACACGGTTTCTATCCCAGACTCTGTCTTGAGATTGATCTAACCGTGTCTGCCATTGTTGGTTGTTCCATGACTGAACTTCTTCAAAATTCTTAATCTGGCCTTGACAGGTTTCCAGAGCCGCTTCTAAATCTTCAACATGTTTCTTCATATTCTCATTCTCCTGTCTACTTGCCTTTAACTCAGCTGCATGGTTCCGGCTGCGGTACCTTTGTAGAGAGCCTTCCAATTCACCAACTCGGCCTCTCAGGCTTAGATTCTCGGCTCTGTTTCGAAACAACTCTTCCTCCATAGTTGTTTGTTGTCCTTGAATGTCATTAAACCTCCTCTCCCAACGGTCGGCTCTCTCCTTTTCCTCTTAGATTTCATGCTTCCATTCGGCCGAAGTTTTTCCGAGGCCGGCATATTTTGCTGATGCGCGCAACTTCTTATAAGCATTTCGTAGATTGTTCAGATCTTCCTCGGCTTTACCTTTTCCTTTCCTTAGCCTTTCGATTTCTCGCTCTTGGGACTGCATACCAAACTTCAGCTGGTTCTTCTTATTCTCTAACCCTGACAGGCGACTTTCCATCATCAAGTACTTCTTCTTAAAGCCATGCTTCGCGATCTCCATCTCCGAGGGATCCACTCGTAATTGTTCCTCCACCGGTACATTATTTTCTAGGTCTGGTAAGGAGATATCATCGTTGATTCTCATGCTTCTCCATCGTCGATACTCCGGCGTAACTCTAGGCTTTTCATCGAACGGTTCTATCTTGTAAATATGCTTACATGCCTCAGCAATCTTGGAAACGTTTTTCTTGTATCCTCTACCCTCGTATGGAAATTCACAAGTGGCAAGCCCTCTTGTCGCTGGGATGAACTGTCTTGACTTGTATTGCCTAGATACTAGTAACAGTGCGTATCCAGTTGCTCCCCATATTCCAAGAAGAAGGAACCAGTCATAATCTCCACATTTGTAGATAATACTATTAAGGAAGAACCAACGTGCTTTCCAGATGACGTCTTTTTCTTGAAGATTTCGGAAAATGGTCTTCCACTTATCACAAGATAGGTTTTCAGGCCTCGGCGTAGATGCGAGGTCCTGCAGTGGTGAGTAACTCTCGAAGCATGCTTGATAAGAAACTTTCTCTGACTTTCAAAAATGACTATAAAACCAAACCAATAAAAGCTGATCACAACAAATGAACCTCCATTCACTGTTTTTTACAAACACTGAGAGACCTGAAGGTTTCGGCTAGAATGGCTGGAACCGGAGTAATTCCTTTATCAAGGTGATCGAACAGCTCCATAACAGCATCATCGATGTATCCTAACGATTTGGGAAAGATAACCAAATCGTAAATGGCCAAGGCAAATATTTTAACTTGTTTTTCGCGCTTAGACTCGGCTTGGATTAGGTCCCGCATGAATCTCCATGCGATACACCTGGTTTCCCCTTTTATCTTAATCCTGGCTTTAGCCCACTGTTCGTCCATACCAGCCATCTTTAACAGCTTCTTCTGAAACTCCAGAGGATTAAGAGACTTGAAGTATGCTCTATTAACTTGGATTTTTGGGCAGCGGATCAAGGTGGTATATTCTTCAACAATTGGTACCAAATCAACATCACCTAGAGTAAAACAACTGTAGTAAGGATTCCAGAACTAGGCAAGGGTTCTGAACAAAGCTTTATCAACGCTGACATCTAGTAGGTAAGGCAAATCACCATAGCTGTCGTAGAACAAATGTCTATTTGTTTCGTCCCACTGGTTCCAGATTTCCTTTAGTTCTTGCAACTGGTTCTGAGTTGACCTGATATTGGTAGAATCCCCAAACTCTGGCTTTTCACCTTCTAGCAAGCTATCCCCTTTCTGGCGCTGCATCTCTTCCGACCATTTTCGTACGCCCAGATTGCCTTCCACCTTATCAAGAAATTGGTTCTGCATAGCTAATCCTTTGTAACGGTTGCACTTGCCTCAACACTTTTTTTTTAAAAAAATGCAATGCAATGGAAAACAAGAGAAAAAAAAACAAAACAAAACAAACAAAGAAACGTGTTAGTCATGAGATAAGATAAAATGATAAAATAAACAAATGAGAAATAGGCAAATATATAAATGTAAATAAGCAAATAAATAAACAGAACTGAAATTAAAATGCGTAATTAAAGAAGGTAACCCCCCTCTCTCTTTCTAGAATGCACCTATAGGGTGACTCTCTAAACGGGCAGAGGTTCGGCATGGTTTAGAAGGTTGGCTTCTATGGTTCACTACATGAGGTTCAGATCTATGAAGGGTACCCGAATTGACAATTCAGGGGGATACGGGTCTCTAGGTCTACACGGAGACGAAAGTCTCACGAAGACAGAGGGACCAATATCCCGGAAGCGATTCACCATCCTACACGGAGGCGGTACCTCACGAAGGCGTGTTTCTCGCTCCCACTTAAAGGATAGAACTCGGGTCGAGAGCTCATGATATGAAGCCTAGAAAGAATTTTATAATCTTTTGTAATAAAAATATTTTTTGTAATAAAAATATTTTATAATTTTTTTTTTGTTTTTTGGGATCACAGAATTAAATTAAACCGAATTAATATTTTCTACTCAATAAAACAAAGGGTAACCGACTTGTGGCTTGACTCTCGAAAAAAGATGTCCCCAGCGGAGTCGCCAAGCTGTAATAACGGGGGAGTCGCCACCAATCTATTTTTTATTTTGGTGCGATTGGAACACCTTAAAAACCCGGTTTTTTTTAATAAAAACCAATTTTTATGATTTTTTATTAAAAATACGAGTTTTGGGTCTACGAAACCAAAAAAACAGGTTCGGGAGTCGGTTACGTGTAGGGAAGGGTGAGCACCCCTACACGCCCAAAAATTGGTACCTAGTCGGTTACAAATTGTTCTAATGACAGAATTTAAAAATTCGAATTTAATTTAATAATGTGATCCCAAAAAAAAGTTAAAATAATATTCAAAAATAAAAGTTTAAAGTAAGGGATATACACTCCAATGCCCGGAGTATGGTTTCCCCTAAAAAAATCATATTATTTAAAAGGTAATGTTAAATAATAATTTAATAAAGGAATTAACGGAAAATAACACTCCAATGCCCGGAGCATGATTTTCACGATAATCCTTTAAAACCTGTAAGCAAAATTTTGGTAGAAACGACAATTGGTAAAATGTAATAATAATAATAATAATAATAATAATAATAATAATAATAATAATAATAATAATAATAAATAAATAAATAAATAAATAAATAAAATAATAATAATAAGAAGGCAGTGGCGGAATTGAAATAAAACAGAAATTAAAGGGTAGAAAATAGAGAAAGAACAGTGACTAAAATAAAAGAAAAACAAAACTGAAATGCTAAATCGCAAGGATACAGGAAGACGGATGGTCGCATGCGCAATTTCCCCCTTTTCCCAGGGACGCGCGGGTCTGGTGACCGGGTCGGGTCGCGTACTCGGTTCGGCTGCCTGAAACGACGTCGTTTTGTTCTTTAAGGGCCGGCACCAAAACGATATCGTTTTGGTTGTGGTTTAAATACCCCTGTTATCCCAAAAAATTCATTCGATCCATCCATTCCAACAAAAAAAATTCAGAGCTTCATCTCTCCCTCTGCCCGTCCGTCTGGCGTCGTCGGCCGCCGCGGAGCGTCGTCGCCGGCGACGGGAGCCGCCGTCTCCGATTACCGGAACGGCATGCAAGGATGGTTTCCGACTCGGTTTCGCGTGGTGAACCCGAATCTAAGGTTAGTTTTCTACAACTCCCTTTCTATTTGTGTAGATCTAGGAAAAAACCTTTCGGTTTTTCTTAAAATAAATTACCTTTTATCTTGTATTTTTTTGACTGTGGATTGCTTCAAGTATTTTGTTTGTTTGTTTTTTTTTGTTTGCTTCGAATCCTTCTTTCTTTTTTTTATTTCCCAAAAGCCCCCTTTTTTTACAACCGAATCCGGTATATATAGCCGGATTTTTTACATAAAATAATATACAAAAAATGGGATTTTTATCCTCTTTTCGCCTTTTCATTTTACAGAGATAATCACTCTGATTATTTTCCCTTGTTGCAGGTGGGTGCGACGCGTGGCCTGGTGACGCGGATGAGGAGGTCGACGTGGCCGGCTTCGTGGCGGCGGTGGCGGCAGATCGACTGGCGGCGGCTAGGGTTAGGGTAGAATAGGTTTAGGTTTAGTTTAAGTTTTAGGTTTTTTTTGGATTGGGTTTATTAATTGGGCCGGGTTATTGGGTTTTAAATTGGTATGGGTTCAAAAGGGTTTGGGTCATGGGTTGTAAATGGGTTATGGGTTATGATAATAAGGTTTTTTTATTTATTTATTTGGGTTTAAAAATTAAAATGGGTTACTACATTGACCTTGCTGGCCGATCACCGGAATTGCTTGTCGGAGGCCCTAGATGCCACAATCCTGCTGGAAAAGAGAGAGCACGATGATTAGAATTCAACCTAACTGAAAACAGCGCAAAAGAGGCCGAGATTTGACTAGAAATTACCCAAGAAGCCAAAGGACGACCGGAAAGAACGGAGCTCTCACGAGGGCTCTCCCTACGACGTACAGACGAAGGGTTGAAGGGTTTTGCTCGCCGATACTTGGGGGATTCAGATATGGTGGCTATCCCTCGAATGGACGACGAGGGTGGCCGAAAAATATGAAATTCAGAGGGGATTCGACGGGACTTCAACGTAATCTCCACAGTGAACGGCGGTCGTTCACCGCAAGTGGAGCACAGGGCCGGGGTCGGGAAACGACTGCGGACACGGTGAGGATGGCGGTGCACACCACGGTTGGGCGGTGACGGAGTTCAGGAGGGTGGCTGAGGTTTGGGTAGCAGGACGGTCTAGAGAGGGAGAGACGCGGTTTGGGATTTAAAAAGTAGGGCCAGAATTAATGAGGTAGGTGAACATACGCGTTTTTATCAAGTGCATGTTTAAATGACATCACGTTAACCTTAAAGAGCAAAAGAGTGAGGTAATATCAGATGTAAGCCTTTGGCTTAATGGCTTGCACGCTGAATGGTGAGGGGTGAAGTCGCAGGTTCAAGCCTCCACACCCTAACCTTCATTTCCTTTCCTTTTTTCCCTATTTATTTACTTTTTTTATTTTACTTCAGGGTGTTACAATTTCCCCAAACTAATCCAGTTGCCCCAATTCCCAAACACTCCTTTTGACACATTTACCCCTAACCCCAAACATAAACCCCTAAATATTACAATTATTATTCAATAATAATTAAAGTACAAGCCCAATCCCTAATCCCTAAATTAATCTCATTACCCCAAATATTCTTTTTGTCACATTTACCCTTAAATCCCAAACATAAACACATAATCCCTAAACTAATCACATTACCCCAAATATTCCACTTGACATATTTACCTTAATCCCTAAACTAGAACCCCATAAATTTTAGAAGCATTATTCACTAACAATTAAAGTGGAAGCCCAATTCCCAAATCTTAACCCATAATCCCTTAAACCCTAAACCTAAACACATAAATCTTACAATCACTAATAATTAAAGTGCAAGCATAATCTCCTAATCCCTAAACTAACTCATAACCAAAATAATTGACTTGATAGACTTACCCCTAAACCTCAAACATCAATCCTTAAATCTTTTTTTCGAGCTGAAATAAATTAGACCTTCAAAAGCACGTCAAACATTTAGAATTACACATCGGTCGTTTTGGGTTGGGTACAACCGAAATAAGTTGGGTCTTTAAAAGATTTAATTATTAAATAATTTTATGAAGGGGGATAATTAAAAGATAACCTAAACGTAAAGGTCTACGGAAACTAAACTAAAATTAAGACTAAAATGAATCAAACTAAAATTAAAAAAAATATCTAAGTGTAAAGCTCCTAAAAGTAATGACCTAAAGTACAAATAACCCTTGAAAAAATAGGACGGGATTTTTCCCTCCATTGTTTTCTCCTCCAATTCCATTATATGAATAAGTTATGAAGCACTATTATCTGGTCTCAATATTTGGTGGCAAGCAATTCTAGTAGTTTTTCCTTCTATTGTTTTACAATCCTTAAGTCTAATCTTAGGCAATGAGCAATTCTATAACCCCTAAATCTTACCAGTACTATTTTTTAATAATTAACGTACAAGTCTAATCCCCTAATTTCAACCCCTTAATTCTTAAATTAATCATATAACCTTAAACAACTAGCTCGACAGATTTACTCCTAATCCCCGAACATGAACCCTTAAATCTCTAAACTAATCATATTACCCCAATTCTCAAATATTCCTTTGACACGTTTACCCCTAAACCCCTAACATGAACCCCTAAATATTATAATAACTATTAACTAATAAATAAAGTGCAAGTCCAATCCTCTAATCTTAGCCCATAATCCCTAAACTAATCTTACTACCCCTAAACACTCCATTTGACACATTTACCCCTAATCCCTAAATCAATCCATAATCCCCTAATATTTAAATACATTATAATTAATTATTTTTAATTAAAATAAAAATAATTTAGATATTAAATTAATTATTAAATATATAATTCATAATTAAATATTAATTTAAAGTTTTAATTTAAATAAATTAAATATACAATAACAAATTTAATTAAATATATTATAAGTAAATATTAATTTAAATTAATATTTAAATATATAACCAAAAAAGATTATTTAACACTTTAAATTGATTCAAAAAATTAATAGTTTATATTTATCAACACTTTAGCACTTTACAATTATCAATACTTTAAGTTCATCAAATCATAGACTCCTCAATTAACAATTAACATGTCAGGTAAATATCAAGCTAAGTCAATATCAGTTTCAGGTCAACAACAGATCGGGTTCAAAACAAGTCGGGTCAATTAACAGGTCGAGTTCAAAACAGGTCGGATAAAATCAGATATCGAGTCGATTCAGTCGAGTAATATCGGTTATCTACCAAGTCAGTCTTGAGTTCGAGTTTGTTTCAGTCAGGTGCAGGTCGAGTCTCGGGTCCACAGTAAAAAGTTCAATTCGTGTTCGGGTCGTTCTCGGTTGAATACAGGTCAGGTTCAGTTACTGCAATAACAGGTCCAATTCGAATTTGAGTTAACAACAATCGGTTACAAATCGGATTCAGGTCATCGAAACCTCAGATCAATCCAAGTTTTAACTCGAGCAGATTTCAGTTGAGTTTTCAAGTTGGGTCAACTTTTTACATCCGTAATAAAAGTAATGTATTTGTTTATTTAGGATTGGGTGGGATAACAGTATAACACGGCAGTTATTGCGTGCATCACTAAACTAATTAAGTAATGTCGTTTTGGGATTGTTGTTTCTTGTTTGGTCCAATAATTTCATTCCCAGTTCTGCCACCAGTTGCTGCCTCACCAAGTTACTTACTGTGTAAATATCAATTTTAATGCTTTCTAAATTAAATAAAATATTTTTTATTTATTCGCATATGTATATCACTATATATCATATTATATGATTCCTTGATAACATATACGTATATAAATCGAGGACTTAATAATACCACAAATCTTTATCATATCACTAGTTTGTTTCATATATAAATTGACAACAATAACAGGTGTTGGTGGAATAAATTTTTGGGTTGAATTTAAATTTTAAAATGTTTATCGATTTAATTAAAATTTTTAATAATTTAGAAGATTTAATGTGAATTTTCAAAAAAAAAGGGAAATATAATGTAAATTCTCTAAATTTGTGGGGCGAAGGACCATGACAGCCTGCCACTGATGTAATAAAGATTCTGATTTGTTGATAACTCAGCGTCATGTGCTTTTTTCACGACAAGAATGAGTCGGCTGTTAAGGTTTCGTGTATATTTCTAATATGTGGTCCGTACTTCGTAAGATTATGAGCCTACTGAACTTGCCTTTCTTGAAATAGAACTCGTGCCGGTTTTAATAAAAAAAATATGGAATTCATCATTAATTAACATGTTGGTTTAAGTGATAAATAATACTTTGATATGGATTAAACAAATCTCAAAATCGAATTTTTGTGTATATAAAAAAATTCATCACAAAATATATCTACTAAATTAAGTATGCGACATAAACGGTTCAAATTTATCATGATAAAGTTTTAAAAAGTAGAAAGGATAACAAAATAATAAGATTCGTGAAGAACCTCGAGGGTCTATACTCTGTTGTTTTTTTTCTTCTTCCCTAATAAAGGTGGAACTTTTGGTTAAAAAAATAATAATGGTGGAGCTAAATAAAATTCAACTCTAATGGTTTTCTGTTTTCCGTCAGTTTATACATATAATTAAAAAAAACAGTATTAATGAAATAGTACAATTGTCTATTGAATTATGCTTGAGCATAAACCCAAAAAAATCTCTGGACGTTTAATTAAATAATCATTTAAATTTTTTATATTGGAATAATTTAACTCTCAACGTTTTATTTTAGGTCAAATGGCTCTTCCGCGGAAGAAAACTGTCAATCAATTAACGATAACTAGCTTGAAATGACGTGACAAGCATATATGGCAGTACACACTGACATGGTAGTATCATATAGACAAATGTGTTGACTTAAAAAAACGTTATATTAGTAAAAAATAATTTTATAAAATTATATAAAATATAAAATAATTTTTTTGCTGACTTGTCATTCTGTTAAGTCATTTCAAACCGTTTACCGTCAGTTTTTTAACATTTTTTATCTATAGAGGGACCATTTTGACTCAATAAAATGTTGAGGGTTAAATTGCTCCAAAATAAAAATATGATCCAAAGTGATTATTCAGTCAAACTTTGCGGTTATTTTTTTTAACTTTATGCATATATTAATAAAATAGTTGTTTAATAGAGAAACTTTCCTAAACTTTCCACACAAAAGTCTCGAACCCTTAGCTTTGCGACGGCTAGTTGTTGTCTCCGGCAGCGGCTGACCTCCCTCCTCATTTTCTTTTCTTTCTTTTTTCTCGTCTTTCCTCCGATCAGTTTTTTTCTTTTTGGTTTGGTTTGTATTTTGACATCCTCGTTTGGACCGTTCGTGGGGAGTTCCTCTTCGACGTCTACGGTTGGTTTCGGGTCTTCTGCAACAAGGCGGAAGCGTGGTTGTGATTTCAAGACGGAACCTCCCTTCGATCTGGTTTTTCGGTAGACTTGCCTTCGATTCTCCAGTTTTCAACGATGGTCAGAATCCGTGTTTTTGGCTGACGGTGACCGTTTGGCATGCTTCTCCGGCTCCTCCTTCGCTTTGTCCATCTATCATCGATGACATTCATATATTGACGCGATGACTTTCGAAGGTTCCTTCGCTGCATCCTCCTCACGTGATATCCTCGGCGCTCCCGAGTCAACTTGCAGTTTGAAGATGATAATGCTAGCCTCTTTATGTTTCGTTTTCTTGTTGATTTCAGAGATTGTTTGGCTCCGATTTTCTTGTCTTGTGTTTGGTTGCGTTGTGCTTCATCTATGCGTTTCTGTCGCGTTCTTCCATGTTTCTGCTATTGTTTTTCTGTTGTTGTTCTCACCTTTGTTGGTGTTCTGTTTGTATTTGTGACAAAAGATGCCCAACGTTTGCATATTTTGTTATTTGTCTACCTATTCTTTCTTTTGGTCCAAATATGTCCCAACATTTGTTTGTTTTGTCATTTGGCCCCCTACTCCTTCTTTTGGTCCAAATATGCTCCCAACGTTTCATTCGTAGTCCAAATATGGCCACAACGTTTCAATTTGGTCCAAATATGCCCCCGTTAAATGGAAATTGTTAGTCAATTGATGTTCAACAGCTGATGCTGACTGGACTTGTCACGTATTAAGATCTGTTGATGCCACGTCAAAAAATTTTATAAGTCATTGACCGTTAGTTGATTGACAATTTACATCCAACATGGGCATATTTGGATTATGAATGAAACGTTGGGAGCATATTTGGACCAAAAGAAAGAATACGGGGTCAAATGACAAAACAAGCAAACATTTGGGGCATATTTAAACAAACAAAAAAGAATAGGAGGCCAAACGACAAAACATGCAAACGTTGGGGACATCTTTTATCATTTTGCCTTTTTTTTGAAAATGTATTCTACTTCTACCTAAAGGGGAGGGAAAATTTAGGTGAAGTCAAAGCTACTAAAGGGTCTTGAACCCGAGACCTAAGGGGAAGGGAGTGGAACATGTGAGCGTACTTTGACTACCAGGTCGTCCTCGCATGCTCTGTATTTGTGTTTTTTATATATCTATTGTTCTGTTTGTTTTAAATAAATTTGTCCGGCGTTTATTATCAAAATAGAGTAACTTTAAAATTTGTGATTTAATATTTATTTTAATATGAGTCAATAGAACACAAATGATTTGTTTGTAGATTCACTCCAATAAATATATTGGAAAATAAAAAAATTAAAAGAGTTAATTGTACCCCATGTCCTTAACTATGACTTTCGTTCTAAATTAGTTCTTAAATATTTGAACGTTTCAATTCACCCTCAAACTATGACTCTTATTCTAAATTGGTCCCCAAACGTTTAAACGTTATATTTTCATCCCAAACTACTACTCTCATTCTAATTTGGTCCCAAACTTTTGAATGTTCTAATTTCATTCCCAAATTATCAATATATGCTTATCACGTCTCATGTTAATAAAACAATTATAAAAATCGTTAACTACCATGTATTGATGTGTATTATGTGATAATATGGTGTGACATAAATGACGATTTGAGGATAAAATTAAAATATCCAAAAGTTCGGAGACCAATTTAAAACGAGAATAATAATCTCGTGATGAAATTGAATTGTTCAAATGTTTGGAGACCAATTCAAAATGGGATCTATAGTTTAAGGATGAAACTAAAACATTCAAAAGTTTAGATATCAATTTAGAATAAAAATTATAATTTGAGGACATACAATGCAATTAACTAAAAAAATTGTTAAAGAAACAGATTTTGTAACAACAAAAATCTATGGAAATGGTTATTTTTATCATTGTGTAACAATAAATGATTGTTTGAGAATTTAACTCGCAATCTTCTAAAAAAATTCAAGACCTTCAATTATATATTATTTTCTAACTAATAGAGTGAATGACAGATTAACAGGTAAACGAGAGAACAATAAAAATATTTTAAAGGTAAAATATCTAAATTATCACTCAACTTTGTGTTGTGACTTATTTTAGTTACTCAACTTTTAAAGTGCTCGATTTTAGCACTAAACTTTAAATATTAACTTATTTTGGTCACTCCACCGTTATATTTTTAGCTCAGTTATGACGTGGAAATAAAAAAATAATAAAACCCCCCTCATAACAGTATCCTTCTTCACCGACTCGCTATCTCCTCAACCACAACAGTTTACCTTCTTCACCATCTCTTTACCAAATGATTTAAAAGGGAGTCCGTCCGCTAAATAGGGATAATTTCGCTGCACAAAGTACACCCCCTTAAAATACCTATGTTCCACGCTAATATCCAACACATTGAAACATGGATATATTAAAAATTGAGCAGACCAGTGTTAGATACATATTAGTATCCAACAATCACCTATGAGTCTAAGAAACATAGAATATAAACATTACAACAAATGACTGAAAATATTTTGCTTAATTTATTTTAGGACCTCATCTAAAAGAGGGGAAAGTTTTACCTTCTATTTCGGTTTCGGCGACCAGAGCATCGGACGGTGAATGCCAACGGTCATTCGAGGCGTTTTGGTGAGAAGATCAACGTACCTCGATTTTAAGCCGATTCAACGGTGGACGACGACGAATAGCACTCCCAATATAAAAAAATTTAGACTTGTTTTGGTCATTTGAGGGTGGTTTTCAAAAAAGTAAACCGATAGAAGGAAAGAGGAGAAGAAAAAGAGTAGGCTGGTAATTTTGGTTCGTCGAAAAACTCACCGGAGCGGTATTAGGGGGTTGTCGGAGAATGTGAGAATGGAGTGGGGTGGAGGTTGTCGATGAAGGTGAGGGAATAGATAGGGTGGGGTTTTATTTAATTAAATGTATTAAGATATTATTAAAAATATATATTTTTTATTTTTTATTTCTACGTCATAACAAAGTTAAAGATTTAACGGTGGAGTGACCAAAATAGGTTAATATTTAAAGTTTAGTGCTAAAATTGAGGACTTTAAAAATTAAGTGCCTAAAATAAGTCATACCGTAAAATTGAGTGAAAATTTAAATATTTTACCTATATTTTAAATTTAACAATCAATTTAAACTAAAATTCATAGTTTAGAAAATTTCTATGTAGTTAACACGGCAAATTATATGTGCTAATAAATAATGATATTTTAGGTAACAATTATAAGACATTATGAAAGAGTAGACATTGACAATAATACAAAAAAAAAAAACAGTTGGGGTGGCTTTCTTTAATTTTCTTTCGTACTTTATTTTGGGTTAATTGGATTTGGTATGCAGTACATTGGGATCATCTTCGGGAAGAGCTGAAATGAAAACGATGGATACTCATTTTTGTTTTATATTTGCTGAAATCTTTGGATCTTTTTGCGCGGAATTTTTTTATTTTGAACGGTTGCAGTCGGATTTCATTAATAAATCTAATTTGTATGCACTCAAGTATAAAGAGAAAATTAAAAATGATAGTCACACAAAAATTTATACATATAATAAAAATAATATTAAATCCGAATATACGAAGAAAAATTAAATCTTCCCTTAAAAATGACGTCTAACATAAAAAAATGTACAATAACTTTCATAAAAACGCATTGTCCTTATCGAACGAGATTCTTTGCGTGGAATACATGTTCAGGATCGATGCCAGAAGTTCTATTAAAATTCAGCAATGAACTATTATTTTTGGGGTTAAAATAAAATTTTAATTAAATTAGACACATAACCATAGTTTAAGGTTGTTTATGAAATTAGAAAAATACCGTATTAAGTAATTGTTTTTATATTTATTTTATGCTATTACTTTATGATTAATATTTGATACAGACAGTAGAAAACTTTTTTTCCAAGTTTACTTATTTAAGCCATAAAATTTAAAATTTAAATATTTAACCCTAAAGTTTTAAATTTTAAACATTAAATCTTAAATTTTAACTATAAGCCTTAAGTTCAAAACCTTAAAACATAAACATATAACCCTTAAATTAAACCCACTTATAGTTGGAAAAAAAATTCACCGACGGTACATAAAATATTTCTCTTATTTTATTTGAATCTTTTGAAAAAAAAGTTTATAACATGATTTTTTGTTAAACTGAAATTCAGATAAAAATATAAAATTAATTACTAAAAAGAGTGTTAAAAACGAACTTGAATAATAAAAATCATATTACAATGAGAATTAGGAATTGGGCTTCATGGGTTTTTTAGTCTTTCTGTAAAAATCAAGAATTGGGCTAGGCTGAGATGGGCAATGAAGCTAAATACATTTCATATTTAAGCGTAAAGCCTGTCCCGGTTAACAAAATCCGGGACATCCCAACTTTCAACTATATTTTTAAGGTTTAATACATGATTTTTAACTTTTAAAGTATATTGTTTTCCCTACTTATGTGTTTTTTTTGTTGCATCTCTGGGTTTAGAATAGGACTCAATGTTATTACTTTTTTCAGATTAGTCCCCACTGTTATGTCCACCTTTAAAGAAAAAAAAAATTAACGTATGACATTTATTAGAACATGTCATGTGACACTTTTAATTAAAACTAAAATAATCAAAGTATAGTAGAGTTTAAGGACTAAAACATAATATAAACTTAAAAAGATATATGAAAAATCAAAATAGTATAAAATTAATGTCAGCAACCAATTTTGAAAATTAAAATACTCTTGTGTGGATTAAAATTGTTAGTCAATTAATGAAAAATACTTTAAAATGGTTTGATAAAATTTTATATTTTTATATAATTTATCAAATAATTTTTTTGACTAATGTGGCATTCTTTCAAGTCAGCACATTTGTCTATATGACACTGATATGTTAGCGTGCACTGTCATATATGTTTGTCACGTCATTTATCATTAGTTGACTAACATTTTTTTATCCATGAAGGAACCATTTTGTTCTAGAATAAAACATTAGTGGTTAAAATATTTCAAAAAAATAGTGACTAAAATAATCATCTAATCAAACGTTAGATATATTTTTTGCATTATGCCTAAATATTATATCAAATTGTCTCGTTCAAAAATCCTTTCGTATTACGTTACTTGCATTGTTTCTTTACCGTAATAATTTTATAAAAAGTATGATGCCAAAAAAATATTCCAACGTTTGATTGAATAATCACTTTGGTCCTTATTTGTTGAAGCAATTTAACTCCTTAACATTTCATTTTGGGTTCAGAAGGGCTCTTCTGTGGTTGAATATGTTAGTCAGCTAACGATAAACAACATAAAATGACGTGATAGAATGACACATCAACAAAAAATTATTTTATAAAATTATTTTTTGACTGATGTGATATTTTTTCAAGTCAACATCTTTATCTATATAGTACTGCTAAGTATGTTTGTCATGTCATTTTAAGTAATTTATCATTAGTTGGCTAGTACTTTTTATCCACATAAGGGCTATTTTAACTTAAAATAAAACGTTGAGAATTAAATTACTTTAAAAAATAAATATCAAAATAATTATTCAATCAAACGTTAATGATACATTTTTTTTTGACTTTATGCTTTTATACAATTGAGAATATATGGCTGGAAACAGTTGCCGGAACTATCTAAATTCGAGTAAATAAATAAATTTATAAAGTTAATTGCTTAATCCGTCATGAGCAACGACCAAATCATAAGATTATTTCGTTATTTTATAAAGTTAGCCAATGCCAAAACGACAACAAAGACATTTTTTATCCAACAAAACACACATAAATTAATTAAAGACTGCATAGATTATGAATAGGCTAAAAATGAAAAAGAATACAAAAAGTGGAAAGTGCGACTTTTAAGTGGAAATCAAAACATAAGAAAAGTGAATAATTAAGATCTAATCACGTCATTAGCACATGTTAAACAATTAAAAGAATACAAAAAGTGATCATTAGACCAATGATCTTTAATTAGCGGCAATATTTTAATTATGGGTTGGCTGTTGGGGGAAGAAGGAATTATACAAAAGTTTATCCTCTACCCCAAATCTTGCGTCTTCCACTTTTGGTCCAAGTTTATCCTCTCGATTTTTAGGTCTTCGCTCTAGCTAATTTAGATCGATCTGCATCGTACACCTAACTTTCATGAGCGAGTGTTCCAACTAAGATTTTTTTTTCTTCATACACCTAACTATTATATGTGTATTTATTCTTATTATTTATATTTAAAAACATATATACAATAAAACTCTAAAAATAAAAGAGAAAAGGAACGGTAATTATTGCTGAACTGTTAACAAGTAATTCTAACGTTATCGATAATTTACATGATTAATGTACAATTTAAACATAAATATATGAGCCACCCCAAGTTTTCTCTTTCTCCCAACTGATGACCACAGTGATGTATTATTTTGTTGGGTAGTGAATAACTTCCATGTTAACGCGTTCTTCTGTTGAACTATTCTATAAATCTATGTTTTATTTCTGTTGTTTTTGTCTGAATTTATTTTTATATAATCGTAAGTATCTGATTTATTAGTGAATTAGTCTATGTTAAGTAATGCAGATATTTATCATATAAGCAACTAAATTATTCTAATTTTGTTTGTTTCATTCGTAATATCATGATTCAAACCTTAAAATCACAACAAAGGACAAAACTAACCAGAGACTAGTGGGTCTATAACCCCACAAAATATTAAAAAATTCAAAAAATTTGAGTTGAAATAATGATGAATTTATTCTTTAACCCCTCAAAATATACAATCCATATTTGTTGCCCCATAAATCTATTTTTTTAAATATCTCATCAATAAATAATATTAAGCTCTGTCATTAACCATGGTTGAAACCATAATTTATATTAGAGGATTGAACTTAAATTATAAATTTTATGAGAGTTGAAAATGTCAATTTATCAAAGAAGGATTCAATATCAATTTTATCATTTTAGGGGGTTAAAGTGTAATTTTATTATATACTACTAACTTGTAAAGTTATAATCTATAGGGGGATTAATTATAACTTTTTACCAATTTAGTGGACCATGACATCTATCAGGCTTCTATATTCTTTCCATTTATATTTTATTTAAGTGATTTAATATTTTATTTTCTTTTTAATACAATATTTTTGTAACCCCCTCGTCCTGGTCTGGCCGGATGACCGGTCCGAGTGGGCCACACGGGGAAAACCGAGTGAAACCCGTAAAGGTTCCCCTCGGTTAGCAACCCTAATTTTTTTTATATTAATCTTGTCTAGAGGAACATTAAGTCCTAAGTGATTCACAACAGCGGAAAACATTCAAGGGAAAAACACATTCATACCACGACCATACAAAACAGTCAAGGGTATCGACACGTTCTATTCTCATCCACAACACGCGGAACATAACACACGAAACAACATTTAAACCCCCAAACCACATTAAAACATCCCAATTTTAGGCTTGACTAAAGGCATCTTAGTACCTATAAGTTTTTCTCTTTAAACAGGCCCACAAGGGTCAAACAAGGCATTTCTGAATGAAGGTTTCGAAACCTTACCCATAGGTTTCGAAACTTTGGCTGGCAGTGACCCCTGGAACCCATTTTTCACCAAAAGTTTCGAAACCCTGGGAAGGTTTCGAAACCTTTGATCAAGTTCCGAAACCTTGCCCAAAGGTTTCGAAACTTTGGTGGGCAGTGGCCTCTAGAATCCAAAAATTTGCAAAGGTTTCGAAACTTCACCCCTAGTTTCGAAACCTTGATGCAGGGGAGCATAATTTGCTTCAATATAAAGACTTTCAATGATACAAACACAATAGAATCATACATAGCCATACATATGAGCTTAAAACGCTAAAAGCACACAACACCAACCACCAAGTCTAGAGGCGTACGACTTAGATTAATCGCACCTCAACCTACTCAAGGCATGAATATGAACAATCATACCTACATGGTATATAATGCATTAAGAAAGTATCACAAAGAACATACCATCAAAACAACCTTAATCCTTTAAAATGCATACAAGTCATACATGGATCTCAAAGGCCCTAAAAGGCACAAGGAAAACATATGAGGTTTGCACCAAGACAAGGCAATCTAAACATCTAAAGGCATGCCACCATACCCAAACATTCATCATAGCATTCATGCATTACAAACTATAATCAAACCAATACAACAACATAAGGCATTAACAACATGTGGCCAATACAAATGAGTCTAGATATAAGCTCCTAAAACACGTAACACTTCCCATTGCTAGACTATTACGTTATTTAATTAAACCATACTTGAGCAAACCACCACACGCTTGGACGCCCTTATCTTGCTCCTTGCTAACTCCAAGCTAAAGATCTGCATTGTCGGAAAAGGAGAGCGTAAGCATAAAGCTTAGTGAGCGGAGCTCTAAAACATAACTACGACAATACAGGGTTCAAAGCTTTCTTTAAAATGAAGGTCAACGCATACAAATCATCCAACGACCTAATCCTTCTACTATCATGCAAGTTCAACCACAATTCAACAATATAGGCATTTATCATAGCATTACACTTCATAGTATGCATAAAGGTATGATCTTAGATTAAAGCAAAACCATAAAAGAGAATGATATAGTGAGATACACATGAACCACACATGGTATGCACAAGCATAACCAAACACACACGGTGGGACTACACATCACCGTTTCGACTAGTAGTTTTCCAATGGGACTACACATCAAAGTACTCTTCCACTAGTCACTACCGGTGGGACTACACATCACCGGAGTCTTATACCATTCGCTACCGGCGGGACTACACATCACCGGAGCAACGACAACCATCACGTGAGGTTCGACACCAACCATGCAACACAATATACAATCACTAACATACGACATGTACTCACTATATCATGCACAATCAAATCAAGATGTAACAAAATCCACAATTAGGCATCACTTACAACTTGGAATCTTACCGATCACAAATGGTCTTACTCACCATTTTCGTGCACAACTTGCACCAACTTACTCACACCTTACAAGGCATATCAACATCCACATTATTACCATCATACATGAGCAACGATATAATAAATAGCAACAAGCTTCTTCCCAAAGTATTGGAATTTCATGTATAACAAAATATCATTTCAAGAGATGAAAAACAATGATAAAGGGGGAAATTTAAAGAGGCATTTCACATCACTTACTCTTTGAGTTTAAAATTGACTTTTCAAGCTCAAAACTAAACTTCTTCAAAACCAACTTTGAACCAAATGTTACTTGAAAACATTTCCACATTCACATGCTCAAACCAATTGATCAAAGCCATTTAAAATATTTTAACCACTCACCTCATTTCCTTAAGCAAAACAAGCAAAGCCGAATCAAGCCTCCTCACTTCCGGATTCGATCCCAAAGTTTTACTAACGCAATTCCTTGCTTCTAATCGCCTCAACACAAGTAAAATAACCTCGAATCAGTCCACAACACAACATAGCAAACCCGGAATACAATTCAACCATTAAACACTTGTTTTTCGAACCAAGAACAACCCCCAAAAAGCCATTCCCGAGCAGCCCCTTTGCACAGTCCAAAACCGATGATTCCAACTCTTTTAACACACCTAATAGCTTCCAAAACAACCCTTAACTATCATACAACCATCAACCCTCATTTTCCAACATAAAACAGCCCTAAAACTCACTTCTAAACCCTCCTAAAACCCCTCCAAAACCCAAATTCGGGAATCTCAATGAAACTCTTTAAAAATTATATATGTTGGACCATTTGATTCATAAACACCATATCTAACAATATTAAATCAAAATCTCAAGTTAAACACCATAAAGCTACCACTTTTATTCAAATCTCCCAAAAATCCAAATTCTAAAACATGGATGAAAATGAAAGTTACTTGTACTTTTGAAAAGAGGAAGGTGAGAGCAAGTCGAAAACGTGTTTACCTTTCAAAACCGAGCCAAAATGAGGGAGAAAGGAGGTGGGAAAGTCTCTTGGAGAAAAGCTCCTCCTTTGTCGTGGGAAAGGAAAAATGGGGAGGGAGGAAGATGACAACATTTTTGTTTTAAATTAAAAGTGTGGGTTTTTAATTTAGAAGACCAAATATTTACACAAATGCCATTAATGAATGGCTATTGGGCTTGGTTTAAAGATTGGGTCCAACACCTTTATTTTATTTGCAAACAAAACCGAACCATTATTTTATTTACTTAAATTATAAAACCGAACCCGAATATTATTAAAACATTATTTTCACCCGACCCCTAAACACGGGTGTTACAACTCTCCCCTACTTAAGGAAATTTCGTCCCCGAAATTTATCAGACAGGAAGAGTCACTGACACATGCTCCTCCACGCTTTCTCTCACCACAACATACCCACCAACTCGGTAGACTCACCACACAACATTAGCTAACTGATGCCAAGATCTCAACGGGTCCTTCAATGCATGACCATTTTAAATTCAACTCAATCTTTTCAACAACATAACACGGAACAAAACTGGCTCACACTTCTGAATCATAGATACACAGAACACATCACAAACCCCTTTCTAACTCCGATGGTAACTGCAACAATAAACAACAGAACTAGCTCGATTCACAATCTCATACAATACTGCTTGAACACTTGACTCATAACCTTCTCTGACTGATCCTCTGTCTTCATCAATTAACCAAACACTATGCAGACGTCTTCAAAATCTAGCAGAAAACTCGAATCTCTACTGGCCACTATCAAACACAAGACACTGTACAAATCAGGCTCTTGCTAGGGCACAACTCCGCCATCTTACACAAGGTACAAGTAACACGATCATGTGTAAAGGACCACATGCAGTGCAACTAACATTGATTACTCAACTAAGTTCTCACGGAGGAAATCGGAGGCGAATCAGACACAAGATCTCCTGAATCTATTACCCACTTTCATTATGGATCTCCCACAGATACAACAAACTAGAAGAAAACTGATACCCGATCTTGACACACAGGCAAACTATACACTTACTCGCATACTGAACCACGTCATTCATCAACTCAACCCAGAAGTACTCATCTTCGACCCACAATACCTCTTCATACTATTCTGATGCAACACAAATGAACTACCGGGTGCTTCAGCCAACACAATACGCCTCAAAACACTATGTCAACCGGCACAACTATTCTGTCTATGAAACACAAAACTCTATCATATCTGGAACTGTACTCTGAAGGTTTTCTTTCGGATATGCCTTGCACGTGAGGTGCCAAGAATCTATCTTGCAACTGTTTCTCTTCAAACATTCTGACTCAATGTAGGTTCAACCCGAAACTCGGCCACAGAAACACTATCATTCGGTAATTACACCTCACAACTCAACTACTAACCTCACAACAAATACAGCTCGGAACATCGGTTACTACATTAACTCTCTTCGGATGGTATTCAATCCTGAGATTATAGTCTTCAAGCAGTTCTACACTTTATGCTATTCAAGTTTCAACCCTTCCTAAGTCTTCAAATATTTCAAATTCTGATGATATGTGCATACACACTGTGCATTTCTTACTATACAAGCTTTGTCTCTAAGTCTTCGAAGCAAATACAACTGTAATTAACTCTATGTCTCATATCAGATAACTCTTCTCACAGTCTTCCAACTATCTTGATGAACAAGCCGGAATCTTCCGCATTGCATAAGCACACAACCTAACTCTACAATGTGACACATCACTATGGTTCACAAACTCTTTCTTTGATATAAGCTGATTCAAGGTCGAAGCTCTCTTCAAAATTTCTTCCGGTTTCTCAAGGGCTCATTGTCTCGTATCTAACCACACAACTGAACATTCTTCTGTAGCAATCTATCAATGGAGCAACTATCTTCAAAAGACTATTTACAATTCTCTGAGAGTAACAATGCTAGACCTAGGAACTATAGATATCTGTCACAGTCTTCAATTTCTTCCAACTCACATCTTCTTCTAACTACTTGGGATTTATTCTAATACGCTCGGCTGATCTACCTGTCCTATGAGGACATCTTCATAGACTCGGAGTTCACGTTACACCACTTGGCATACAACTAATTCTCTAATAGGATCTACACCACTAACTCCATAGCTTGTCAAAATCTTCTTCGGTACGTGAATACACCCATGTATTATCTATGAGGACTACTTACAACTGATCAAGGAACTCAGGAATTTATTCTGCTCAACATCTCTTACAAAAGTAACTGACACACTAGTCAAACAAAATGGCATAACCCAAAACTCAAAGTGATCACATCTTGCCCCTAAAGCTGTCTTCGGTACTTCAACTTTTCTCACTTTCAACTGGTAGTAATCAGATCTCAAATTAATCTTCAAAAAGACTGAAGCACACACTAACTGATCAACAAACCACTGATGCTCGGAAAAAGGACACTAATTTTTTTCACTGCCACTTGTTTCAACTGTCTGAATTCTAATCACATTCTCGTACTGTCACTCTTTCTTCTTCACAAATGGTACTATCATATTCTAAGATGACATAATAAGCCAAACGAGTCTAAGATATAACAAATCTCAAAGTTGGTTCTTCAACATTCTCAATTCTTTCGGAAATCACAAGATATAGAGCAATCAAAACGGGAGCGAGCTCGAAGACGATCTCAAAAACAAGCTCTTCTTCTCTAACGGGAGACAAACCGGAAAATTCTTCCAAACACTTTTAGGAAAACACAAACTATTCTAACATTCTGCGGTCTAATCCTCCTTCAAAATCAAATTCATCACATTGGCTAGGCAAGTCTGTCAACTAACTCAATCAGTCTTTGACCGCTAACGCTGGATCAACATTCGATACGAAATCCACGTTCCCACCTACCATTACAACCTCATAGTCATCCGTAAGCTTTAAGAAAACTCCCATTGTCTCAAAGTCTACCCTAACTCTATGTTCTACAAGCTAATCGACGCATAGTTTCACATCAAACCGTAAGAAGTAATTTCATCGCATCATTGAAAACACGTGCCACTGAACCATCAACGGACATCCCTTGTACATTTTTCTGACCACGACTGTATCCCCGAAGGAACTAGCAACACCAACACCTACCTCTAGTACCTCACAAGGTGGATTTCCACAGTTTCGCAAACTCACTCAAAATGCACGGACACGTAGATCCAGAATTAATCAGAAAACAAGCCCAATGACTTTATCGAGGAATTACTTGCTATAGCATCGACATCCTTCCGAAGCCAACTCTTAAGTTTTCACTTCTATCATCACTCATATCAAGATCGGTCACATTGTTCTCCCTTAACAGAAACCAACTCATATACACGTTGCCCCAAACAAACAAACTGCACTCCCAACTCTGGTATGGTCATACTACCCTGAACTAAAGCGATGAGCTCTATCACCATTCACATCCTCTAAAACCTCAGGTTCACGATTTCCAGCACTAGGCCCACGCCTCGGCCCCCAACTTACCAAGGGCAACAATACAATAATAAACAAAACACACAAGCAAGATTATTTAGGGTTAGCAAGAGCAAGGGTCCAAGGTGCTCAAGTATATTCCTTTACAAAAATCTTTTTAAATAAGTAATAGTAGCAATGGGAACTCGACACTACGCTTCAACACAAGCATCATGCTAACACATGCTCTCAAACACCGTACTAACAAGCAAACATTAAGCATGCATGGTAAAACATCCACCGAGACATAACAACAACATAACACATCAAACTTACCTCACTTACCTACCCGAGGTCTCGGAAACCTCAGGCTTTGATACCAACAAATGTAACCCCCTCGTCCCGGTCTGGCCGGATGACCGGTCCGAGTGGGCCACACGGGGAAAACCGAGTGAAACCCGTAAAGGTTCCCCTCGGTTAGCAACCCTAATTTTTTTTTATATTAATCTTGTCTAGAGGAACATTAAGTCCTAAGTGATTCACAACAGCGGAAAACATTCAAGGGAAAAACACATTCATACCACGGCCATACAAAACAATCAAGGGTATCGACACGTTCTATTCTCATCCACAACACGCGAAACATAACACACGAAACAACATTTAAACCCCCAAACCACATTCAAACATCCCAATTTTAGGCTTGACTAAAGGCATCTTAGTACCTATAAGTTTTTCTCTTTAAACAGGCCCACAAGGGTCAAACAAGGCATTTCTGAATGAAGGTTTCGAAACCTTACCCATAGGTTTCGAAACTTTGGCTGGCAGTGACCCCTGGAACCCATTTTTCACCAAAAGTTTCGAAACCTTGGGAAGGTTTCGAAACCTTTGATCAAGTTTCGAAACCTTGCCCAAAGGTTTCGAAACTTTGGTGGGCAGTGGCCTCTGGAATCCAAAAATTTGCAAAGGTTTCGAAACTTCACCCCTAGTTTCGAAACCTTGATGCAGGGGAGCATAATTTGCTTCAATATAAAGACTTTCAATGATACAAACACAATAGAATCATACATAGCCATACATATGAGCTTAAAACGCTAAAAGCACACAACACCAACCACCAAGTCTAGAGGCGTACGACTTAGATTAATCGCACCTCAACCTACTCAAGGCATGAATATGAACAATCATACCTACATGGTATATAATGCATTAAGAAAGTATCACAAAGAACATACCATCAAAACAACCTTAATCCTTTAAAATGCATACAAGTCATACATGGATCTCAAAGGCCCTAAAAGGCACAAGGAAAACATATGAGGTTTGCACCAAGACAAGGCAATCTAAACATCTAAAGGCATGCCACCATACCCAAACATTCATCATAGCATTCATGCATTACAAACCATAATCAAACCAATACAACAACATAAGGCATTAACAACATGTGGCCAATACAAAAGAGTCTAGATATAAGCTCCTAAAACACGTAACACTTCCCATTGCTAGACTATTACGTTGTTTAATTAAACCATACTTGAGCAAACCACCACACGCTTGGACGCCCTTATCTTGCTCCTTGCTAACTCCAAGCTAAAGATCTACATTGTCGGAAAAGGAGAGCGTAAGCATAAAGCTTAGTGAGCGGAGCTCTAAAACATAACTACGACAATGCAGGGTTCAAAGCTTTCTTTAAAATGAAGGTCAACGCATACAAATCATCCAACGACCTAATCCTTCTACTATCATGCAAGTTCAACCACAATTCAACAATATAGGCATTTATCATAGCATTACACTTCATAGTATGCATAAAGGTATGATCTTAGATTAAAGCAAAACCATAAAAGAGAATGATATAGTGAGATACACATGAACCACACATGGTATGCACAAGCATAACCAAACACACACGGTGGGACTACACATCACCGTTTCGACTAGTAGTTTTCCAATGGGACTACACATCAAAGTACTCTTCTATTAGTCACTACCGGTGGGACTACACATCACCGGAGTCTTATACCATTCGCTACCGGCGGGACTACACATCACCGGAGCAACGACAACCATCACGTGAGGTTTGACACCAACCATGCAACACAATATACAATCACTAACATACGACATGTACTCACTATATCATGCACAATCAAATCAAGATGTAACAAAATCCACAATTAGGCATCACTTACAACTTGGAATCTTACCGATCACAAATGGTCTTACTCACCATTTTCGTGCACAACTTGCACCAACTTACTCACACCTTACAAGGCATATCAACATCCACATTATTACCATCATACATGAGCAACGATATAATAAATAGCAACAAGCTTCTTCCCAAAGTATTGGAATTTCATGTATAACAAAATATCATTTCAAGAGATGAAAAACAATGATAAAGGGGGAAATTTAAAGAGGCATTTCACATCACTTACTCTTTGAGTTTAAAATTGACTTTTCAAGCTCAAAACTAAACTTCTTCAAAACCAACTTTGAACCAAATGTTACTTGAAAACATTTCCACATTCACATGCTCGAACCAATTGATCAAATCCATTTAAAACATTTTAACCACTCACCTTATTTCCTTAAGCAAAACAAGCAAAGCCGAATCAAGCCTCCTCACTTCCGGATTCGATCCTAAAGTTTTACCAACGCAATTCCTTGCTTCTAATCGCCTCAACACAAGTAAAATAACCTCGAATCAGTCCACAACACAACATAGCAAACCCGGAATACAATTCAACCATTAAACACTTGTTTTTCGAACCAAGAACAACCCCCAAAAAGCCATTCCCGAGCAGCCCCTTTGCACAGTCCAAAACCGATGATTCCAACTCTTTTAACACACCTAATAGCTTCCAAAACAACCCTTAACTATCATACAACCATCAACCCTCATTTTCCAACATAAAGCAACCCTAAAACTCACTTCTAAACCCTCCTAAAACCCCTCCAAAACCCAAATTCGGGAATCTCAATGAAACTCTTTAAAAATTATATATGTTGGACCATTTGATTCATAAACACCATATCTAACAATATTAAATCAAAATCTCAAGTTAAACACCATAAAGCTACCACTTTTATTCAAATCTCCCAAAAATCCAAATTTTAAAACATGGATGAAAATGAAAGTTACTTGTACTTTTGAAAAGAGGAAGGTGAGAGCAAGTCGAAAACGTGTTTACCTTTCAAAACCGAGCCAAAATGAGGGAGAAAGGAGGTGGGAAAGTCTCTTGGAGAAAAGCTCCTCCTTTGTCGTGGGAAAGGAAAAATGGGGAGGGAGGAAGATGACAACATTTTTGTTTTAAATTAAAAGTGTGGGTTTTTAATTTAGAAGACCAAATATTTACACAAATGCCATTAATGAATGGCTATTGGGCTTGGTTTAAAGATTGGGTCCAACACCTTTATTTTATTTGCAAACAAAATCGAACCATTATTTTATTTACTTAAATTATAAAACCGAACCCGAATATTATTAAAACATTATTTTCACCCGACCCCTAAACACGGGTGTTACAATTTTATTTGTTAATCCAACTCATTGTTGGTTGTTTTAATTTATTTTAACTTCACTACAAGTGGCTAAGTTTATTTTTTAATCTCCCCACAGCTGCGAAGCCCTCGTGGGAGCAATTGTATCCCATTTTTTGGGAAGCAAGTTTAGTTTAGTATATATTATTTTAAGAAATAATTTAGTTTGTAAAAGAAAAAAATTACATATCCATATTAAAAAAATATTTAAACTTCCATTTTCTATTTTTAGATCTGCGGTTGTCTTTTAATTTTGTGAAATCTCGAAATATATACAATCTACTCTACATCTTCACTTTTAAGTACACGTCGAATTCAATTCAAAATTTTCATAAACTCATATGTAACCAAAAATAAGATTATGTATGAGTTTTCACTAAATTTTATGTAGAAACTAAGAAAACTGTGTTGTTATTATTGAAACTGAAATTGGTTGAGTTACAAAGTAAACGAGCATACCTTTATATAGGTATGTTTACATAAGAACCCTACTAACCCTACTAACAGAAATAACTAACTTCTTATATATATACGTATACTTAATATACCCCCCCTCAAGATGGATTACAATGGATATTAAGTAATCTCATCTTGTCCATTTAAGATACAAAAGTAGGCTTATGAAGAGCCTTAGTAAAAATATCCGCGATTTGATTATGTGATCGAACATGAAAGAGCTTAAGAAATCCTTCTTTGACCTTGTCTCGAATGAAATGGCAATCCACCTCTATGTGCTTCGTTCTCTCGTGAAATACTTGATTTTGAGCCAAATATATTGCTGACTGGTTATCACAAAATAAAGAAGTGAAAGGAATCGAAACTTGAAAGGATTGAAGAAGAGAAGCAAGCCAAACTAGCTCACATGTAGCAGAGGCCATTGCACGATACTTGGCTTCACATGATGACCTACTGACAGTGTGCTGCTTTTTGGATTTCCATGAAATGATGTTATCTCCCAAAAAAGTACAATAACCAGTGATCGATCTTCTTGTATCAATGCAAGAACTATAATCAGCATCCACAAAGTCAGTGA
The DNA here is from genome assembly GCA_958450335.1 of Hibiscus tridactylites. Taxonomy (NCBI): domain Eukaryota; kingdom Viridiplantae; phylum Streptophyta; class Magnoliopsida; order Malvales; family Malvaceae; genus Hibiscus; species Hibiscus tridactylites. The sequence continues at coordinate 84,755,340 of OY288276.1, forward strand.
GCTGTGTTGAAGAAGCAGAAGAAAAGAAGAGACCTAACCCAGGATTTTGTTTAATGTAGGACAAGAGATGCCGAGCTGCTACAAAATGTGGTTGTCTAGGTGCTGAAACAAACTGACTTAGCAGATTAACAGCATATGTAATGTCTGGTCGCGTATGAGTAAGGTAAAGAAGGCGACCAATCAATCGTCTATAGGACTGAGCATCTTCAAGTAAGTCTCCATCGTTAGCACTTATTTTAAAGAAGGATTCATAGGAGTAGCAACAGGTTTTTTGGCTAAGGAACCAGTGTCTTCTAGCAACTTTAATGCATAATGTCGTTGTGACAATGAGATCCCAGTGGAATTGCGAGCAATTTCAAATCCTAAAAAGTAATGCAATTGGCCTAAATTCCTGAGTTTGAAATGTTGTTGAAGAGAAAAACGTACCTCAGTTAAAAGTTGAATGTCCTTGCCAGCAATGACAATGTCATCCACATAAACAAGGATGGCAACCAAAGTGTCATCAGAACCTTTGACAAACAAAGTGTGCTCTGCTGAAGATTGTTGAAATCCAAGCTTCAAAAGAACCTCAGAAAATACATTAAACCATTGTCTAGATGCTTGCTTAAGACCGTATATGGATTTGTGAAGCTTGCAAACAAGATTACGGTTAGAAGCAGAATTGATGCTATATCCAAGTGGGAGTTTCATGTAAACTTCTTCATCTAGTGATCCATTTAGAAAGGCATTACTAACATCTAGTTGTAACATATGCCAACCTTTCGAAGCAGCTAAAGACAACAAGACTTTAAAAGTTGTCATTTTTGCAACTGGAGAGAAAGTTTCAACATAATCAATGCCTTCCACCTGTGTAAAACCCTTGGCAACTAATCGTGCCTTGTATCTCTCCACTGTGCCATCAGGATTATACTTAATTCGATAAACCCACTTACATTCTATAGCTTTCTTTCCTTCAGGAAGAGGTACTACTGACCATGTTTGTAAACGTTTCATGGCAGATAGCTCTTCATGCATGGCATCCCTCCAAGCTGGATCTTTGCATGCTTGATGATAAAAAGCAGGTTCAGTTGTAGAAGAAATGTTGGCAATGAATGTAGCATACTGAGAAGAGAGTTTCTCACTCGAAACATAATGTTCAATGGGATATTCTACAAGAGAGAAGCCGTTGCAATGATAATCATTGAGGTAAGTAGGTTTATGAATAATTCTGGAAGACCTTCGAGGTTCATTAATTTCAGGTTGAGGAACATGCACATCTTGTAAGGCATCATGATTAGCTCCATGATCATTGATCTCAGCATGATGTTCCTCAATTGGAGCAGTAGACTCTTCAGCATAATTACCAGATGTATTGTCTTCAGAAATATTTTCTTCAAAGGTGTCATTCCCAGGTCGAGCTACAATAGGATCTGCAGTATGGACTTCAGGAATATCCTCAGAAGAATGAACTTCATGAAGAACATCAGAATTTTCAGAATTAGATGGAGATGCATCATTAAACATTTGTTGTAATCCCTGTGTTGTGTCACTATGAACACCAGGTAAAGACAAGTTAGAAAAAGGAACAATTGATACAACATCAGTTTTGATTTTGTGAAAAGGAAATATTGTTTCATGAAAAACAAAATTTCGAGATATAAGAATTTGTTTGGTCTTTAAAACGAACACCTTATATCCTTTTACACCAGGAGAGTATCCTAAAAAGACTCCTGGTAAGGCACGTTCTGAAAACTTACTCCTCCCAGCACGCAAGGTTGAAACAAAACAAAGACATCCAAACACTCTTAAAAACTTGAAATCAGGAAGAGCTTTAAACAACATTTGATAAGGAGATCTATTAGACAAAACAGGAGTAGGCAGTCTGTTAATGATATAAGTAGCAGTTAAAATACACTCCCCCCAAAAATTCGAAGGAACCTTTGATTGGAAGAAAAGAGCACAAGCAACATTTAAGAGGTGCTGATGCTTCCTCTCTACAACTGAGTTTTGCTGAGGCGTTTCGACGCAGGAGAATTGGTGCACGATCCCAAGTTTGGCAAAAAGCTCAACGAACTGCAATTCTTTAGCATTGTCAGATCGAAAAATTTTGAGATCACAACCAAATTGTCGTTTGATCATACAAATAAAATCAGGAATTATATTAGCCACATCCGATTTATGATGCAAAAGAAAGGTCCATGTTGCACGAGTATAATCATCAACTAATGTAACAAAAAATCTTTGGTTACTATGAGTGGGAATCTTAAATGGTCCCCAGATATCGCAATGAACAAGCTCGAAAGGCATGCTTGCTCGATTGACAGAATTAGAAAAAGGCAAGCAATGCTTCTTAGAAAGAGGGCAAATATGACAAACATGATCTTTATTATTATTAACATGTATTACATCTTTCAAAGCCTGTAAAACACGAGTACTAGGGTGACCTAGTCTATCATGCCAGGAAATATTAGAAACAAAACTTGAAACAGAAGGTACTCTTAAGAGAAACAATCCTTGATGCAATTCGCCCTTCCCAATCACTTGACAAAGGTCCTGTAAAATGCATTGAGAATCAGAGAAAAGAACATTAATCTTTGAACCATTAATCAAAGAACTAACAGAGAGAAGGTTAAAAGAAAATTCAGGAACATAAAGAACATCATTCAAAACCAGTTTTGAAGAGATTCGAACAGTCCCTGCAAAATTAACTGAAACTAGAATCTTATTAGGTAAAAGGATATTTCCTCCTGAAATGAGATGCAAAGATTCAAAAAGAATCTTGGAACAACACACATGTCTTGAAGCACCCGAGTCAATGATCCAACATGTTTCTTTATCTAAAGAACTAAAATGATTGACATAATGCAAAATTCTACCTTGCATAGCCAAATTGATAGTGGTAGAAGGTTTTTCTGAAATCGAGACAACATTCAGCTTATTTGTAAGCATAGCAATAAGCTGTTGACACTGTTGAGTAGAAAGACCTTCTTGATTCTGTGGAGACTGTTGAGATTGTGAATTGATCACAGGGGAATCATTGGAAACAACATTCGATCTAGCCACTGGTTGTCGAGTACGATACCCAGGAGGAAAGCCATGAAGCCTATAACACTTATCCTTTGTATGACCCATTAAATTGCAATGGCTGCACCGAGGTCTAGATTTTTTCTGAGAATAGCCAGAAGGAATATTGGAACGAACAGCAAAAGTAGCTTCAGGAATAGGTGTATCTATCTTGATAACTCTTTGATTCTCTTCTTGTATGATTAAAGAAAAGACTTTAGTGATCGAGGGTAATGGATCCATTAACAAAATCTGACCCCAAACATGTGAAAAAGAATCATTAAGGCCCATCAAGAATTGTAAAACCTGCTCTTTACCCTGTTCATCGATCATCTTCTGAACACCACTGCAGGTGCAATTTGAACACGTACAGATAGGCTTTACAGAACACAATTCATCCCAAATGATCTTGTGCTGAGTGTAATATGTACTTACAGGCATAGACCCTTGAGCAAGATCAATTAATTTCTTGCGAAGCTGAAACATCCTTGGACCATTATGTTGCTGGAAACGATCTTCAAGATCCTTCCATATTTCAGCAGCAGTCGATTGATATATCAAGCTAGCTGCAATATCTTTGGAAACAGAATTCAGGATCCAAGAATTTACAAGATCATTGGCCCTTTTATAGGCACTGTAAGTAGCAACCTGAGTAACAGCAGGAGCAGAAATGGACCCATCGATGAAACCAATCTTGTTTTTGGCTGAAAGAGCCATTAACATTGAACGCCTCCAACTATTGTAGTTGTCGGTACCAAGCTGTTGCGTGACCAGAATCATACCAGGGCTATCGGACTGGTGGAGATAATAAGGATTGGCACCATTGTTGAACTGATCATTCAAACCGACTTCCCCCATGGCTGGTGATAACGCATAAAGAACTTGGAAAAGAAGAAAAAGAAAATTGAAAAGATTGAACAGAAAGATGACTCAGAAAAAAGAATTCTTGGAAGCTAAAACTAATTCATCTGATACCATGTAGAAACTAAAAAAACTGTGTTGTTATTATTGAAACTGAAATTGGTTGAGTTACAAAGTAAACGAGCATACCTTTATATAGGTATGTTTACATAAGAACCCTACTAACCCTACTAACAGAAATAACTAACTTCTTATATATATACGTATACTTAATATTTTAGGAATTGCAGAGATTGAGATTATGAGTCTTTTAGTATTTAGTAGAGATGTCAATTGGGCGGTAGAATGCAAAGGGTACACTTCTTATACTTATTTTCGTTAAGAACTTTCATATACAATTTTACCCCACGACTCACTGCGAATATAAAATTTAAAATTATCTTTACCTCACGACCTGCAAGACTAAAATCATCCTCGCTTCAGCACCCACGTGGGTCCTAAGACACACCTAATCCCCTCTTTACTCGCATCATGGCTCATTCATATAATATTTTTATAAGTATTTGTTAAATAAATATAAATCAAATTTGTTATAGAAAAAGTATGAAATACATGTCCGCACTCCCACCACATATATGACGGTATTTCAATTGTCACCGTTTAAGAAAATAATATACGAATTAAATTTTATACAACATAAAAGTTTGGACTAAAAACATACTAAAGTTTATTGTAAAGGACCGAGAAATAACAGAAATAGCCTGTAAAATAATATTTCAATTGTTGTAACAAATAAATAATACAGAAAAAACTAAAAAGAAAATAACAATGAAAAATAACCGTTAAAATAAGAACAATGCCAATAGAATTTAAATAACATATAATATTACAAAAATAAAATTAAAAAAACAGAATACTAGCTTACCTATGGTGAGGACTGCGGTAAAGAAAATAAACCTAAGAAAGAAAGCTTAATCGCAGCCAACATTAAAGAAGAAACCAATAAACATAAATATTCCAAGATAAGTTATTATATATTATCTTAATTTTGACTCTGATTCAAATTGATATTTAAAAAAATATTTATATATTTGATCTGATCAATCTCAAATATATATATATATATATATATATATATATATTTTGAACTTTTCATTAATATTTCAAGACAAGTCAATAAGAATAACTTAAATTTGACTATGAACCAAAGTGATATTATATTTTAATAATATTTATAATCATGGGTGGAGCCACCTTAAGGAATGAGGTGTCTCATGACACCCCAAAATTATTTTTACTACTATAATTTGTATATAAAAAAATTAAAATATACATAAATGACAACACTTTATAAATAAAACGACACCCTTTATAAATAATTAACTCTCCTTAAATATTGTTAAAAAAATGACACACTTGAATAAATTTTTGACTCCACCTATGTTTATAATAATAAGTTATAAGATCTGTTGGGGCGGGTGGAAATGATACGAGATAAGTGAGAATGAGCGGATACAAAGGCATATTCACGCCTTCCCCACCACCACAGTGAATCTATTTTTTACCTTTATTCCCAATTTCCGTAAAACTCACTCAACTACATCCTAGTATTTAGATTCTACTTCCACCTTTTCGGAGATTATGGACGAGTCTTCACTAAATTTTATTTTTGTGTAATTCCTATTCAATGAATATTAATTTAATTGTACTTTGTAAAGATTAATTCTGATTCAAATATGATAATGTTCGTATTTTAATTACTAATAATAACAATGATGAGTCTACCACGTGCGACGAACACTGATGAACACCACTAACGATAAATACCGGTGAATATCATTAAATTAATTAATAAAGATTTAAAATTTCAAGGACCCAACATACAATTAATAATTATTTTTAAAAATTCAATTAAATTAATTTTTTATATATATTAAAATTTTATTTTATTTAATAAGGGTAAACTATATATTTAGTACCTCATTTATTTTTGTATTTCTATTGAACCCTCATTATTTAAACATAATTTCAATTTGACCCTATTCTTTATAAAAAAATAATTTAACCCTCAACCCTCAACCTAAAACCCTAAACTATTAAACCTTAAACTCTTAAACCTATGCCCTAAACTATATACCATTAAAAATAATTTCACCATCATCGATTCAATTCGATTCAATGAATTGTTGAATTCTCCTAAAAAAAATCAATTAAATTATTTTTATATATATCAAAATTAATTAAACTCAAATCTTATAAAATTAACACTATCATCTTATTTAAGATGATACCGTATCTACAATCGATTCGTTCTTTTCGTTAACCACCATCTCTAGCATTGCATTAAAGCATTTTAACACATTCTCCTGCAAAATTAGTACATTCTTTCGTTAAGTCGAGTTAGTGAAAAGCTCGATGCCACAAGAAGAGCTAATGCTGCAATGGTAGATGGTTTGAACTCTAGCAGCTCGATTTCTGTACCCCGAAAAACAGAGTTTTCAACATGGGTTTAAGCTCATTTCTCATAAAAGCCATGATTTATAATGTTTACCATTACGAGCTTGGAAGATTATACGTGTAGCTCTATCTTTCAATGCTTGTATCAACGGTGGATCTTTTAGTCCGAACAAAGATACAAAGAAACCGATAAACGAGAAGGGCGTTATTGATCGCATACGCCAATCCAACGCATCGAGAATCAAAAGCTCCATTCGTTGTATCGCCGAGGCATCGAAGATCAACCCTTCTTCCATCTGTTTCATTTGCATGAGCAGTAAACAAAACAATGCCAATGCCATAAAAAGAGTGGAAAACAATATTAATCCAACAAGACATGTTTTTTGCCTGAAAATTAGAGTAAATAATTAATTCAACATCTTTTTTTAGATATATATATATTACTTAATTGTGATGGTCTCTTTATCTCAAATAAGATAATAGTGTTAATTTTTGGAGATTTGAGTTTAATTAATTTTGATATATATAAAAAATAATTTAATTGAATTTTTTAGGAGAATTCAACAATTCATTGAATTGAATTGAATCGATGATGGTGAAATTATTTTTAATGGTATATGGTTTAGGGTATATGTTTAAGAGTTTAATGTTTAATAGTTTAGGGTTTTAGGTTGAGGGTTAAGGGTTAAATTATTTTTTTATAAAGAATATGGTCAAATTGAAATAATATTTACATAGTGAGGGTTCAATAAAAATACAAAAATAAGTGAGGTACTAAATATATAGTTTACCCTTATTAAAAAAATAAAATTTTAATATATATAAAAAATAATTTAATTGAATTTTTAAAAATAATTATTAATTGTATGTTGGGTCCTTAAAATTTTAAATCTTTATTAATTAATTTAATAATGTTCATCGGTGTTCATCATTAGTGGTGTTCATCAATACTCGTCGCCCGTTGTAGAATTTTCTTAATAATAATAATAATAATAATAATAATAATAAATCTAGCTGTTTTGCTCGTTTTTTCCCACTGTTATTTCCTTTTTAAATAATAATAATAATAATAAATTTAGTTGTACTTTTTAAAGATTATTTCTTTTTTAAATAATAATAATACTAATAATATGTTCCATTTCATCGTACAAAACCAAAATTATAAATAAAAAGGCGGTATTTTTCTTCAGGGGGAAATGCACTCGTTTTTGTTGATTTACAAGAAAAAAGTGTATGTGTTATAACTAAGGATTTTGCTATTAACAGCCCTTAGGGCTGTCAATAAAAACTCTATAAATTTTTATAATTAATGTTTGTTTTGTTTTATAATTAATGTTTGTTTTGTTTTGTAATAAAATCTAGTAAAATGTAATTAAATACATTCCTAAAAAATCATGTTTAATTAATTTTAGGTTGTTTAATGTAATTAATACTCATTTAAAATGGTTTATTGTTTAGAGTTTATGTTTGGAGATTTGGATTTAGGGTTAGGGTTTAGAGTTTATGGCTTATGGTTTAGGTTTTAGGGTTTTATGCTTATTGTTTAAGGTTTGTGTTTAGGGTTTGGAGATTTGGATTTATGGTTAAGGTTTAAAGTTTATGGTTTGTAGTTTAGGTTTTAAGGTTTGATGTTTAAGGTTTAGGGTTCGTGTTTAAGGTTTGGGTTTAGGATTTAGGGTTTGAGATTTATGGTTTATAATTTAGGGTTTAAGTTTGAGGTTTGGAGTTTGAATTTAGGATTTGTGGTTTAAGATTTTAGGTTTTATTTTTTAATTAAATTAAAAAATTTAAATTAATGAAACACAAATTTTTAGGAATGTAATTAATTACATTCTACTATATTTTTTAAAAAAGTAAAAAAAAACATTAATTACAAGAATCCATTATTTTCTTATTGACAGCCCTTAGGGCTGTCAATAGCATAACCCATTAATTAATGATAGAAATTATTGAAATTGCACATAAAATTAGATTAAATATGTAACAATATATGAGCTTTTGATTTTGTTCAATTCCATACATAAAATTACGATTTAGTCTTGTACTGAACATGTGTATTGCTGATTAACTTGAATAATATTCTGCTTTGGGCATTCTTTTCTTCCTTTTATTATCTTACAATGTACTTTGACACTTTCTATAGTGTGAGAATTTATGTATAGTTGCCGGAGATAGTAATGAACGAGGTGTGTGAGAGGGAGGAAGGCAAATAAAAATTAGGTTTAGAGAAATAACAGAGAAAAGAGATATCAATATTTTCATTAGAAAATGAATTTGATTGGGTACACTTGAGTTACAATGATATTGGGTATATATAACCCGAGATAATATCAGCCTAACTAACTAACAAGCCCAACTGATTAATAATAAACTAAATCAATTCCAACTAACTCATTAGTCTAACATTTTCCCTGGTTTCTCAACTTTCTCAATCTTCTTCAACTTCTTCAATGAATTAAACCATGAGTTGACTAATTGAATACCCTAAAATTTTGACCTGGTAGTTTTTGAACTGAAATTCTTGGAACCAAGCTGGTAAAGAATTGATGCACAAACGAAACGATGCTTATTTCATTCGAAATTCCTTAAAACAAACTTGTACTTCTTTCTTGGTGGCTTACCGAGAATCAAATGAATTTTTTTCTTTCATTTTGTTCTTCTTTGCTCACCTTCCTGTCCTACAACTTTTTAATCTGAAATTCCTTTTGAAACTTCCTCACTTATCCAGACAGTTCGTTCTTTCCTTTCATTTTCACCGTCTTTCTTCTCACTTATTCAGTCTGTCTTTTTGATGGAAGCAAGGCTGTTAAGCGTCAAGCTTCCAGGTGCAATCTGAAACCCACCTTTGAGCAAGAAAACACCTCTTATGTCTGGTTAACAAAGAGCAAGGCTGTTAAACACTAACCCTCCCCAGAGATTTTCTTCCCATGTAAACTTGGTTGTTAATCCTAAGTTTCATGTACACCTTGTTATGAAGCAAATTGACAATGAAGAAATGAAAATTCACTATACTTGAACAAAATTTTAGCATTCAGCAGCTTCAAACATCATCAGCAGATTGTAGCACAAGCAATAAAGGAAAACATATGATCTTCACAAGAATATGCTGGTTGAACTTAAATCAATCAACAGATGCAAAAATAACCAGTAGAAACTATACTCGACCAAGTAGAAAGGTATAAGCAGAGTAGAGGGGAAAAACCCAGCAGTGTCCAAACCAATAACACTAATACAGAAGAAGAAAATTCTTCAAATACCTCAAAGGAAATTATCATTGAGGATGAGTAACTTTCATCAAACAAAACCAACTAAAACAATGAACAACTTTCTTGACTAGCAAACAATGTGAATAAGAGAATCCAATGAGCAATGACTAGGTAGTAGCAACCATTTCCCCCTTTTATTCTAACAAAAGAGCAAAACTGGTCTTTATCAAGGATAAAAGGTTACTAACAATATTGTCGGTGCTAAGAGCTAACCTATCAGTATGTAACACTCGAGTTTAGGGGTCGGGTAGAAATAATATTTTAATATTATTTCAGGTTCAGTTTTAAAAATTTAAATAATGTTTCGAGTTTTGTTTTCAAATTAATTAATTGTGTTGACCATGTTTTGGAATTAAACCCCAAATGGCCATGGATTATATGCTCTTGTGAATATCCTATTTCATTAAGGGCAAAATAGTCTTTGGGCCTTTAAATTAAAACAAAACAAAACACCCAATTTTCACTATTCACCTTCTCCTTCAAAATCAACTAACGGGTTGGAGAGCTCTCTTCACCCAAACACTATTCCATCACAAAGCTCCTCCATTTCAACTCGTTTTTGAAAGGTAACACCGTTTTTGACTTCTCCTCAACTCCCTCTCTTCAAAAGTACCATTAGTTTTTATTTTCGTTAAAGTTTGAGAAATGGGGATTTCAAAAGATTTGATTAAAAATGATGCCTTTGTGTTGCTAAACCTAATATTTTGATTCAATGTTGTTAGTTATGAGGTTTAGGAGTTAAATGGTACCACATATGTGAATTTTTCTTGGTTTTAAACAAATTCCCGAAATTGGGTTTGAATGGGGTTTTTTGAGGGTTTTGGGTGAGTTTTGGGGGTTGTCTTAGGATAGAATTGATAGGCTATTGATAGTGCTATGGTTGGGGGTCGATTTGAGATCATTTGTGGGTGTAAAAGGTGTTGGAAACATGGGTTTTGGATGAGGTTTTGGGGCTGCCCGAGTTTGGTTAAATGTGGGGTTGTTCATGGCTTGAAACATTGTAATTTGTGTTTGAATTGTGTTCTGGGTTAGTATTTTGATGTTTGGGCTGATTTGAGGTTATTTGAATTGTATTGAGGTTGTTTAGAAGTGAGAACTTGTGTCGGTGAAGCACCGGGAGGAAATCCGGAAGCTTGAGGGTGGTTGCTTGCTTGGCTTGGAGCTTGGAAGCTTAGGTGAGTGGTTAATGTTTTAAAGTGGTTTTAAATGGTTGGTTCGAGCATATGGACTAGGTCGGGCTTGGTAGACCCACCTAGAGTTAGGATTAGGGTGGTAGCCTAATCCTAAACTTAAACTAGATCCATTGGTTGAACTTGTATGTGATGTATATGCCTCATAATATTTGTAATGTGATGATTTATGTATAATGTGTTATACATGTGAGATAAGGCATGATTTGTGATGCATTATGGCATGCATGTGAATGGTTCATGATTGTGATCATGGTGAGTACGTGCTAAGCACGGAATTGGTTGAAATGAATAATGTGGATTGAGTTAAATGTTGGCACTAGTATGCTTGAGTACAAATGATCGATCATTAGGATGTTAGTGTGCACACATGAGTCTAAATTCGCGCGTGGCCTTGGTGGCGTTGAGTCACCAAGGAGGAGTACGGGTACGCCCGAAAATTGTTATATATTAGTCGATGATGAGTGGAATCCCATCGGCGGGGCGTGAGGATGAGTGGAATCCCCTCCGCGAGACAGGTGATGAATGTAATCCCATCGTGAGGTAAAGTGGTTGTTGGATGTGAGTTCCAACGTGTTTATCCGCGTATTCGGGTCATAGCTAGGTGCCAATATTGATTGATATGTGTATCAATGTGTTGTGAAATGTGAACTCTATTTGGATGATTATATATGATTTCATATGTTGTGAAAGAGAGCTTGATGAGCATGGCATATAATTGAATATTGTTCATGCATCTTTAACATTTGGCTCTTGAGGATCTTTAGTAATCATGCATTTACCTTGGTTTAGATCGTGTTTGGACCCTGCATTGTCGAGGTTTGTTTTTAAAGAGCTTACCCTCACTAAGATTTATTGCTTACGCTCTCTCTTTGTTCGACAATGCAGATCCTTAGTTCGAGGGTTGTGCAAGAAGGGAGCCTCCAAGTGTGCTTCGTGGTGCTTGTTTAGCTACCAAGTATGAACTTTTAAATTAAGATGTAATGGTCAAGCAATAGGACATGTAATCGTGTTATGATGCTTTTGAATTAGGTTGTTGTTGATGTTGTTGCTAGGAGCATGCTAGACTCATTTTATATGCTTTGTTGGTTGGGTTTTTAAATGCCATGTTGCTTGTAAACCATTGTGGCCTTTACCTATCTTGTTTTGCCTAAGTGTTTGCAATGTTAAAGCTTAACATTATTAATGCAATGCATGGATGTGTGACTTTGTGATGTTGTTGCCTCTAGTGTTTAGCCTTGTTGTATTGATGTTCAAGCATGCTTGCTATGTTGGTTTGCCTTAGGATTGATGTTAGTGTGATGTTTGAGGTTTTAGAGGGGTTTAGGGACATCCTTGTGCCATAAACCAGCTAAAATTAGCCTGCAGACAGAGGGCGTTTTCAAACGGGCTACCCTATTTCGATACGGTCCCTTTGTTGTTTGCCGGGCGTTTCGAAACGCGTAGAGGCTGTTTCGGTACATTTTCGCTATTGGAATTCTGAGAAATTGACGAGATGAAAGTGTTCCGAAACGGGTCTATGGGGTTTCGAAACGGTCAAAATCTCGTTGACCATGAGAAGTTGACCGTTGAGGGTGTTTCAGAACGGTTGACCTCCGTTCTGATACGACCTCTTCGTGTAGGCTTAGAACCGTTGACCAGGTCAAGGCGTTTCGATACTTGGGGGTGTTTCGAAACGGACTGCTTAATCAGTTAAAAATGGACTGTTTTTCTTAGGTTGATCGAGCTAATGTTTTATGAACGCTTGTCTCTCCGCTGCTATGATTACATAGGATTCGAATGAGCCTTTAGAAAAGATTAAATTAAAAAGAAATTTTCTGGGGCGTTAACCGAGGAGGAACCTTAACGGGTTTCGCTTCGGTTTTCCCCGTGTGGCCCACTCTGACCGGTCAAGCGTCCGGACCGGGACGAGAGGGTTACACTTGTTGGTATCAGAGCCTAAGGTTACCGAGACCTTGGGCAAGTAAGTGAGGTAAGTTCAAGTTTTGTATTGATATGCACGATGTTTGCTTGCTTTGTAAGTATGATTGCTTGTGTGACAAGTATGTTGATTGTTTTGTTTAAAAGCATGTTGTTTGGGAGTCCCATTGCTACTGTTACATCGGAAAAGAATTTTTTTTTAAGTGAGGGAAACGTACTTGAGCACTTGGAAGCCTTGCCTTGCTAACCCAATCTTGTATATTTTTTGTTGTGGTTGTAGTTATCGTTTGTGAGCGATGTCTAGGCCGAGGGTGGTTCGTCAGGAACCACGTGTTGCGGCTCCTGTTGAGCCAGTGATTGGAGTGGAGGCTCATATAGAAGGGCTGGTGGCCGCGGGAGTTGGAGCTCCTCCACCACCACCTCTTCCGCTTGGAGTTAGGGGCGAGGATGGAGTTGAAGGAGAGAGACCTCAAGGTGGTCAATGTGGCCAAGGTCCGGCCGGAATTGATATGACACTGCTAGTGCAAGCTATAGCGGGAGCATTTCAGGCTGCAGTTGCGGGAGCTCAAGCTGCAGCTCAGCCTAGGTGTGACGATGCTAGTCTACCTTTGGAGAAGCTCCGTAGCTTGAGGGCCGAATAGTTCAGAGGATATACTCCGGAGAGGTCTGAGTTGTGGTTGGAGAAGACCGTTCGCATCTTAGCTCAGATGGTTTGTGTGGGCGCACGTAGATTGGGCCGTGTGATTTCCTTGCTTCAGGGTGATGCCTACACCTGGTGGGTCACCATTACTACTGGAGTTCCAGAGGCAGAGATTGATTGGGATTTCTTTGAGTCTGCTTTCAGAAAGAGGTACTAGGGATCGAGGTATCTAGATGAGAAGAAGCGGGAGTTTATGGCTCTTGTTCAGGGAGATGCTACTGTGACTGACTACGAGATCCGTTTTGTTCGTCTGAGTCAGTATGCTTCAGAGTTGGTGCCTACTGAGAGGGCCCGATGTGATCGTTTCAGATATGGGCTTCATGAGGAAGTTAAGAGGTATACCTTAGCTTCGGATTATTCTGACTTTGATGTCTTGGTTGCTAGAGCCAAGGACATTGAGCATAGCTTGGGGCTCACCAAGCGTTCTGGAGGATCCAGTTCTGGTAAGAGGCACAACAACTTTGACAATAGAGATGCCAAGAAGCATAGAGGCGGCGGACATCAGTTTGATCATAGACGTGGTGGTGGCCATCATGGTAGGGGCCATCAGGGCCATAGAGGAGGAGGGCGTTTGCCCGAGTGCACCCGTTGTAGGAGACAACACACTGGTGAGTGTTGGGGTAACTTTCATGCTTGTTGGAACTGTGGTTCGAGGGACCACTTTAGGAGAGATTGTCCGCATCAGGCGGCACAGGCACCGAACATTACTCAGGCTCCTACGAGAGCAAATGATTTTCAGAGAGGCCGTGGGCGCGGTTGTGGCTACTTCCAGCCTAGGGCTGATGCACCTAGGGTAGATGCTCAGAGGAACCTTGCTCATGTTGTGGCAGTGCAGCCAGAGGCAGGAGGACCAGCGAGAGTTTATGCTCAGAGAGAGGCCGGGAACGACACTGATGTGATAGCAGGTAATTTTGAGTTACAGTCTATGTCTTTGCTTTCTTTGGTTGATTCGGGTTCTACACATTCCTACATTTTGAGTGAGCATGCACAGAAGTTAGATATATCTGTTGAGATTTTAGATGTAGGTATGCATGTGACTAGTTCTTTTGGTGAGACAGTTGTGGTTAGACGTATGTATAGGAGATGTACACTGAAGATTCTGTAACACCCGGGTTTAGGGGTTAGGTGAAAATAATATTTAAAATATTATTTTGAACTCGGTTTTATAATTTAAAATGGGTTCTAAAAATTTAGGGTTCATTTCCAAATTAAATTGATTTAATTTGATTTACCATGTTTTGCAATTAAACCCTAAATGGCCATGAATTATATGTCCTTGTGAATATTTCATTTCATTAAGGGCAAATAAGTCATTTGAGTTTTTAAAACTAAAACAAAACAAAAACCCCCATCATCCACTATTCATTCTCTTCTTCATCAACGGGAAAACAAAGGCTCCCAACCCATTTACTATTCCATTCCACAACTTCTTCATTTCAACTCCGTTTTGAGAGGTAAGAGTATTTTCGACTTCCCCTCGCTTTCCCTTTCATGAAAGTACCACTCATTTTCGTTTTCATGAAGTTTTGAGAAAATGGAAATTTTGAAAATCTTGATTAAAAATGGTGCCTTTGTGTAGCTAAACTTAATATTTCGATTTGTTAAGGTTAGATATGGAATATAGGAGCCAAATGATGCTACATATGTAAATTTCAAACGATTTTAATCAATTTTCGGAATTGGGCTTTGAGAGGGTTTTTGAAGGGTTTTAAAGTATGTTTTGGGGCTGTTTGATGTTGGGTTTTGAGGGCTGTAGGTAGTATGATATATGAGGATCATTTTGGATGAAATTGAGGCTTGTTTGGGTGTTTGAAATGGAAGAAAACAGTGGGTGATAGAGGCTACTCGAAAATTCTGCTTTGTGACTTTGTTTGGGGTGTTAAATGCTTGTTAGTGTTAATCCGGGTTGTTTCCGATGATGTGTTATTGATTCGAACGTTTTGGTTGTGTTTGAGATGATTAGAATTGAGCTTGGGCATCGGTGAAGCATCGGAAGTTCATCCGGAGAGTTGAAGGGTGTGGCTTGCGTGGTCTTGTGCTTGGAAGCTTAGGTGAGTGGTTGATTTCCTTGAATGATTTTAAATTAGTTGGTTCGAGTATACGGACTAGGTCGGGCTTGGTAGACCCACCTAGAGTTAGGATTAGGGTGGTAGCCTAATCCTAAACTTGGTCTAAGCCTTTGGATGAACTCATTTGGATGATTGTATATGCCTTGTATGCTATGTCATATGATTGTGTATGTATATTGTTTTATACATGTGAATTGAGGCATGGATCGTATGGCTTAAAGCATGCATGGTGATGGTTCATGGTTGTGTCCATGGTGAGTACGTGCTAAGCACGGAAATGGTTGAAATGTGTGTTGTGGAATGAGTAAAATATTGGCACTAGTATACTTAAATACAAATGATCGATCATTAGGATGTTAGTGTGTACACATGAGTCTAAAGTCGCGCGTGGCCTTGGTGGCGTTGAGTCACCAAGGAGGAGTACGGGTACACCCGGAAATGGTATCTAAATATAGTCGATGATGAGTGGAATCCCATCGACGGGGCGTGAGGATGAGTGGAATCCCCTCCGCGAGGCCGGTGATGAGTGGAATCCCACCGAGGTAATGTGGTTGTTGGATATGAGTTTCCAACGAGTCTATCCGTGTATTTGAGCGATAACTAGGTGCCAATGTTGTTTGATATATGTATCAATGTGTTGAGATTATGAGCTGTTTGGATGTTGTATGTGATTGCATGTATGGTAGTGTTGAGCTCATGACTATGGCATATATGTGATATAATTGCTCATGCATCTATATCTTGTGGACTCTTGAATTATGTATGTTGCCTTGGCTAGATCGTGCTCGGACCCTGCGATGTTGAGGTTTGTTTTTAGAGCTTACCCTCACTAAGCATCATTGCTTACGCTCTCCTTGTTCAACATTGCAGATCCTTAGTTCGTGGGTTGCTCGGCAAGAGGAGGGCCTTCAAGTGTGGTTTTGGACTTAGGTTCATCAAGTATGGTTTTATGCTAAGTTATGTAATAATTGTAGCAATGGGATGTGTAAGACTCGTTAGTTGTTGTTGGTTGTTAGGAGCATGTGTAGACTCTTTTACATGTAGGGCTCTTGCATGGTTGTGTTGCCATGGTGGTTGTTAACTTACGTCTTTTGCTTGCTTGAGTTGTGAACTATGCTTTAAGTGCATGAACTTGTGCTCGAATGATGGTTGATCAAATGCATGTATTTGGGTTGTGACTTTGGTTTTAGACATGTCTAATTATTGTTGAAGCATGCTAGTATAAGTGTCATACCTTAGGATGTATTGCCTTGAAGTTGCTTGTTGGTTTGTGGGTGTTTTGGGGCATCCTTGTGCCTCAAAACAGCCCAGAAAATCTGCAGACAGGGGGTGTTTCGGAACGGGTCCCCGTGTTCCGAAACGGCCCCTGTGTAAATGGCCTTCCGTTTCGAAACGGATGAGGGTCGTTCCGGAACGTTTTCGCCTCTGGAATTTTGAGAAATTGGCGAGATGAAGCCGTTCCGGAACGGGCCTTTGAAGTTCCGAAACGGTCAAAATCTCGTTGACCACGAGATATTGACCGTCAAGGGCGTTCCGATACGGGTCACCCCTGTTTCGGAACGGTCACCTTGTGGTCGACCCAGGCCCTTTGACCAGGTCAGGGCGTTTCGGAACACCCTATAGGTGTTTCGAAACGGCCTGCTGAAATTGAAGAAAAATGGACTTTTTGTGTTTGATTGGTCGGTGAATGATGCGCTGTTTGATTCTTCCGCTGCTGTGCTTCACATAGGAATTAATTGCATCTAGATAAGACTAATATTAAAAGAAATTTTCTGGGTCGTTAACCGAGGGGAAACCTTAACGGGTTTCGCTTCGGTTTTCCCCGTGTGGCCCACTCGGACCGGTCATCCGACCAGACCGGGACGAGGGGGTTACAGATTCAGGGTCATGTATTCTCTGTTGATATGATGGAACTTCCTTTTTATGGCTTCGATATTATTTTGGGTATGGACTAGTTAGTTGAGCACCGGGCTAGTGTGGATTTTGAGAAGAAGAGAATTTCCTTAAAGCTTTCTGATGACTACGAGGTAGTAGTAGTAGTAGGTGAGAACATTAAGTTCTTGTCTAATGTTGTGTCAGCTTTAGAGGCTCATAGGTTGATGGATTCCGGATGTGAGGCTTACTTAGCTTATGTTATGAATTTGAATATGAGTGAGGCTAGACCGAAAGATATCAGAACAGTTTGTGACTTTCCGGATGTGTTTCCCGAAGAGTTGTCGGGTTTACCTCCTGACAGAGATGTTAAGTTTGTGATTGAGACTGTTTCAGGGTCTAATCCAGTTTCGATAGCTCCGTATCGTATGGCTCCTAAAGAGCTGAAAGAATTGAAGAGTCAGTTGCAAGAATTATTAGACCGTGGTTTCATTAGGCCTAGTAGTTCTCCTTGGGGTGCTCCCGTGTTGTTTGTGAAAAAGAAAGATGGTAGTATACGCATGTGTATTGACTATAGACAATTGAATCAGTTGACCGTGAAGAACAAGTATTTGTTGCCTCGCATAGATGATTTGTTTGATCAGTTGAGAGGTGCTTCAGTGTTCTCGAAGATAGATTTGAGATCCGGGTACTACCAGTTGAAGGTGAAAGAGTGTGATGTTCCGAAGACAGTTTTTAGGACTAGATATGGTCACTATGAGTTCCTTGTGATGCCGTTTGGGCTCACGAATGCACCTGCAGCATTCATGGATATGATGAACAGAATTTTTAGAGACTATCTAGACCGTTTTGTAGTTGTTTTTATTGATGATATACTTGTGTACTCGAAGACAGAAGATGAGCATGATGAGCACTTGAGATTTGTTTTGCAGAGATTGATGAGCAATCAGTTGTATGCGAAGCTTAGTAAATGTGAGTTATGGATTCGAGAGGTTGTATTTCTTGGCCATGTTGTTTCGGCCGAAGGTATCCGTGTTGACCCATCGAAGATTGAGGCTATTGTTGAGTGGAAACAACCTAAGTCTGTGACCGAGATTAGGAGTTTCCTAGGACTAGCCGGTTACTATAGGAGGTTTGTTGATGGTTTCTCTAGAGTAGCTGCTCCTTTGACTAAATTGTTGCAAAAAGGAGTTAAGTTTGAATGGTCATATGCAAGACAGAAGGCCTTTGAGAAATTGAAAGAAGCCTTGACAAACGCTCCAGTGTTAGTGCAACCTATTTCAGGTAAAGAGTTTGTGATTTACAGTGATGCTTCCTACATAGGTTTAGGATGTGTTTTGATGCAAGAAAGAAGAGTTGTTGCTTGTGCTTCTAGACAATTGAAGGTTCATGAGAGGAACTGTCCTACTCATGATATAGAGTTAGCCGCGGTTGTGTTTGCATTGAAGATTTGGCGTCATTACTTGTATGGTGAAAAGTGTATAGTTTACACCGATCACAAGAGCTTGAAGTATTTGATGACACAAAAAGAGTTGAACTTGAGACAGAGAAGATGGCTTGAGTTGTTAAAAGATTATGATTTGACCATTGAGTACCATCCGGGTAAGGCAAATGTAGTAGCCGATGCTTTGAGTAGAAAAGTGGTCGTTGAGTTGAGAGCTATGTTTGCTAGATTGAGTGTGTCCGATGATGGTGGTTTGATCACCGAATTGCAAGTGGAGCCTTCTTTGATTCAGTTGATTAGAGAGAAGCAGTTGCAAGATTTGACTCTAGTTCCTCATGTTCAGGACATAGCCGAAGGAAGACCGACCGAGTATAGTTTTAGTGGTGACAACTTGTTGTGCTTTAGAGATAGAATTGTTGTACCAGAAGATGTTGAGTTGAGACGTCAGATTCTGAGTGAAGCACATTCGAGTCCCTTTTCTATGTATATGGGTAGTACCAAAATGTACCATGACTTGAAGAATGATTACTTCTGGGTTGGTTTGAAGAAAGATGTAGCCGAGTATGTGAGTCGTTGTATGGTTTGTTAGAGAGTGAAGGCAGAACATCAGGTTCCTTCAGGTTTGTTACAGCCTTTGAAGATTCCGGAATGGAAATGGGAGAGGATCACCATGGATTTTGTGTCAGGGTTACCTTTGTCTCATTCGAAGAAGAATTCCGTGTGGGTGATTGTTGATAGGTTCACTAAGTGTGCTCACTTCTTAGCAGTGAACACTGCAGATTCCTTAGACAAGTTGGCAAACTTGTACATCCGTGAGATTGTGAGACTTCATGGAGTTCTGAAGTCTATTGTTTCAGATAGAGATCCTAGATTTACTTCGAGGGTCTGGGGTTGCTTGCATAGTGCTTTAGGTAGCCGTTTGCATTTCAGTACGTCTTATCATCCGCAGTCCAATGGGCAGTCAGAGCGAGTGATACAGATTTTAGAGGATATGCTTCGTTGTTGTGTGATTGACTTCCAGGGTTCTTGGGAGAAGCACCTACCTTTAGTTGAGTTTGCTTACAACAACAGTTATCAGTCTAGTATTCAGATGGCTCCCTATGAGACCTTGTATGGTAGACGATGTAGGACTCCTATTTGTTGGGCTGAAACAGGTCAGAGATTGTTACATATGCCGGATTTGCTTAAGGGGACTACCGACAAAGTAAAGTTGATTTGTGATCGTTTGAAAGCGGCTTCCGATCGTTAGAAGTCTTATGCGGATTTGAAGAGGAAAGAGATTGAGTACTCCGTGGGGTGAGAAAGTGTTTCTGAAAGTGTCTCTGTGGAAGAAGGTAATGAGATTTGGCCGGAAAGGGCAAGTTGAGTCCTAGGTTCATTGGTCCGTATGAGATAGTTGAGCGGATTGGGCCTGTAGCTTACCGTTTGAGGTTACCCTCTGAGTTAGAGAAGATCCATGATGTCTTTCATGTGTCGATGCTTAGGAGATATAGGTCAGATCCTTCTCATGTTATGCTCGTTGAGGAGATAGAATTGAATCCGGATTTGTCTTATAATGAAGAGCCTGTTGAGATACTTGCTTCTGATAGCAAGGTGTTGCGTGGTAAGACCATAGAGTTGGTCAAGGTATTGTGGAGACATAGAGGTGTGGAAGAGGCCACGTGGGAGAGGAAAGCTGATATGGTTGAGCAGTTTTCGTATTTGTTTCCGTCAAGTAATTTCGGGGACGAAATTCCTTAAGTGGGGGAGAGTTGTAACACCCGGGTTTAGGGGTCGGGTGGAAATAATATTTTAATATTATTCTGGGTTCAATTTTAAAAATTTAAATAATGTTTCAGGTTTTGTTTTCAAATTAATTAATTGTGTTGACCATGTTTTGGAATTAAACCCCAAATGGCCATGGATTATATGCTCTTGTGAATATCCCATTTCATTAAGGGGAAAATGGTCTTTGGGCCTTTAAATTAAATTAAAACAAAACAAAACAAAACACCCAATTTTCACTATTCACCTTCTCCTTCAAAATCAACTAACGGGTTGAAGAGCTCTCTTCACCCAAACACTATTCCATCACAAAGCTCCTCCATTTCAACTCGTTTTTGAAAGGTAACACCGTTTTTGACTTCTCCTCAACTCCCTCTCTTCAAAAGTACTATTAGTTTTTATTTTCGTTAAAGTTTGAGAAATGGGGATTTCAAAAGATTTGATTAAAAATTATGCATTTGTGTTGCTAAACCTAATATTTTGATTCAATGTTGTTAGTTATGAGGTTTAGGAGTTAAATGGTACCACATATGTGAATTTTTCTTGGTTTTAAACAAATTCCCGAAATTGGGTTTGAATGGGGTTTTTTGAGGGTTTTGGGTGAGTTTTGGGGGTTGTTTAGGTTGGAATTGATAGGGTATTGATAGTGCTATGGTTGGGGGTCGATTTGGGATCATTTGTGGGTGTAAAAGGTGTTGGAAACATGGGTTTTGGATGAGGTTTTGGGGCTGCCCGAGTTTGGTTAAATGTGGGGTTGTTCATGGCTTGAAACATTGTAATTTGTGTTTGAATTGTGTTCCGAGTTAGTATTTTGATGTTTGGGATGATTTGAGGTTATTTGAATTGTATTGAGGTTGTTTAGAAGCGAGAACTTGTGTCGGTGAAGCATCGGGAGGAAATCCGGAAGCTTGGGGGTGGTTGCTTGCTTGGCTTGGAGCTTGGAAGCTTAGGTGAGTGGTTAATGTTTTAAAGTAGTTTAAATGGTTGGTTCGAGCATATGGACTAGGTCGGGCTTGGTAGACCCACCTAGAGTTAGGATTATGGTGGTAGCCTAATCCTAAACTTAAACTAGAGCCATTGGTTAAACTTGTATGTGATGTATATGCCTCGTAACATTTGTAATGTGATGGTTTATGTATAATGTGTTATACATGTGAGATGAGGCATGATTTGTGATCCATTATGGCATGCATGTGAATGGTTCATGATTGTAATCATTGTGAGTACGTGCTAAGCACGGAATTGGTTGAAATGAATAATGTTGATTGAGTTAAATGTTGGCACTAGTATGCTTGAGTACAAATGATCGATCATTAGGATGTTAGTGTGCACACATGAGTCTAAATTCGCGCCTGGCCTTGGTGGCGTTGAGTCACCAAGGAGGAGTACGGGTACGCCCGGAAATTGTTATATATTAGTCGATTATGAGTTGAATCCCATCGGCGGGGCGTGGGGATGAGTGGAATCCCCTCCGCGAGACCGGTGATGAGTGTAATCCCACCGTGAGGTAAAGTGGTTGTTGGATGTGAGTTCCAACGTGTTTATCCGCGTATTCAGGTCATAGCTAGGTGCCAATATTGATTGATATGTGTATCAATGTGTTGTGAAATGTGATCTCTATTTGGTTGATTATATATGATTTCATATGTTGTGAAATAGAGCTTGATGAGCATGGCATATAATTGAATATTGTTCATGGATCTTTAACATTTGGCTCTTGAGGATCTTTGGTAATCATGCATTTATTTTGGTTGAGATCGTGCTTGGACCCTGCATTGTCGAGGTTTGTTTTTAAAGAGCTTACCCTCACTAAGCTTTATTGCTTACGCTCTCTCTTTGTTCGACAATGCAGATCCTTTGTTCGGGGGTTGCTAAGTGCAAGAAGGGGGCCTCCAAGTGTGCTTCGCGGTGCTTGTTTAGCTACCAAGTATGAACTTTTAAAATAAGATGTAATGGTCAAGCAATGGGCCATGTAATCGTGTTATGATGCTTTTGAATTAGGTTGTTGTTGATGTTGTTGCTAGGAGCATGCTAGACTCATTTTATATGCTTTGTTGGTTGGGTTTTTAAATGCCATACTGCTTGTAAACCATTGTGGCCTTTACCTATCTTGTTTTGCCTAAGTGTTTGCAATGTTAAAGCTTAACATCATTAATGCAATGTATGGATGTGTGACTTTGTGATGTTGTTGCCTCTAGTGTTTAGCCTTGTTGTATTGATGTTCAAGCATGCTTGCTATGTTGGTTTGCCTTAGGATTGATGTTAGTGTGATGTTTGAGGTTTTAAAGGGGTTTAGGGACATCCTTGTGCCATAAACCAGCTAAAACCAGCCTGCAGACAGAGGGCGTTTCCAAACGGGCTACCCTGTTTCGATACGGTCTCTTTGTTGTTGGCCGGGCGTTTCGAAACGCGTAGGGGCTGTTTCGGTATATTTTCGCTATTGGAATTCTGAGAAAATGACAAGATGAAAGTGTTCTGAAACGGGTCTATGGGGTTTCGAAACGGTCAAAATCTCGTTGACCCCGAGAAGTTGACCGTTGAGGGTGTTTCTGAACGGTTGACCTCCGTTCCGATACGGCCTCTTCGTGTAGGCTTAGAACCGTTGACCAGGTCAAGGCGTTTCGATACACTTTGAGGGTGTTTCGAAACGGCCTGCTTAATCAGTTAAAAATGGACTGTTTTGCATAGGTTGATCGAGCTAATGTTTTATGAACGCTTGTCTCTCCGTTGCTATGATCACATAGGATTCGAATGAGACTTTAGAAAAGATTAAATTAAAAAGAAATTTTCTGGGTCGTTAACCGAGGAGGAACCTTAACGGGTTTCGCTTCGGTTTTCCCCGTGTGGCCCACTCGGACCGGTCAAGCGTCCGGACCGGGACGAGGGGGTTACACAGTATATCTCCAACGATCACCAAAAAACGACACAATGAACAAACTTTTTCCATAGATTACAACCAATTTCTAATATCAATCAATTGAGCTGTTCATGTATCAATCCAATATAAATTCCTCAACATCCAATAAAATTTCAGCAGAAGGCATCAATCAACTAAACCAGATTGCAAATTATAGATCAACTGAAAATAGTAGAGAAAGGGGACAAACCGAAAAGGCACCATAAAATCTGAATATAACTGATGATGAATACTTGAATAACAAGATCAACGAGAGGCACACGCACGCAAGAACACCATCTAGGCCGATTGGAAGTAACCAAACAAGAAGAAAAACGGTGTATTGATTTCGGTATCAACAAATAACTCCGACCAGATTCAGATCTAATACATGAAACATAGATGAATACTAAAATGGACAGAGAGTTGCCCCCAAAATTTAAAAAGTTAACTTCAATTTTTCTAAAAAATTTAAAATTTTTATTAAGTTCTAAAAATGACGATTTTTTAATTAAGTAAAGAATCAACTAGATTCACTACTAAAGTTCTTAAAAGTTTTAAAAAGAAATTAATAAATTTTGCTAAACTATATTATTAAAATCCGTCATTATTTAAACCTGATTCGACCCAAGTATTCACCAATATGCACCCTTTAATATTCTTATTATTATATACTTCTATAAAAATAGGATGTCAAAATTATCCGACCCTTATTTAACTCGGTGTACCTGACCCAACCCAATCGCGTTTTTCTTTTTAAATTTCAGGGATCAGTACGGGGCGTGTATTAGGTAGCGTTAAGTCGGGGCTAGTTTAAGTATAATATAGAAATTTCCCGCTACGTCCCTAGGGGTGAGCCAAACTCGACTCAACTCGAGGCGAAAAAATTCGACTCGTTTTGACTCGAATCGACTTTAAAAATTTTCAAATAAAGTTTGAGTTGTAAAATAGAAATTCGAATAGATTGATTTTTAAGTTTGAGTTGAGTCCCTCAATTTTTCCTATGAGTCCCTCAATTTTTCCTAGTATATATATACTGATATAAAAAAATATGAATAAATATATGCCATATATGAAAAAATAAGAAATATATATGCATATCTTATATGATTAGGGAAAGTCGTTTAAATTGAAATCATATTGTACTATAACATGATAAATAGTTACAATAAATTTGTATAGGAACTCGAAAACTTGACTCAACTCGAATTTCATAAACTCGACTGGAATAAAAAAAATTCAAATAAAGTTTTAGTTGTAAAATATGACACGTCAACTCAACTAACTCGAAATTTTTTGACTCGGCTCGATTGAACACTCATCCCTAGCCGTAAAAAAATTTAGATGTTGTTCAAGTTTTAACGTATCTCCAGTAATTCGAGTTTATTCTTTTAAATATGTATTTGTTTATGTGGGTAGTTTAATTATTTTTATTTTATTTTTTATATAGTTTTAAAGTCCTTTAAAATTATATTTTGTTATTGTGATGGTGATTTGACCAGATTTAATATTTATCATCGATCAAAAAATTATATATATATATTAATTTTTTTTGGTTGGATCGGGATTGAGTTTAAAAATTTATATACCTGGGGGGCCAAAAATCTGCCCCGCATGCCGTGTTGCCATTACTAAATTGTTATATTAAAAAGGATCCCCTAAGTAGAGTAGCTATTGGCCTTTTACTTAGAGCGTGCTTAATTACTAGACTACGTACTTCTTAGGACAAAACCATTAAAATTTACTACTCTATTGGATAGGATATTTTGGACCAATTATAATTTCAACGGTATTTTTTACCCTCAAACTTTTTTTGTTAAATTGGAGTAATTGACAGAAAACGTAACAAAAACATTAAGACAACGGCTCTGTTTGGCAATTAGCGGATAGCTGATAGCTGATAGCGGATTACATTAGCTGATAGCTGATAGCTGATTGCATTAGCTGATTTGACTAGCGGATTGTATTAGCTGATTGTATAAAAGTGTTTGGTAAAATTAACTGATAGCTGATAGCTGTTTGATTATTTAAACAAGCAAAATGACATATAAGGACATGATTATATTCAATACTTGTTTGAATAATTTATCAGTTATGAATATTTTGTATCTAATAAATATTAATTAGATTTGTAAAAATTATTTTTAATATAAATTTTCTAAACATATTTGAAAGATTTATATATTAATTTATTATTTATATAATTATTAAAAAAATTATATGCACATATAAATATGTGATAATAAAAAATAGAATTAACTTACAAATATCACCATATAAATTAGTAGTAACAACAAATAAGTCGAATATTTAATATGTTACTATTTATATTAAAATGTTATTATTTAATTTAAGTTATTTGGAAATTTTTAGTAATTGTTAAGGGTAAAAGAGTCATTACAACTCTAATATCAAACCTCTAATCTCAAAAAGCTCATATTAGGAGCTTTTTCAAAATTAGCTTTTTTCACCTCAATCCGCTCTTTCAATCCGCTATTTACCAAACATCAATATTAGCGGATTTGACTAGTCAAACCTCTAATTATACCTCAAACCTCTAATTTTTGCCCAAACCGCTATTTACCAAACAGGGCCGTTATCTAGTTTATTTTTTTGTCAATGTTGATGTCAGTTGTTTTATTTTTTTGTGTAAAAATTCATAAAAATGATAAATTGTAAAAAAACATAAATGGTAAATTATTAAAAAAATTTAAAACTATAAAAATATATATATGAAAACGTATAAATAAATATAAGCCGTTATTTTTTTCGTCAAATAGTTTAATTTAACATAAAATTTTGAGGAATAATAATAAAATTTCAAATTAAAACAACTTTTTGAAAAGAGGAGCCAAATATGTGATTAGGCTACTATAATAATAGAAATGAAATATAAGGTCTCTGTTGAGATTTAACTTTTTGAATGGTGTCGTGGATTTCAACAGTTAGATTCTGTATTTGCTTCTTGGTTTCCAATAAATCAATTTGCTAAATTATATTACTCATTTATTAATTATCCTCAACTTGCGGAAAAAACTTCGAAAGTAAAACGTACGAAGACCTTAATTAATTCATAATTAAATGCTTAATTTCTTTATAAAAAATGTGTGTTCCACTTACATCAATAGGGAATTATTTAATTAAACCATACAAAGAATGCATATCAATTCATGCTTCACTAACTAACATTTAACTTAAGCTGAACAAGTACATTTGGCCGGTTGGTCAAGTTGTTTATCTTTGTTCTCCATATTCCCGTAAGTTATAGGTTCAAAACTTACTAAAAGCACTCACTTTCCTTCTCCTAAAGTTTCATTCCCCTCGGATATTTACTCTGGACTTTCCTTATCATGCTTGTATGAATATTTTCTTTCAATGAAAAATTTTCATATTTGATAAAAAAAGAGAGAGAGAGAGAGCTTAAGCTGAGCAGCTCAACAAATAGTGAGTTTAGTCACATCCAAACTTTTTTAATATCCGACTCTAATTGGCTCACACCTACTACTTTTACTACTACTATTATTATTATTATTATTATAAATTGAACAGATTCGAATTTCCTTTTAAATTTAGCAGATAATCCAAGAGGAAAAATACATAGATCCTCCATTCCAGCTACGGGTGATTTGGTTCCTGTGGCTGCCACTGCCCTATCAAAATCAACCACCAATTTGCATGTTTAATTTATTGTAAGAAAATAGTGATGGGGAAATCGGCCAATCAGAGACCCCATATTTATAACAGGATTAGGATAGTTGCATGATAAATAATTCAAGCATTTCAGGACTAGATTAGATTACGAAAAGAATACCAAAGGATCTAGTGCAGTTCTTGTCGCGTTATGCATATCGTATTTTTTATAATCACCGATATCCAATTCATTAGTTGAACAATTCAGATTGGGTACTGTAGAGGACCATTATAGGGACAACCATTTCAACCCAATTTTCTCCATTTAAAATGTCATGATTCGAACACCTGATTTCACTTAAAAAATCTAGTGTCTCATCATATTAGACCAATTAATTGTTGTTATGCGTATCGTAATTTAATCTAAAGAAAGAAACGAACATATTGTTACAAGTATGGATTAGTTACTATAAGTATAGGATTAGTTGCTTGTGGTTAAGAGTTTGTTAAGCTGTTACTGTGCTGAGCTGGAAAAGGTTAGGGATTTATTGTTAGATTACCATTCTAGCCTCAGCACAGTCAACACAAGAATTGTATTAAACTGACTCGGTCTCTGTTTCTGAGATATTACGAGTTTTATAATAAAATCAATGAGAGCGTTTGCCTCTCTTCTCTAGCCCGTCTTCACTCAAAGTTACTTCATTATGATTCTTTATTATTTTTTTAATATGGTATCAGTCGCTGATCTCGATCCTGCCAGTTCTTGCTTTGTTCCGCTGCTACATTTTTGGATTTCTCGGTTCTGATTCTTGCGCGTTGCTCCGGTTTCCTGACGGTGCTCGGAGAATTCTTTCTGCTTGTGTTGTTCTTTTCGGCAGTTCTTTGAGAATGAAGGATGCTATAGTTGTGGACTGACTGCGTGACTCAATAATCATTTCGATTTGAGGTTTGGTTTTCGATCATGAGCATCTCTGTTTACAAAAATTTTCTCATAATTGTGGCAGAATAGTGACGAATTCCTTTCCCTCATTTTGGTAAGGTTTCTGTACTCACGTTTTTTAGTTTATACAACATTTCTTCTGATCTGATTTCCTAAGATTGCTTATTAAAACCATAAGAATGTCTGACTCAAGTTGATTTGAAAGAGGAGCAGATTAGTGGTTGTCGAGCATCTTTTGATCAGAGATTTGTGTTTCATTGTTTCTCTCTACTCTGTGACACTGTAGCATTCCTTTGTTCTGTGTGATCTTGTTTGCTGTGTTCTTGTATTAAATGTTGAGATTGCTGATTGTGTACTGCGCGTTTGGTTCTTTGCCTGCTATCTGTTCGCTGTTTTGCCACAGAGACTTTCTGTTGCGGTGGTTGTTATTAGATCAGGTGTTTGTGCGTGCTTTGTGATTCTGGTTTGTTGCGTCTTACCTGTTTGTTGAATTGTCTAAACGAATCTCAGCTACTATGACTATTGATTCTCAAACTTCTGGTCCGCATGCTTCTACACCTACTCAGTCTAGTGTAACTTCGATTCCTATTCTCATGAATTCGTCTAGTGTTTACTCTGTGCTACAGCTTCCTAAGCTTGATACGGTGAAGCTGGTTGAGAGTACATATATTTTATGGAAGCATCAGGTTATGCTTGTAATTGATGGCTATGGTTTATCTGCCTATGTGTCTGATCACAAGGCTTCTGACAAAATGGTTACTGATGAGGCTGGGCAATCTGTTGAAAATCCAGCTTACTTGGCGTATCTTAAACAGGACAAATTACTTGCATCCTGGATTTTGTCCACCGTTAGTGTTGATATTCAGCCTCTTCTTACGGGAATCACTACTGCTCGTGCTGTATGGAGCACTCTTGCGCGTATGTTTGCTGCTAAATCTACTGCCAAAGTCTCTGCGTTACGGCACAGCCTTCATTCTCAGAAGAAGCGTGGTTTGTCAGTAAGTGAGTATCTTGCCAAAATCAAACTTATATGTGACACTCTCAATGCATCCGACAATTATATCACAGAACAGGAGCAGGTGAGTGTAATCTTGGCTAGTCTTACTGCTGAATTCGAATCTGTTATTGCCATTGCTTCACGAGAATTACTAACTCTTGAAGGTCTCACTGAGATGCTTATTGATTGTGAGACAAGACAAAAGGAATTTTTGACTGATAGCTTCTCTGTTCAAGCTAATATGGTAGTTCAACAAAAGGACAAGTCTAAGGATGTAGAGGATGTTGTTCATTCGAGTACAGAGGTTCAATCTGCTTATGTTACTAATAGAGGACAACGTGGCAATGGTGCTTATAGAGGCCGAGGTCGAGGCCGTTCTAATTCTAATAGACCTCAGTGCCAAATTTGTGGTCGTTTTGGTCACTTGGCACAGAAGTGCTGGTATCGTTTCGATCAAAATTATGGTGGGTCTTCAGTTGATGTTGATGAAAACTCGGGTGACTTTCACACCTCTAAGGGCGTTGCAACTCCTATTATTTCTGGTCAAAGGTCCACTGCCTCAGTTCAGAATTTTTCCAGGCCTTCTCCTTCGGTTCCTCTTCAGGCTTTTTCGCATGTTATGGCTTCCCCTCAGCCTGGTTTTATCCCTCCTGGTGTTTTTCTGCCTGTGTCCTATACTTATCCTTCTGTTAATCAGTTTTATCCACCCAGCACGGGACATGGTTTGTGTGTTCTTCCAGGTTTTACGCCTGCACCTACTGCATCACAAGGGTTTATTGTTCCTGGTTCTAATTTTTCTTCAGCTTCTCTGTCTGGTTTCCAACATCCACCTAGTTCCTTTTTAGCAACACCTTTCTTGAATACAGGTTCAACTGGAGTTTCTGTTTCCAATGGCCGTGAGGTTATGTGGTATCCTGACTCAGGCGCTACTCACCACATAACCAACACTCGTGATAATCTTCAGATAGCAGAAGCTTATACAAGTACT
This sequence comes from Hibiscus tridactylites, assembly GCA_958450335.1. Lineage (NCBI taxonomy): Eukaryota > Viridiplantae > Streptophyta > Magnoliopsida > Malvales > Malvaceae > Hibiscus > Hibiscus tridactylites. The sequence continues at coordinate 84,785,376 of OY288276.1, forward strand.
GATTCTTTACTTATGGGCAATGGTGATGAGGTTCGCATCACTCATATTGGTCATGGTTGCTTAAATGCTATAAATAGATCTTTGTTTTTGCGTAACCTGTTGTATGTACCAGATATTAAGAAGAATCTTTTGTCTGTGTCTCATTTTGCTCGTGATAATAACGTCTATTTTGAGTTTCATCCTACTAAGTGTTTTGTGAAGGATGCTCGAACCAAGCTAGTTCTATTGGAGGGGAGGCGCACTCCTGATGGTCTTTATGAGCTCTCTTCGGGTGGATTGGCTGTGAATGGTGAAGATTTTGTTTCTTCGACTCCTACATCTAATTTTGTTTCTAAAGTTTGTAATGTTTCAAAGTCTGTTTTGCCGTTGGATGTTTGGCATAAACGTTTAGGCCACCCCTCATTAAGTGTTCTCAAGACTGCCTTGAAGTCTTGTAGTATTGATGTTGCTAATAATACTTTGGACGGTGTTTGTTCTTCTTGCTTACAAGGGAAGGCTCATAACTTACCTTTCTCTTTATCTACAACAGTTTATAATTCCCCTTTTGACTTGGTTGTTTCTGATGTATGGGGTCCGGCACATGTCATCTCTGATGGTTTTGTTTATTATGTGTCGTTTCTTGATGTTCATAGTCGCTATACGTGGTTATACTTAATCAAGAAGAAATCCGATGTTTATCAATGTTTTGTTGATTTTCACAAGATGGTTGATGTTCAGTTTGGCCGTAAAATTAAGGTTTTACAAACTGATGGTGGTGGGGAATATCAATCCCTTGCCAACTGGTTACGTTCAAATGGGATATTACATCGGATATCGTGCCCAAGTACTTCTGAACAGAATGGTAAAGCGGAGCGTAAACATCGTCATATTGTAGATATGGGGTTGGCTTTGTTGTCTCAAGCGGGTTTATCTCTAAAGTTTTGGAGTCACTCGTTTGTGACTGTTGTGTTTTTGATTAATCAGTTACCTACACCCCTGTTGAATAACAAGTCGCCTTTTGATAGACCTGGCAAACTTGACCCGAGAACCGAAACCCGAACCGAATTACCCGAATCCAGACCCGAACTAAAACCGAAAATCAACCCGAAATTGACCCGAAATCTGATCCGAAATTTGATTCGAAACCCGAAATAAACCGAACCGAAACTGAACCGAATTTAGTTGAACCGAATGGACCCGAACCGAATGGACCCGAACCGAATAGACCCGAACCGAATGGACCCGAACCGAATGGACCCGATTAATAGAAATAAAGAAAGATAAAATAGGAACAGCCGCACAAATCACTAAAATGTCAAATATATTGACTTTATAAAGTCATATATAGGGTGTAAAAATCTGACCACCCTAAAATTTTGATTAAAAACGACTGATCTCTCATTGAACCGAAAATAACCGAACCGAAATCAACCGAACCGAAATTAACCGAACCGAAAATAACCGAACCGAAATCAACCGACCCGAAATGACCCGAAACACAATAGACCCGAAGTAAAACCGAACCGAACCCGAACCGAAACCGAAACCGAATCTGAACCGAAAATATTAGACCCGAAATAACCGAAACCGAAATGATCCGAACCGAACCCGAACCGATTGACCCGTTTGCCACCTCTACCTTTTGAGGTCTTATTTCATCAACGACCCGATTATGAATTTTTTCGAATCTTTGGTTGTGCTTGTTATCCATTAATGAGACCCTTTCTTCGTCATAAGTTGGAATTTCGAACAAAACAATGTGTGTTTTTGGGATACAGTCCGAATCACAAAGGGTACAAATGTCTTACTGATGACAGAAAAATTATAATTTCACGACATGTAATTTTCGACGAAGCTATTTTTCCTTCTCTTGGTAAGTCAGCTCATCGTCAGGATGTTACTGATAGATCGGGGTTTTTATCGGATGGTACTCCTTTGGTTCTTGTTTCTTTGCCGAGTAGTGGTCCAGTCTATATAGGTAGTGCACCAGGTCCGTCCGTGGCCCATTCACCAGGTCCGTTCGTGGCCCATTCACCAGGTCCGTCAGTGGCTCATTCACCAGGTCCGTCAGTGGGCTCGTCACCAGGCCCTTCTGTGGCTTTGCCAGCTGATAATGTTTTATCACCCAATTGTGATGTCCAGCCCGATCCATCTTTAATGGGGTCTTCTCCAGTGGGTCACACTTCCACGAATTCCACTCCAGTGAACCTTGATTCAGCGAATTCTTCTCCAGTAGATCACACTTCAGGACACGACCCTTCCGGAGATCACACACTTGTGGGCCACATATTGGATCCACACGCTACTGCTATCGGCCCGTCTAGTGGTTTTGTTTTATCACACCCATGTTCTGGTTTGGGTCCTGTTCAAATAGGCCTATCAGCTGATACTCCTGTCTCCAGCCCAGGCCCTGATGTTGGTTCGGGTCTGCCTGATGATGAATCAGATCATCTTGTTGGGTCTGATACTCATATTGAACCCGAGTCTGGGTTTTCCACAATTCCCACGAGGGTTTCGTCATCGTCTTTAGGGTCACCTGTGCAATCAGATCAGGGGTTTCATGTCTCCATTGCCGATCCTAATTGTTGTGGGTCGTTGTCCATGGCTTCCTCTACTCCGGATGGTGATTTCACACCTCTTTCTATTGTTAATCAGCATCCTATGGTAACTCGTGCTAAGAGTGGTACTCGGAAGCCGAAACTTTTCAATGTTGATGCTTCATCCGCTATTGCTTCCGTTATTGAGGAGCCTCACACGATTCGGGAAGCTATGTTAGATGCCAATTGGAAGAAGGCTGCACAAGACGAATATGATGCCCTGGTTCGAAATAAAACTTGGTCCTTAGTCGAGTTGCCTTCCAATCGCACTGCCGTCAGTTGCAAATGGATCTTTAAAGTCAAGAAGAATGCCGACGGTTCTGTTTCACGGTACAAGGCGCGTTTGGTTGCACGAGGGTACTTACAGCAAGCAGGGTATGACTTTCATGAAACCTTTAGCCCCGTTATTAAGCCTACTACTGTTCGTATTATACTTTCTGTTGCTGTCACGCGTGGGTGGTGTTTGCGTCAAATAGATATCAATAACGCTTTTTTGAATGGTAATTTGACGGGGGAGGTTTACATGCTTCAACCACTTGGATATGAGCAGGGTGATAAGCATCGAATTGTTTGTAAGTTACACAAAGCCATTTATGGCTTAAAACAAGCACCACGAGTGTGGTTTGAAAAGCTTCGTACGTATCTCTTTTCAGTTGGTTTTACACTCTCAAAGTCTGATTCGTCACTCTTTATTCGTAGAACTGATGGTTGTCTGTTGTATTTACTCGTCTATGTTGACGATATTATACTTACTGGGAGTGATAGTGGTGAAGTTCAGCAGGTTATTAATGGTTTGAATAGGATGTTCTCATTAAAGGACTTGGGTGTCTTGTATTATTTTTTAGGCATTGAGGTGCTTTATGTTAATAATGGACTGTTGTTGAGTCAAAAGAAGTATATAGGTGAATTACTGCAACGTAGTGGCCTGGATAGTGCTAAGAGTTTACCTACTCCAATGGTGTCAAATTGTCAACTTTCTGCTCATGTAGGGGCTTTACAGTATGTGGTGATTACTAGACCTGAGATTGCCTTTGCAGTCAATCGAGTGTGTCAATTTATGCAGGAACCGTTGGACACTCATCTTCAAGCAGTGAAGAGAATTCTACGATATTTGCAGGGTACTATTGACTATGGCATTGTCTTTCGATCCTCTTCTCGACTTGATATTACAGTTTTTGCATATGCCAACTGGGGTTCTGATCTTGATGATCGTCGTTCAACCACGGGATTTTGTGTATTTTTTGGTGGAAATCCAATTTCGTGGGGATCTAAGAAACAACAAGTGGTCTCGCGTTCTACGGCCGAGGCTGAAAATCGTAGTGTTGCGTCTGCTGTGTCTGAGATTATTTGGATTGAGTCACTTCTCGAAGAATTATTTGTTGTTCCTCGAAGTCGAGCTACTTTATGGTGTGACAACTTCAGTGCCGTCGCGGTTTCTGCTAATCCGGTTATGCATTTCAAATTCAAGCATGTTGAGCTTGATCTCTTTTTCGTTCGAGAAAGAGTAGCCGCTGGGAAGTTGACTGTTAATGAAATTACAGCCTGTGAACAAATAGCCGATGTGATGACTAAGCCTCTCTCGGCTAATTCTTTTTGTCGGTTTCGAAGTAAGCTGGCTGTGCTCTCTTCTTCTGATTTGTCAACTACTATGGTTTGATTTCTTTCGCTTCGTATTTCTTGTCCTTTACAGCAGCAAATATGAAATAAGTAGATTAAGGGAAATTTTGTTTCTCCTCCAGCAGAAGGAAGAAGGAAAAACTAAGGAAATTCAGAAAGTAAGGTGAATGTTACAAGTATGGATTAGTTAATATAAGTATAGGATTAGTTGCTTGTGGTTAAGAGTTTGTTAAGCTGTTACTGTGCTGAGCTGGAAACGGTTAGGGATTTATTGTTAGATTACCATTCTAGCCTCAGCACAATCAACACAAGAATTGTATTAAACTGACTCGGTCTCTGTTTCTGAGATATTACGAGTTTTATAATAAAATCAATGAGAACGTTTGCCTCTCTTCTCTAGCCCGTCTTCACTCAAATTTACTTCATTATGATTCTTTATTGTTTTTCTAATACATATGAGCCAGGCTTGTTTCTAACATTCATAGAGGTGATAGTGGTTTACAAATAACTTGTCCAAACATTTATTATCTAATTATTACTTATAAAGAAATATGAAAATTAATTCAGTTAATTTATATAATTATTGTCAATAAATTTCATTATTTGCAATCTACTTCTGTACTTTTTTATACTTATGTCTTTACTTGTAAAGGGAAAAAAACAATATATTTGAAGGTAAATGTATGTTTCTATCGATCTAAAGTGGGTTTTATCAGTGAAAATATACACCATTAATCCTCGATTGTAATGTAGTTACGAAAAGGCTAGCTTTATGATTTCCAAAAGCCATTTTCCTGTTCATATATACCTTTCATTGATCATGACATATGTTTGAACAATATATTATAAGAATTTTCTAATAAGATCATTTTTATGTGATCTGATCTTGTAGGAGGAAAAGCAAACCAAAAATGATATATGCTATAGTCTATATACTGTGCGTTGGTTTGTTTTCCCTTTTCAGGAAAATTAATTATTTAATCCTAAGTAGTTATCTACTTTATTCTTTTGATGGGTTCGAATCTCGATATTTACTTTAAGAATATTATTGTAAACTAACACTACTTAATTAGAAAATGTTGTTCATATAAAGATTTATGTTTGGTTTTGCATTTGGGGTCAAAAAATCCCAACGATTGAATGTTTGGTTTTAAAAATTTAAACGTTATTTTTTCACCTTTGTATTTCATGTTTTATTTTTGTATGATTTTTTGGTGAACAGATGCCCCATTTTTCTTTTGGGCACATAGTATTTGCGGAATAGAAATTATTTGCCCATTTTCGGTGCTCCTATTTATGCCCCACCTTAAAAATTAGGTTTATGGTTTAAGGTTAGACTTTAAGAAATTTAAGGTAGAGTATATTTTTAGGGTGTATGGTTTAGGATTTAGATTTTAGGGTTAGGGTTTGAAATTTAATTTTTTAGTGTTGGGGCATAGAAAGGCGCATCGAAAATGAGCAGATGATTTTTATCCGTATTTGTGAGACATTCTATTATTTTTTAATAAAATTTATTTATCATTGCTCAAAAAATTAATTACTTTTATTTATTTAAAAATTATTTTTTATTTTATATAATAATTATACTATTTAGATCTTTTCACCCTTAAATTAGAAATCTATATATATTTAAATATATTCTATTTCATGTATATCACACTATTTTTTCCTTTAATATTACAATGGTCTTGTTTGGCAATTAGCAAATATCTTATAGCGGATTACATTAGCTGATAGCGGATAATGGATAGTTGATTACATTAGCTGATTTGACTAGCGGATTGAATTAGCTGATTGTATAAAAATGTTTGGTAAAATTAACTAATAGCTGATAGTTGTTTGATTATTTAAACAAGCAAAATGACATATAAGGACATGATTATATTCAATACTTATTTGAATAGTTTATTAGTTATCAATATTTTGTATCTATTAATATTAATTAGATTATAAAAAATAATTTTTAATATAACATTACTAAGCATATTTGAAGGATATGTATATTAATTTATTATTTATATAATTATTTTTAATACGATTTAATTAATTATTAAATTTAAATACACATATAAATGTGTGAGAATAAAAAGAAAAAACAAAAAGTATTAGTTTATAAATGTCACAATGCAAATACGTGAGGTTGAAAAATTAAAATAGAAATGGTTAAATTTAGGTTATTTGGACATTTTTTATAATTGTTAAGAGTAAAAGGGTCTTTATAACTCTTATAAAACCTCTAATCTCAAAAAGCTCCCATTAGCAGCTTTTTCAAAATTAGAGGTTTCACCTCAATATGTTATTTCAATCTGCTCTTTACCAAACATTCAAATTAACGGATTTGACCGGTCAAACCTTTAATATGAGCTCAAACCTCTAATTTTTTGTTCAAACATCTCTTTACCAAACATGGCCAATCTCTTGAACTATTTTATAGTTTTTTCAAGGTATTGAGTTTTAGATGGTAACACACAAAGGCTCCATGAGTTGAAGCATGCAAGTTGTTAAAGATGTGTGTAGGGGTGTTGAAATAGTTAATTCGGTCGGTGGCCGAACCGAATTATCCAAAACTGAATTAACCAAAATTTTTAAATCTTTAATCATTAACCGAAGCGATTTTTTTGAAAAAAAATTAGCCGAACCGAACAAATTTCAGTTAATTCGGTCAGTTTTCGAATTAACTGAAATTTATCATTAGTTTTCTTAATTAAAATTATTAAATAATAAAAATCCTTGAAAATACTTTTTAGTTCACAATGATAATTTGTATTTAATTTAAACCATATCTAAACATATATAAAACATTAGAATTTTAGATTAAAGATTATGTTTTTTTCATTTGGGTTAGAAGTGGGTTTTAAAATTTTAATGGGTATGTGCTTAATAAGTATAATATATTTATATTTTGTTATATTTCAGTTAATTCGGGTAATTTGGTTAATTAACCGATAACCGAACTTTAAAAAATTCTTTAACCATTCACCGACCCAAAAAAATTCGGTGGTCGATCGTTTAACCGAACTAGTTCGATTTGGTCGGTTAATTCAGTTTAACCGACCGTTTGAACACCCCTATATGTGTGAGGGGGAGGTACTAACTATTTTGCAAATGTGACTTGTCCAAGGTTAGTTAACACGGATGGAAATCGTCTGCCCCTAATTATGTCTCTTTTTATGCTCTATACTAAATATTAAGTTTATGGTTTAGTGTTAGGGCATAGAAAATTGGTGTAGAGTCTATTTTTTAGGGTGTAGAGTTTAGAATTTATTTTTATGTAAACTACATAAATGACCATCATACTATTGGTAAGATCATGATTTGACCACCTTACTTTTCTTTCTAAGAAATTAAACCAACATATTATTAAATTGGATGCAATGTGACCACCAGCCATTAGAGGCTAACGAAGGGAGTGACGTGGCAGTTAGTAAAAAATGTGTATAATTACACATCTGGTCCTCATTACTTATACATTCTATCAATTTGGTCCTAATTTTAATTTAATAAACTAAAACTAAACATTCAATTAGGTGGTGATACATGTCAACACCTTATTGGAAGAATTTAATTATTTATATTTGATTTAATAAATTTATTTTCCTCCTCCAATCAGGTGGTGACATTATTTAGTGGAAAAACAAAATTACTCAAACATGCACTGGGTGGGATTCAAACTCGAGTATGGCAGGGGTAGAAGCAATGACTAAGCCACTGCATCAAGCACAAGTTTGTGCTGTAAATCACTAATTTTAACATGTCCTATTGTTTTCTATATTTTTTTTAATTTTACATATATAATCATCGAATTGTTTTTTTAATTTAATTAAAAATCTCAATTAAATTATTATACATATATGTTAAATTATATTCAAAAATAAAAATTTTAAATTATAATAAAATTTCATTTAGCAAATTCAAACTCACGAACGTAATTCAAACGAATTTATCTTGTGATTTGTGTTATATTAAAAATTTATTTTGAAAATCACAAACATAATTTAAATGAATTTATCTTGTGATTTGTGTTAGATTTATATTTATTTTAAAAAATAAATGTAGAAAAAATATATAATAAATTATAATCATTAATTCGATGATTATATATGTGAAATTAAAAAATATAATAATTTAATTGAGGTTTTGAATCCGTTAAATGAAATTTTATTATAATTTAAAAGAATTTATTTTTGAATATAATTTAACATATATAATAATTACTTGAGATTTTTTAATTAAATTAAAAAACAATTTGGTGATTATATATGTGAAATTAAAAAATAAATGTAGAGAACAAGAAGACATATATTAAAATTAGTGATTCATAGCACAAATTTCTACTTGGTGTAGTGGCTAAGCCACTACTTTTACCCTTGTCATACTCGGGTTCAATTCCTACCAAGTGCAGGCTTGAATAATAATGAGGATTAAATGTGTAATTATACACATTTTTACTAATTGTCACGTCACTCTCTCCGTTAGCCTCTAACGACTGGTGATCATATTGCATCCAATTTAATAGTATGATGATTTGATTACTTAGAAAAAAAGTAAGGTGGTCAAATCACGACCTTACCAATAGTATGATGGTCATTTATGTAGTTTACCCTTTATTTTTAGTGCTTTTTAGTATTAGAACATAAGAAGGGGCATACTTAGGGGGCAGAGGATTCTTGTTCGATTAACACAAAGTTAATATGGTCTGAGATACGAGTTATGAAAGAGAGAGTACCTCAGTAGAATTTGGTTTGGTCCCTTCAACATGTGTCTAAACATATTATTACCACTTGGCTTGCTATACTTGATAGGCTCTCGACCAAAGATAGATTGTAGAGATGGGAGGTAGCCATTTTAAATTGGTCCTTAAACAATTAAACATTTCAATTTCATCCTCAAACTATAATGTAACGCCCCGAGTTTAGGGCTGGGAGATATCGGGTTAGTTAAACCGGGATGGATTAAATTAAATTGGAAACAAACTATTTTTAATACACCAAAAAGGAGTTTTAAAGGGTAAAGGGGCGAAAAGGGGATTTTTTTAATTCCAAAAAGGATTCTCAAAAGGCTATCTTCTTCCTCATTTGAACTTCACGTTCAAAAACCTCCCCAAAACCCATTTTTACTATTCCATTGGCTTCAACCTTCAAACTAAGTGATTTCTTCAAGGTAATAACGTTTTTGACTTCTCCTCTTCATCCTTAACATTTTCATGGTCTTGGATTTCCATAAAACCCATTTTTGAGTTGTTTCAAGTGTTCAAAGTTTTAAATTAAAGATGGAAACTTTGTTGGTTTTTCGTTGAGTTCTTAATTTGTAAAGTTCATATATGTTATAAACTTGCTTTTAAGCTTAACATATGTTAAAATGGTGAAGTTTTAATGAAATCCTGAAATGGGTATTAGTGGGTGAGTTTAGAAGTGAAAATCTTGAGTTTTGAGGTAGTTATGTGAGGGGAAAGTCGGGTTGTTGGTATGGTTACACCTGGGAGCTGTTTTGGACATGTTTAGTGATGATTTGGATGATGAAATTGATGAGTAACTGCTGGGTTGTGTCCAGGTCCGAAAATGAAGAGTTTGGGTTAGTTCTTGGTTTGGAAATGTAGCGAAATTTGTCTTGGGTTGTAATCTAATTTGTGGCAGTGATTTTGTGGATGTTTTGATGTGTAATGCACTGTTTTTGGCTGATTAGAAGCAAGGGAAAACGTTAGAGAAGCTTCGGACTCAATTCCGGGGAACTTTGAGGCTTGATCGACATTTTCGACTTGTGTTGGGTTTCATCGGTGAGTGGATCGATTTTAAAAGCCTTAACGTGGCCAAGGCAGTGTTTTGGGAGTTCGGATTGAGCTTGAAAGGCCAATCCAAGCTCGAGAGTAAGTTTTAAAGGTTTATGAAATTAAATTGTGCTTTACAATTTCTTGAATGCGAGATGAACATGCTATGTGGTTATGTGTTGAATTGCATTTGTTATGCATGTTGAGATGTGAGACTTGTGTTTATACTTGCATTGTGAGTACATGCCTTGCATGGAAGTTGGACTTGGTAAGTGGTCCAAGCATCGGTAATGCTTGTGGTTGTGCTTGAGTATATTGACATGTGTTCGGTTGTTACCAGATATAATTGATCGATCAATAGGATTAGAGTGCACTCGGTGTAACACCCGTGTTTTGGGGTTAGGAGTGTGTGTGTTGGTTCGAGTCATCAAAAATCAATTTTAATTAAATTGACCTTAGTTTTGATTTAATTGAGATTTAAAATAAAAGGGGTGGCAATTTTGTAAATAAAATGAAAAGTAGATAACAACCTTTTTGAATAAAAAAGGAACAAAAATAAATAAAACCATCATCTTCCCCCTTTCTCCTTTTTAACGTGAAATCAAATCAAACCCTCCCTAAACCTCTAAAACAATATTCCATTCAATCTTTCCACCAAATCAAGGGCATTTTCAAAGGTAATCTCATTTCTCAACTCTCCTCATCATCCCCATCATTTTCATGGTCTTAGATTTGAAAGCTATCATCTTTTTAGAATTTCAAGCTTAGAGAAAGTTTGGATTTTTAATGGGTTTTTCATTTGTTTTTGATTTGTTGAGTTGAGTTTTGGTTTAATCTCACCTAAATACACTTAATATCTTGAAATGGGTGGATTTAGGAGAAATCCTGAAGTTGGTCTTTGGGGCAATTTTTAAAGTGTCCAAACTTGAGTTTTTGAGTTGGGTTGGAGGGCTGATGGTATAGGGTTATTAGGGAAGTGTTTTGGGATCTTTTAGGTGTCATTTGGGTATAGGAAATCATAGTTTTCAGCTGGGTATTTGGGGAGCACGAAAATGGAAGTTTTGTGATTAGTTGAGTTTGAAAATGGTGAAGTTTGGCTTGTGTTTGTGGGTTGGAGTTTGTGACTGAATTTAGCATTGAATTGGTGAGTAATGATTGTGTTTTGATTGATTAGAAGCAAGAGAAAACATCGGAGAAGCATCGGGGTCGAATCTGGGATTCGAAGAGGCTTGACTTGTTTGCTTGGTTTGCTAAGGAAGGGTGGTGAGTAAAACTTTAAATTTGTTTTAAAGTTGGTTCAAGTGTGTGTAGTGGAGGTATTGAAATGAGTTTGGTAGACCATTCCAAGGTAGAAGTTAAATTGGTAGTTTAACTTCTTGTTTGTTAATGAGTTTGATTCCTATGCCTATCTTGATCTTGCATAGTATGAATTGACTTTGTATGTGTATACATTGTTGTGTGTGATGATGGTTAAATGATATGAATGATGATTGATGTGATGTGGTTTAAAGAAATTGGCACTAGTTAACTTACTGGGTGTAAATGATCGATCATTAGGATTAGTGTGCACACGGTTGAGTCAAAACGCGCGTGGCCTTGATGGCGTTGAGTCATCAAGGAGGAGTACGGTGATGTAATATTCCACCGAAAATTTATTTATATTATACGTGATGATGAGTGGAATCCCATCCGTAGGGCATGTGGTGATAAGTGGAATCCCACCCATGCAAGGTCCGGTGATGAGTGTAATCCCACCGAGGTAATGTTGTTGTCGAAAGTAAATCCGCACATCCGAGTAAACTAATAGTGGCCAATGTACTTACTCTTATGATTATGATGTTGTGATATTGATTTATATTGTTGAGCTTAATATGATGTAAGATGCCATATTTATGACTCTTGAAACACTAGCTATGTTGCTATGTTGTTGCCTATGTATGTTGTGTGTGATGTTAAGGATTGCATGCTTGAACCCTGCATTGTTGTTGTTTTTTATTCTAGAGCATCCCCACTAAGCTTCTAGCTTACGCTCTCATTTTCAACAATGCAGATCATTAGCGTGGTGTTAGCAAGGAGCAACGCGAAGGGGCCTTCCAAGTTTGTAGTTGCTCAAGTATGACTTAGTAATTAAAGTAGTAGTTTAGCAATGGGGCTACTGTGTTTTTGTATGAGCGTTGTATGACTCATAAATGTTGTTGATGTTTATCTTCTGGCTTGGGTTTGTAAACCATGCTTTGTCTTGTTGAATGCTTGTGTGGGATGGTTATACCTATGGATGTTTTAAGTTACTTTTAGTTGGCATGTAAACCTTCATGTGATGACTTGTGCCATTTGGCATTTTTTTTAGTTCTTAAGTATGCCCATTTATGCAATATTTGCCTTTGTGTGAATGTCATGAATAGATGTCTTGTTAATCATCTAGATCGCTCTATATGCTAATTCTTGGTTGTAGTATGTTGTATGTATGCGTGTATGAGCTTAGAGAAGTCCCAAAATGCATTTAGAGTTGAGTCTTGTTTGGTTTTTGCTGAATTTGGAGACTTGCAGTGTAGGGCGTATCGATACGCCTAAGGGCCGTATCGATACGGTCCTGCCTGCAAGACCCAGTTTTGGCTAGGCGTACCGATACACGGGGGTGTATCGATACGCTCTTTGCTCACTGGAATTCTGAGAATTTGGTGAGTGATTGGCGTATCGGTACGGGGTTGAGGCATATCGGTACGGTTGTATCTCGTTGACCACGAGATGTTGACCGAGAAGGGCGTATCGATACGCTCAAGGGCTGTATCGATACGGTCTTCCCTGAGTTGACTGTTTGGGTTGACCTAGTCAAGACGTATCGATATGACCTACCCTGTAAGTGTAAAATGGATTGTTTGAGGTGTGGTTGTGGTTCGAATGTGAATCTTTCTTGCTGCTTTCCGCTGACGTGATCACTTAGAAATTAACATGCCTTTAGACAAGATTAAAATGAAAGAAAATTTTTAGGGTTGCTAACCAAGGGGGAACCTTAACGGGTTTCACTTTGGTTTTCCCCGTGTAGCCTACTCGGACCGGTTATCCGGCCAGACCGGGACGAGGGGGTTTCACTCGAGGTAAAATTCGCGTATGGCCTTAGTGATGTTAGATTCCAGTAAGGAGAAGTACGGTGATGTGAGATTCCACCGAAATTATGTTTTTACTAGACAGGTGAGTACGGTGATGTGAGATTCCACCGGAAATGTCTACTGGGTTTGAGAAAGTTATCTGCATATCCGAGTAAAACGTTGAATGTCAATATACCCTTCAATGCTCTAATTCTCATGTTAAGCATGTAGTTGATTTTCCCTCTATTTATGCTTATGTTTATGCATTGTGGTTTACTTTGCTTGTGTTATGAGAATGAGCATATGGTAAGCCTATGGCTTGTGGTTGCATTCAGTAAATGGACGTGAAGGTAAAAGCATGCCATTGTGTGTGCAAGCATGAAGAAATGATTTGGAAGTGGTTTTGGTTTTCAAGCAAACTACCGTTTTAAAACTGCATTGTTGTAGCTACCTTTTTTAGCACCGCTCACTAAGCTTAAACGCTTACGCTCTCCTTTCCAACAATGCAGGCCCTTAGACCTTCGGAGCAGCTCGGGGAACAAGGGAGGATCAAAGGGAGTTTGGTTTGCTCAAGTACGATTTAGACTTCGATAATTAGTATTTAAGCCATGGGATAGAACCTTTGTGTTTTGTGATGTTGATGGCATGTTCTTTTGCTTAGACAAGTTTGTTTAAACGTTTTGGGCTTGTATTGCTTCATGCCATGTTGAAGTATGCTTTAGTTTAACTTTTGGCTTTGTGGGTGAATGCCTTATATGCATGTTTCATCTAAGAATCTTATCTTATTGGATGTTGCTTTGTTGAATGTTTAAATCACATCGTATGCTTATCCATGAATGTCTTGTGTTGTATTTGAGTTTGTATGTTGCTTGAATAGTCCTTAAATGCCTCTAGAGTTGAGTCCTTGTGTTTTTAGCAGCCAAAATAAGGTTTGCAGTGCAGGGCGTATCGATATGCTCAAGGGTTGCATCAATATGGTCCCCTACTTTGAACCTTGTTTTAGGATATGCGAACCGATACACGGAGGTGTATCGATACGCCAAAAGCTCTCTGGAAATATGAGAAATTGACGAGATTTTGGCGTATCGGTACGAGTCCCAAGAGTATCGGTACTGTCTTTGTAGTTTGACCTTGGGTAGTTGACCGATTGAGAGCGAATCGATACGGTCTTCTAGCGTATCGATACGGTTTCCCTAGGTTGACTTGGGGGTATTAACCAGGTCCAGGCGTATCGATACGGTCCTCTAGTGTATCGATACGACCTGTTGTAAAACTTAAAAAGGGTTTGTTTAATTGTCTATTTCGCGTGTTTTGTATCCATGTGTGTTTCCGCTACGTGTCCTCTCACATAGGATATAACTAAACATCTAGACAAGATAATCTTTAAAATAAATTTTCTAGGGTTGTTAATCGAAGTGGAGCCTTAACGGGTTTTGCTTCAGTTTTCCCCGTGTAACCCATTCGATGCGGTCTGGCGGCTAGGCCGGGTCGAGGGGGTTACATATAAGTTCATTTTAAATTGGTCCCCCAAACTTTTTGAATGTTCCAATTTCATCCTCAAATTATCATTTATATATATCACATCTGTAACACCCGGGTTCGGGGGTCGGGTGAAAATATTAATTTAAAAGTAGATCGGGTTTCGGTTTCAAATTTTAAATAATAAAATAATGACTTGGGCCTCGGGTTTTATTTAGTTGGACTATATTTAAATAAGCCCACATGGCCATGGGTGTCATCCATGGAAATTCCCCAAATTCATTAAGGGCATTTGGGTCTTTAGCCTTTTATTTTCAAATAAACCTAAAATATTACCTTGAGTCATCTTCTTCACCTCTCCTCACTATTCACTCCAACGTCTAAAGACCCCCCCCCCCTCCTTAGGTTACTATTTCATCAAATGTCTTGCTCGTTTTGAAGAATTTCGCAAAGGTAAACACGTTTTTGACTTACCCTTGTTATTCCCTTCAAGTTAATACCATTTGTTTTCATTTTTAGACATGTTTTGAGAATGGAGGTTTGAAGGATTTTTGGATTAAAAATGTTGCCTTTGGAGTCTTTAACTTAAGCTTTCTATTTGTTTAAGTCATATGAGTTACCTACAACTAAAAGGGTCCAACAAAACCGATTTTTACAATGTTTTATGGAATTTTCGGAGTTGGGTAAAAATGAAGTTTTTGGGAGGTTTTAAGATGGGTTTTGGGGGTTTAAGAGGTGAAATTTTGAAGGCTGGTGATTAGGCTATATGTGAGTGGTATTTTGGAGACTTTAGGGAGTGTTTTGAGGGTTGAAATTAATGGATTTAAGGGGTGCTCAAAGGCTGCTCGGAAATTGGAATTTTTGAGCTTGTTTCAATGGAAAAATTGGTGTATTGTACTTAGTATGTTATCCGGGTTGATTATTTTAGAACATGGACTGATTTGGGGTTATTTGCTTGGTGTTGGAATGCCTAGAATCAAGAAATTTGGTTGGTGAAGCTTCGGGGACAAATCTGGAAATTTTGGAGTCTTGAGCTTGGTCTTCGATCTCCTCTTGGGTAGCAACGGTGAGTAGAATTGTTGATTTTTGCATTGAGCTCGATATGGATTCCTTTGGGGTTTGGGTGAGACCTTGAGGGGTCATCTAAACCCGTGTGTAAGCCTCTCTACTCCCATGTTGTTGTGATATATTGGATGCTTTTATGTCATGTTCATTAAGTGCATTTGAGTTGTTAATTGTGTAGTCAAGTTGAGTTCGTGCCTCACGTGATGGTGGTCTAAACTACGGTGATGTGTAGTCCCACCGGTAGTGACTAGTAGGGTAGTACTTTGATGTGTAGTCCCATTGGACATCCACTAGTCGAAACGGTGATGTGTAGTCCCACCGTAATGTATGTTGGTTGTGCTTGTGCAAACCAAATGTTGTGGCTGAGATAGACCCTTATACACCCATTGTTTTCTTGCATACAAATCGTATTTTGGAAAACTGCATGTTGTGAATTGTAGAGCCTCTCTCACTAAGCTAGATTGCTTATGCTCTTTGTTTTCAACGTGCAGATCGTTAGAGTTCGGGAGGCGAGCGGGCGAGGGAGGAGCCTTTGGAGTTCTCAAGCAAGTTTAAGTATGGTTTGCTTTTGTAATAATGCCTAGACAATGGGGTATAGAGTGTTAGGAGTTGGGGTCAAACTCCTTAGGAAGTCATGCTTGAAATTGTTAAACTTATATTGCGTGTTATGCTTTTGCTCTTGGATTATGTTCTATGCTTCTTATGTGGTTTAATTGCATATGCCTGAAATTGTATGATGTTGGCCTAGGTAGGCCTTATGTTGTCTACTTTGTGAAGAATGACTTATGCTTGCTATGTATGCTCCTTGTAGACTTGTGTGGAGCCTTGTTTGGTATGTTATCGTTGGTTTGAATGCCCCTCATGTTAAGTCCTGATTGTGGTTGATGTATGTATGCTTGTGAGTGCTTAGGGGTGTCTAAGTATGCATCTAGAACCTTGCAAGATGATATCAATCGGTGAAAGGAGGTGTTGCAGGGCAGGGGGTATCGATACGGTTAGACCCGTATCGATACGGCCTTCTTATTTCAGGCCTTCCGTTTCGATACGCGGGGAGGCGTATCGGTACCATTTTGGCCACTGGAGCCATTGTCCATCTTGGTATCGATACCGGCCTCAAGCGTATCGGTACGGTCAACTAGCGTTGACCGTGGGAAGTCAACCTTTGACGAGGGTATCGATACACTTCCAAGGTGTATCGATACGGTCTCCACGGGCTGCCTCTGACCTTTTGACTTGGTCAAGGTGTATCGATACACCCCTTAGGTGTATCGATACCCCTGCTGATAAACTTGAAAATTTGTCTTTTGGTTGTGGATTTAAGTTCGTTAGATTGTTTTGGTCATGTTATTCCGATGTTTGATCATTTAGGGTTAATTACTCATCTAGACGAGTTTTAAAATGAAAAAAAAATATAGGGTTGCTAACCGAGGGGGAATCCTTTAGGGGTTTTCACTCGGTTTTCCCCGTGTGGCCCACTCGGACCGGTCATTCGGCCAGACCGGGACGAGGGGGTTACATTTATTGGTATCAGAGCCTGAGGTTTCCGAGACCTCGGGCAGGTAAGTGAGGTAAGTTAAGATATTATGAGTGTTTTGCCATGTATGTCTAAATTTTGCTTTTAGCCCGGTGTATGTATGCATGCTATGATGGCTTTTCTATTGTTTGAGATTTGGTTTGAGTCCCTATTGTTAGGCATTGTTGTCAAAATAAAAAGGAAAATTGTTTTGGTTTAAAGAGCTTGAAATATTTGATGTCCCAAAAGGAGTTGAATCTTAGGCAACGAAGGTGGTTAGAGCTCCTTAAAGATTATGACCTCACCATAGAATATCATCCGGGCAAGGCGAATGTGGTGGCCGATGCCTTGAGTAGGAAGATGGCCGTTGAGTTGCGAGCAATGTTCGCAAGGTTGAGTGTGTCTACGGACGGTGGGCTAGTGGCCGAGCTTCAGGTTAAGCCATCATTGGTTCAGTTGATTCGTGAGAAGCAGTTGCGAGATGAGTCCTTGGCACCTCACGTGCAAGACATAGCGGAAGATAGGCCTACTGAGTATTGTTTTGGAGAGAATGGGATCATATGTTTCAAAGATAGGATAGTGGTTCCGGAGGATGCCGAGTTGAGGCGTACGATCTTGAGTGAGGCTCACAATAGCCCTTTTGCTATGCATCCGGGTAGCACGAAGATGTATCGAGGATTAAAGGAAGAGTATTATTGGGTTGGTTTGAAAAAGGATATAGCCGAGTTCGTAAGTAAGTGCATGGTTTGTCAGAGAGTCAAGGCTGAGCACCAGTTTCCCTCAGGGTTGTTGCAACCGTTGAAGATTCCAAAGTGGAAGTGGGAGCGTATCACTATGGACTTTGTATCAGGACTTCCGTTGACTCCTTCGAAGAAAAATTCAGTGTGGGTGATTGTAGACAGATTCACCAAGTGTGCACACTTCATACCGGTTCATACCACCTATACTTTGGACAAGTTGGCCGAATTGTATATCCGTGAGATTGTGAGACTACATGGGGTACCGAAGTCAATTGTGTCAGATCGAGATCCGAGATTCACCTCTAGATTTTGGGAGTGTTTGCATCGAGCCTTAGGCACTTGGTTGAACTTCAGCACTTCGTATCATCCGCAGTCAGATGGGCAGTCTGAGAGAGTGATTCAGATTTTGGAGGATATGTTGAGGTGTTGTATCATTGACTTTCAGGGGTCATGGGAGAAACACCTACCATTAGTGGAATTTGCGTACAACAACAGCTTCCAGTCAAGCATTCAGATGGCTCCTTATGAGGCCTTGTATGGTAGGAAGTGTAGGACCCCGATTTGTTGGGCTGAGGCCGGACAGAAACTTGTGCTGATGCCCGAGTTACTTAAGGGAACCACCGAGAAGGTGAAGTTGATATGTGATCGCTTGAAGGCGGCTTCAGATCGGCAAAAGTCCTATGCCGACTTAAAAAGGAAGGATGTGGAATACTCCGTGGGGGATAAAGTGTTTTTGAGAGTCTCACCTTGGAAGAAGGTGATGAGGTTTGGAAGGAAGGGCAAGTTGAGCCCAAGGTACATAGGGCCTTATGAGATAGTTGAGAGAATTGGTCCGATTGCATATAGATTGAGACTCCCAGTGGAGCTAGAGAAGATTCATGATGTGTTTCATGTATCGATGCTTAGGAGGTATAGATCGGATCCGTCCCATGTTATGCCAGTGGAAGAAATAGAGTTAAATTCGGACTTATCTTACAATGAGGAACCAATTGAGATACTTGCTTCTGATAGCAAGGTGTTGCGTGGCAAGTCTATTGAGTTGGTCAAAGTCTTGTGGAGACATAGAGGTGTGGAGGAAGCCACGTGGGAGAGAAAAGCTGACATGCTTGAGCAGTTTCCCTACTTGTTTCCGCCAGGTAATTTCGAGGACGAAATTTCCTTAAGTAGGGGAGAGTTGTAACACCCGGGTTCGGGGGTCGGGTGAAAATATTAATTTAAAAGTAGATCGGGTTTCGGTTTCAAATTTTAAATAATAAAATAATGACTTGGGCCTCGGGTTTTATTTAGTTGGACTATATTTAAATAAGCCCACATGGCCATGGGTGTCATCCATGGAAATTCCCCAAATTCATTAAGGGCATTTGGGTCTTTAGCCTTTTATTTTCAAATAAACCTAAAATATTACCTTGAGTCATCTTCTTCACCTCTCCTCACTATTCACTCCAACGTCTAAAGACCCCCCCTCCTTAGGTTACTATTTCATCAAATGTCTTGCTCGTTTTGAAGAATTTCGCAAAGGTAAACACGTTTTTGACTTACCCTTGTTATTCCCTTCAAGTTAATACCATTTGTTTTCATTTTTAGACATGTTTTGAGAATGGAGGTTTGAAGGATTTTTGGATTAAAAATGTTGCCTTTGGAGTCTTTAACTTAAGCTTTCTATTTGTTTAAGTCATATGAGTTACCTACAACTAAAAGGGTCCAACAAAACCGATTTTTACAATGTTTTATGGAATTTTTGGAGTTGGGTAAAAATGAAGTTTTTGGGAGGTTTTAAGATGGGTTTGGGGGGTTTAAGAGGTGAAATTTTGAAGGCTGGTGATTAGGCTATATGTGAGTGGTGTTTTGGAGACTTTAGGGAGTGTTTTGAGGGTTGAAATTAATGGATTTAAGGGGTGCTCAAAGGCTGCTCGGAAATTGGAATTTTTGAGCTTGTTTCAATGGAAAAATTGGTGTATTGTACTTAGTATGTTATCCGGGTTGATTATTTTAGAACATGGACTGATTTGGGGTTATTTGCTTGGTGTTGGAATGCCTAGAATCAAGAAATTTGGTTGGTGAAGCTTCGGGGACAAATCCGGAAATTTTGGAGTCTTGAGCTTGGTCTTCGATCTCCTCTTGGGTAGCAACGGTGAGTAGAATTGTTGATTTTTGCATTGAGCTCGATATGGATTCCTTTGGGGTTTGGGTGAGACCTTGAGGGGTCATCTAAACCCGTGTGTAAGCCTCTCTACTCCCATGTTGTTGTGATATATTGGATGCTTTTATGTCATGTTCATTAAAAGCATTTGAGTTGTTAATTGTGTAGTCAAGTTGAGTTCGTGCCTCACGTGATGGTGGTCTAAACTACGGTGATGTGTAGTCCCACCGGTAGTGACTAGTAGGGTAGTACTTTGATGTGTAGTCCCATTGGACATCCACTAGTCGAAACGGTGATGTGTAGTCCCACCGTAATGTATGTTGGTTGTGCTTGTGCAAACCAAATGTTGTGGCTGAGATAGACCCTTATACACCTATTGTTTTCTTGCATACAAATCGTATTTTGGAAAACTGCATGTTGTGAATTGTAGAGCCTCTCTCACTAAGCTAGATTGCTTATGCTCTTTGTTTTCAACGTGCAGATCGTTAGAGTTCGGGAGGCGAGCGGGCGAGGGAGGAGCCTTTGGAGTTCTCAAGCAAGTTTAAGTATGGTTTGCTTTTGTAATAATGCCTAGACAATGGGGTATAGAGTGTTAGGAGTTGGGGTCAAACTCCTTAGGAAGTCATGCTTGAAATTGTTAAACTTATATTGCGTGTTATGCTTTTGCTCTTGGATTATGTTCTATGCTTCTTATGTGGTTTAATTGCATATGCCTGAAATTGTATGATTGGCCTAGGTAGGCCTTATGTTGTCTACTTTGTGAAGAATGACTTATGCTTGCTATGTATGCTCCTTGTAGACTTGTGTGGAGCCTTGTTTGGTATGTTATCGTTGGTTTGAATGCCCCTCATGTTAAGTCCTGATTGTGGTTGATGTATGTATGCTTGTGAGTGCTTAGGGGTGTCTAAGTATGCATCTAGAACCTTGCAAGATGATATCAATCGGTGAAAGGAGGTGTTGCAGGGCAGGGGGTATCGATACGGTTAGACCCGTATCGATACGGCCTTCTTATTCCAGGCCTTCCGTTTCGATACGCGGGGAGGCGTATCGGTACCATTTTGGTCACTGGAGCCACTGTCCATCTTGGTATCGATACCGGCCTCAAGCGTATCGGTACGGTCAACTAGCGTTGACCGTGGGAAGTCAACCTTTGACGAGGGTATCGATACACTTCCAAGGTGTATCGATACGGTCTCCACGGGCTGCCTCTGACCTTTTGACTTGGTCAAGGTGTATCGATACACCCCTTAGGTGTATCGATACCCCTGCTGATAAACTTGAAAATTTGTCTTTTGGTTGTGGATTTAAGTTCGTTAGATTGTTTTGGTCATGTTATTCCGCTGTTTGATCATTTAGGGTTAATTACTCATCTAGACGAGTTTTAAAATGAAAAAAAAATATAGGGTTGCTAACCGAGGGGGAATCCTTTAGGGGTTTTCACTCGGTTTTCCCCGTGTGGCCCACTCGGACCGGTCATTCGGCCAGACCGGGACGAGGGGGTTACAACATCATATTAGTACATAGTACGCATAAGTGTTTCATGACAATTAACAATTCTATAATGATTTTATTAACATTAGACGTGATTATCATATATTGATTATTTGAAGATGAAATTAGAATGTTCAAAACAATTGAGGACCCAATTAGAATGAGAGTCATTATTTGAGGATGAAAATAAAATGCTCAAAAGTTTGGGGACTAATTTAGAATGAATGTCATATTTGAGGATGAAATTGGAATATTTAAAAGTTTGAGGACTAATTTAGAATGAAGGTCATAATTTGAGGATGTATAGTACAATTAACTCTAAAAATACAAAAAAATATTCATATTTTAATGTAAACACCTTTAAATTATAAGATGGCTAGTTTTTGTTTGGATCATAATATAGGTAGAGTTTTCCTCATCATGTTAAATCGGATCAAATGTTGTTTTTTTTATAAATTTTAATCCTAATCCTACCTAAAAGGGAGGGGAAGGAAAGTTCTAGAAGAAGAAAGAGGATATTCTTACAGGGTCTAGAATTCATGACCTAAGGAGATATGAGGGAACAAAGATGAGTAGTTTGACCAACCGACCAAATATGCTTGCTCGATCAAATATTAATTTCACTAGAAGAGGAAAGGTCTTTTTCAATAGTCTAAAGTGATTATTCTTTGACAATGCACACATACCTTGCGTACATCGCGATTGAACTAGGATCTCTTAGGATGAAAATTATATGTTTTTTTACTGAAACCACTTGTTGGGTTCGAAGAGAAAAGGGTTTTAAAAACACGGTTCAATAATAATAATAATAATAATAATAATAATAATAATAATAATAATAATAATAATATGAGAATGTACACATCTTACAAATAAAGCGATTTAAATACAAGTCTATAAGATAAATATTATTCGTTTTTTTTCATTCAGACTAATAACCGACAATATTGTTTCTTGATTAGGCGTTATTCGATGAGTATTATTTTGATGTTGCACTACTCTATTTATTTTAGGTGTTTACTTTTTGGCATCACCTTTCTAATAAAACTATTTTCCTAAAAAAATATTAAACGCATATAAAATAGTAACTTATAATATTTTATATTTGGGCCTCCATCCCCCACTTGCACCCTTAAAATAAAAATAAGTAGACAAAAACATAAGAAAGGCTGATCCTCCAATTAGCTCTAAGAAAAGCAAAAGTTGAAAGACCCATGTCTTCTTGCTCTCTCCCTCTCCATTTTCTCTAGTTTTATTTTAATGGAATTTTACAGATTAGACAACAATGGCGCATCACGGTTAACGTCATTCAGTTTTTAAGAAATTTAAGACCTCTCGTCCCCTCCCAACTTGCAGACGTCTCTCTCTCAATCCCTCAGCATGATCTCCCCATCAATATCTCTCCCATTTTTATCTCTTTTCTTCGCCTTGTCTTTCTGCAATTCTCCCATTTCACCATGTCAACAAACCAACAAGTTAGTCTTGCATTTCCATACGTCCTTTCAACCTATACATATAATTTCACATATTGATATTTACTATTTAGTGTTATAAGACATTTGTTTTGTGGTGCTCGGTGCCTTGGTCCAGGTTATGTGGCCCAGATTAGTGGCTAGCAAGATCCTTGGAAAGAGATTAGGAAGCAGCAACTTCGTCGCGGATTTTCCGACCTTAGATCCGCCATCTTCGAGTCCCGATACCATATTCAGTAACCATAAGGCTACACATAACTACAGGTAATTATCCAGCAACAGTTAACTAATTAATTATATATATGTTCTTTTCCAATGTTTCTATTTTTTTTCTCATTTTCCATCGTTTGTATTGTCAAGGGTCTTTGTTAGTACATGGAATGTTGGAGGTGTTGCACCACCGGAAGACTTGGATATGAAGGAATTGCTGGATACAGGCAATACCTCCTGCGAAATCTATGTTCTTGGGTAATCACCAACACCATAACTATTTCTAGTTTTTTTCCCACTAGGAATGTCCATACAATGATAATCGATATCATCGTCGTCTTCTCTTCCAGTTTTCAAGAAATTGTACCCCTTAGCGCCTCCAACGTGCTGGGATCAGACGATAACAAGATTTCAACGAAATGGAACTCGCTGATCAGACGAGCCTTGAACAACAAGAAAACGGGAGACAAAATCCATCAACATTCCAACGAAGAAGGAAAGCTATCAAATGATGAAAAGAGCAGCAATTCTATCCCAGGGCAAGACTTTCGCTGTATTATAAGTAAGCAAATGGTTGGGATTCTGATCTCGGTTTGGGTCCGAAGCTATCTTTGTCCTTATATCCGCTGCCCTAGTGTCTCGTGTATAGGCTGTGGAATCATGGGCTGCCTAGGAAATAAGGTGATTATCAATATATATATATATATATATATATACGCGCATGCGCCTGAGTGAAGTAATTTATGTAATTACTGAATACATCTTTTTCAAAAATCTTGGTTTGCAGGGTTCGGTATCGGTTCGATTCCGACTACACGAAACAAGCTTCTGCTTTGTGTGCAGTCATCTAGCCTCTGGGGGTAGACAAGGGGACGAGAAGCTTAGAAACTCCAATGTGTCCGAAATATTTTCCAGAACAAATTTCCCTAGAGGCCCTTCACTTGATTTGCCAAGAAAAATCCTAGACCATGAGTACGTGAAATTAATTAATCATGATTAATTATAAACCCTAAGCATTATTATATGATTTCCAGTTTCCGACTTTGAATCTTTCCAGAGGTTGTTTTCATGTTAACTATTTTATTTCTGACCTTTGGCATATATATAGTTTTGTAGTAATTATATTAGTGTAGTTGTTAAAGAGCAAATTTTAATCTGGTGGGCTAATTTATTTACTGGTAAACCGTCTTTTTATTATATGATAAAGTTGACTTGTTAATCAAGTTAAGAAATTACTTTTGAGACTAATCAACAGAAAAAATATTAAAATAAACCTAATATGGAAATATCTTGGTGATATCAGCTTACTTAACCATTTCCAATGGTTAATTTGTCTTGCAGTCGGGTAGTTTTCCTTGGAGATTTGAATTACAGAACTTCGCTACCGGAATCATCTGTTCGATTATTAGTAGATGCAAGAGATTGGAATCCCCTGCTCGAAAATGATCAGGTAATAACGAAATGATTTCGTATTCATATCCGAATATGTGTAAAAAAATCCGGTTTTTTTTGTTCTTTCATTCTGAGAATTTCTTATTGAAAATGAAGCTGAGGATGGAGCTGATGAATGGTGAATTGAAAGGGTGGCACGAAGGAACAATTGCATTTGCTCCTACTTATAAATACCGTCCGAATTCCGATGTATACTACGGATGTTTTCATCAAAGCAAAAAAGGAGAAAAGAAACGTGCCCCGGCATGGTGTGATAGAATAATCTGGTACGGGACAGGATTGAAGCAACATGTTTATACCAGAGGGGAAGAGAACTTCTCCGATCATCGGCCGGTGAAAGCGATATTCACGGCCGAAGTCGGAGTTTTACATTCACTGAAACAATTCCAAAGCTTTTTTGTATCGGAAAAGTTTGACAGAATCACAAGCCAGACCGATGATTTTGTATGTAAAGGAAGATCCAGCTTCCCGATTTAATAAATTAAACCCTATTTTTTATGCAAAAATTATTGCATGCAGAGACGGACACAAAATTTTATGTTAATGTGTGAACTTTTAGACTCAGTAAAACTATATATGAATTCGAAAATTTCAAGGGTACGAATTTTATAAATTTAAAATTTTCAAAAATAGGACTTTCCCTAAAACTTCTCGATCCATCCATGCTAGCCTCCATGCAGCTTCTGTTAATCATTAATTAATTTAATGATTAGAGTAGCTTAGGAACCGACTTGATTGGAAGATTTCGAGCAAATTATAATTTACAATTACGCATCTTTCAAACCCAATAAATAATAAATAAAGATCGGAGGAACATAATATAAAGTATGGGACAATAATTGAGTAGTTTGGGACTCGGATGAATTGTGTGGAGCAGTGGGAAAGCATGAACTAAAACCAAATGAATCCTGCCTATTAATTGGACCAACTTTTTTTAATCAGTTTATAAATTACTATAGTTTATGAAATATATAAATAAGTTGTAGATATGGTTTAAAATGGGCAAGTGGTGCAATAATGCTGTGCCTCTGTGTCTCTTAGTACATATAAGTTTCTGTTCAATGGTTGATGTTGAAAATGAACCGATGAAATTAATTATTACATAATCAAAATTGTGCCAGTACAATGTGTTTTATTATATTACACTTTGTTAGGAAAATCTTGTTGCCTTGGAATTTGATGAGAGAAAGTTAAACCACCCTATGTCCCTACATTGGAGAACCATTAACATACTTATTGTCACGTCTAAAAAATGTGAGGATATTAATCCTATTTTAAAAAATTCTGATAAAAAAATAATGATATTTATCTTAATTATAAGATTTAGGTTCGAACACCTACGTGTGTTGTTAAAGCCTAAAGAGTTAAAAAAGTATAAACATATACTATCATTTAATAACATCGGTACATTAAAAAAGAAAAGAAATTGTCAAATATAAAAATAATGAGATTGTACATCCTATTAAATTGATCCATTTCACGCTAAGCATCCCAATATGGGGTGATTTTGGAGTGCAGCAAGGTTATTTACGGTTAAGGTGCGTCACCAACTGAAATGTTATAAAATACGGAACTTAAAATGTTACTCACAATCTAAAATGTTACACTTTTAGGTTGGTGACAAGTGCCGAAACTTGACTCCGAAATATCGATACTTGTCACTTCTGATAACATTTTAGGTTGATGTTAAGTATCGAAATTTGTTTCTAAATATTGATATTTTTTTGTGAGATTATCAACCTTAAATGTTATAAAAATAAAACATTTTAAGTTTGTGGGTAATATTTTAATTTCGTGTTTTATAATATTTTAGTTATATCGCACAGTAGCCATATCGTTACGTTACCTTTATGTAGGTTAGACTCACCCTGCTACACCCCAAAATCACCCATTAAAATCACCAAATCCCACATCCAACGTATCATCAAATCATGAGTTAAAAACGCAGTGCCTGCAATCGTCTTAGATTTTTGGGCTTAAAGATATAAGGTTTGGGCCATATTTTCTCATATAAATGAAGGATTAGAGACAGATCCAATATTTATATCCCTAAACTGTCTATTCTCTAACTATGGTGAAGTTTTAAAAAGTCTTTTCATAAATTAGCATTAATAACTAATTAAATACCAAATTATTGATTTATTTTTACTGCCCTTTGAACAACGGCACTTGTCCGCCGTCAGTCCATTTCGGATCATAAATGAAATCAGATATCACATTTATATATGAGAATGATCCTTTTTATATTAGTATAAAACGAAATGAATTTTATGTACTTTTATCAGTTTTTAGTGTGATTAATATTTGAACAATTTAATTATTGAATTTAATAATATAATTATATTTGTTATACATGTAAAATTTTGAAACAATTTACTATCTCTATCGTATTAATGCAGAGTAATGTATGAGTTATGTAAATAAAATATAAATTCAGCAGTTTAATTATTAAAAGAAAAGATAATTATTTGATTCACTGATGTGGAAACTAAAAGTTTCTCCAATAGCCTTAATTTTAAGTGTTAGGGTCTCAATTTAGGGGTAGGATTTAGGGCTTTAGGTTTAGTAGTTTAGAATTCAGTGATTGTGAATAGAATTTTGAGATTTAGGTTAAAATTTAGGGTACATAGGTTAAAACCTAAATCTATAACATATTACCCTAAAACCTAAAGTCTAACCTCTAAACCTTAAATCCTATCTCTAACCCCTAAATTCTAACGATTACCCATAAATTCTAAATACATACACCTAAACTCGTAAACCTTACACCCTAAATTGAGTCCCTAAACCCTAAAACTAAGATGCTTGCGAAAACTAAAAATTTCCACAGCTAGTGTATTGGATATAAATCCTAAAAGAATTTAGAATTTAGGGATTTGAGTTTTAACCTATAAACACTAAATTCAAAACTACTACACTTAAACTCCTAACCCCTAAACCTTATATGATGTCCTAAAACTAAGGCACTTATGTAAACAAAGTTTCCACAAACGCATATATATATCCTATACAATGGCGGTGGAAACTGAAAGTTTCCACAAGCGCCTTAATTTTAGGGTATAGGGAGTTAGTTTAGGTGTAGGGGTTTAGAATTTAGGGATAAATATATATATATCCTATACACTGGCGGTAGAAACTGAAAGTTTCCACAAGCGCCTTAGTTTTAGGGAATAGGGAGTTAGTTTAGGTGTAGGGGTTTAGAATTTAGGGATAGATGTTTCAATTTAAGGTTTAGGGTTATAATTTAGGGTTTATATGTTAGTGTTTGGTTTTTAGGATAATATGGTGAGAATTTAGGTTTTAACCTATAAACCTTAAATTATAACACTAAACCTTAAATTGAAACAAATATCCCTAAATTCTAACCCCCTACACCTAAACCCCTAAATCTTATATCATAAACTAACTCTTTATACCCTAAAACTAAGGCGCTTGTGGAAAGTTTTAGTTTCCACCGCCTGTGTATAGAATATTTATCTATATATATATATATATATATGGATTATTATCCTATACACTGGTAGTAGAAAATAAAGTTTCTACAAGCAGAGTTATTTAGGATTTAGGGTTTTAGTTTAAAGTTTAGAGGTTAGGGTTGATGTTTATAATGTATGATTCATGTTTAGAGTTTAGGGTTTATAGTTAGATTTTTTAGGGTTTTAAAAGTTAGAAATTTAGATATCAAATTTAGGTTTGAAAATATGCATACTTGTGTAAACTTTTTTACATTGGATGTGTATCAAATATTAATGCTATATATATTAAATGTATCTTTCACGTGTTACTAAATTAGTATAATATTCAATATATATGAACTTCATTGAATTAAAAGTTAAATTTTTTAATGAGATCCACTCATTAGCTTAGTGGCTAAAGATGCTCATATTGCCTCATCTTCTATGGGTTCAAATTTCGACATGAGGATGTAATATTATCTCTATTTAATTAGAAAAGTTAAAAAATTTAAATTGTCATTGAATATTAACTAGGGGTATTATATTCTGAAGACAAATGCCGAGGTTCGAACTTACACAAGGTGAGATAATATGAGTATCCTTGAAGGCTCAGTCAATTGCTGGATCTCAAATTGTTGTTAGTATTTATTTTTTTGGTTGCTATTCCGAATTTCGGACCGACCTGCGTCGCACACTTGATTATGGTGGGCGAGTCTTCCAGCGAAAATTTAAGACCTACTTAAACGATGCCAATTTACCTATTACTTGGACCAACCTATTAGTGTCGTTAATTTCATTGTGTATGCCAAACTATCTGGAAAGTGGTGTTAGGGAGGAAGTTGTTGGCCTCGTTGTTAATGAAGATGTTGGGAAAACGACTGGTGAAAAAGATGTTAGAGACATGGCGGTGCTGGAAATCGAACAAGATGGGGATCGAATCCAACCACTAAGAAGGTTGGTGTCGATGAATTCCTCAATTAACTATATTCGAAGACGAAAGGGATTGAAGAGAAAAAGATAGAGTTATTCAACTCAAATTCTAACTTTGTTTACATGTTAAGCGTTTGAGATTTTTTTAATAAACGTTTGAGAAGTTTTATAATTATTTAAAATTTATTAAAAATTTGTAGTGTGTAATGACATATAATACTATTAATAATGTATAGTAATGTGTGTTGTCCGTTCTAAAATTTTCGATAATCTATCAGTTTCCTTAAAGTTAATGGTCACTTCAAAATGGAATATGACACTTGCCCATACTTTTTATCTTTTGCATTGTGGTTGCCTTTTTCCATCAATAAATATATAGTTTTTAGGCTCCTACCCTTGGTGGGATTCTAGCTGTATCCAAGAAATTGAAATCCAAATTGTGGATTAGATCCTTTCTAAGTAAAAGCCAAAAACTTAATCCTTTAGAATAAGTGATTTTTTTATAATCATCGAAATTTAATTAATTAATTAATTAATTTAAATAGGTATTATATAGATTCATTATGAATATAAATCTTCCAATACAATTTACCTTATTTACAACGTCAAAATTTAATATCTAATCTGTTTCAAAAGATTTAATGTCTTATCTCATTAATCTTAGTGGTCTTAATTAATTGCAGCTAAAGCTAATTTCTTGTATTGTCAGCTACAAAGTAATTAATGCATACCCTTTTTACATTAATTTGGTGATTTAGTTCTTACTCCAACCATTTTTAACCTTGCACTTTAGTTGATGAGTAAAAAGCATGAGAAACTCAACAAAGTAATGAGTAGTTTATAGTTTATACAATCCAAAACAAAAGAAAAGAGCAGCTTGATGCTTGAAAGCTGAAACTTTCCCTACTCATTAACTCTTTAGGGGGACGATACATTGATTCGAAATGTAGGCGGCCTTTTTGGCACCTTCTGTTTAGGCCCCCCTACCACTTATATCATATATATGGATAATCTCTTGCTACCACCTATTTTAATTTCAGGACGGGCGCATAATTTTATAGGAGGTGAACTAATAAAATTTTAGATGACGAATCTATACATTTTTAGAGAGAAAAATGATTGTAATAAAAAATAAATAATTTTTTTTAAAATTTTTTTTTAATCATATACAAATATTAAATTTTTAAGAGACGGTCGCCCCCACCAGTCCCTTGTTCATCCCTGGTTAGCTCCCTAACGGGAAATCCTGATTAAGGTGGTAAGAACAATAGTAACGTAAGATATTTCCTAACAGCTCTATAATTCGATTACAAGACGTTGAATTTAAGGTATGATTGTTCGATAACCCAAAGGCAAAAGAATAGTATCATAGGGATAAATTCACGTACACTAACAAATTATACTATTTAAATCCAAATTATTGAAGAAAACATCTTGTTTTTTTATTAGAATCACTCAATGAATTCTCGTGATTACTAATGTTTAAGTAATGTTATGTTGTTTTTCGCATAAAAAATTACGAGAAGATAGTTTTTTTACTAATATTACGAGAAGATAGTTGAGTTGGTAGAACCAAAACATCTTTTATACTCCTATATGGTATGATTTTGTCATATGTAAAATAAAAGATCTCTACTTTGTCCATTAAAACAAAAGAGCATGCGGATGCCACTCACGAACGAGGATTGACATTTTACTTGACCTCATCAGGTTGAGTTTTTTTTTTTTTGTAAAAAGAAATTATTAAGGTCGAATTTTTATTAAAGATAAAGTCGAGTTTAAGGTAAAAAGTATTTTATTTGATCCGAGAATAATATTATAATTCTCTCCTATAATTTTAAGGAATTTTTTACTAATGTCCCTCTTTATATTTTTTTACAATTATGTTCATAAAATTGATTTTTTTTATAATTGAGACCCTAAAATTAATTTTTTAATCAAGTCCCTAAATTTGACTTTTTTACAATTAAATCATTGAAATTGAAT
The DNA here is from genome assembly GCA_958450335.1 of Hibiscus tridactylites. NCBI lineage: Eukaryota > Viridiplantae > Streptophyta > Magnoliopsida > Malvales > Malvaceae > Hibiscus > Hibiscus tridactylites. The sequence continues at coordinate 84,816,352 of OY288276.1, forward strand.
TTTTTTTATAAATCATGTCGGATCAGGTTTATAGTAATTATTTTTAGATTGGGTCAGATTTAAAATTAAAATAATTATTTTCAGATCGGTAAAAAATTAGACCCGACCCGTGCCATCCTTACTCACGAATTTAAGTCTTGGCGAGACGCTGATATTGTCACAAGTCATTGTGCAGGCTTTTTTATATTTTACACGTTTCTGCTATAAACTCCATTTATTAGAAACGAAGGTGGATTGGCTTGTATACCAATGGCAATGACTGCCCTGCCATCATAAAGAGTACCGACTCTACTGAATTTTGCTACTTTTTCGGTCATTTTCTCAAAAAAAAATTCATCTTTTGATTTATCGAATGGCAGATCTAGAATGTTTTAGGGTGAACATAAGTCTTACAAATTTTATAATTTTAGGGTGAGGACAAGTTATAAAATTTAAAGACTAATTCATAAAAATTAAAAAATTAAAGTCAAATACGTAAATATTGAAAAGTTTAAGGTAAACACAAAACTACCAAATCGTACATATGGATCCGCCGCTGAATTTACCCACCTGCCACTTTCTACTTACATTAGTAGTTACTACCCTACTATTTCTTCATTTTAGGGCTTCGCCTCTTCTGCATTTAAAGTTTTTTCCTCATTTCTTTCATAATCGTGTTACAAGTAATTACACGCAAATAATTAATTACAATTCTACATCTATTGCATGCAGGGATGGACTGAGGGAGTTGAAGGGACAATCGTACTTTTAAATTTTTTAATTTTTTTATAAATTAAATATTTTAAATTTTATATTATAATCTAATTGTATTTTCCCTAAAATATTATAATTTTATATTTTAATATTTTAATATAATTTCCTAATAATTCACATTCTTTACCTAAAATCCAATATATGTAGCTACGGGACGTCGGTTCCTGATTGCATGGTCGAAATTAGAATGAATGAAGTGAGTGAAGTCTAAATTTAATATATTTTGTTCCTGTTGAAGTAAATAAAGAGAAAAGTAGTATTTTAATGTTGTTTGTGGGTGCATTGAAGTGACGGTGTCAGGGGGAGAAACATTCTTAGGCGCATGAACTGAAGCCTCGTTGAATGAATGCATGCAAGCTGTGTACTTGAAAATTAAAAATACACGTGCCACCTTGGCTGGAATATTTACCCTAATATTACTTTTGATTTTTTTATTTTCAAAAATAAGGATCCCTAAAAATTATTTACAGATTTAGGGATGTTCACTTTGCAGTTTAGAAGACCACCAGTGCACAGCCCATTTTTGAACACTGTTTTCCAAGCTGGAACACTGTTCAAAATCGAACTCCTTTCCCCTCCCCCCTTTGAAGAAACCACGCTACCACGTGGCGCAAGCTGGGAGACTCGGGCACTGTTCAAAATCGGATTTCCCACCCCTGATTTTAAACAGTGCACCGAATATAAATTGGTGCGGGTGACAGGCGGGTGGCAGTGGCAGCTTTAATTGTTTTTTTTATTTGTGTTTTTTTATTGGTTGATTGGGAGGTGTAATTTTTGTGGTTGAAATTGAAAGGAGGTGAAGATAAATAGGGGTTGTGTTGAAGGTTGAAGGTTGAAGAAAGAAGAGAAAGATTTTGAAGAAAATTTGTGAGTATTTATATTTTATTTGAGAAAATTATATTAAATTTATATTTGTAATGTATGTATTTTTTTGTAGTTACATTTTTTTATTTTTTCAGATTAGTTTTTTTTTAATTTTATAGATGTTAGAATTTTAAAGTTGATGTTTAAAATATTGAAATTTTTGTGTTAAATAGGTTGTTGAAGAGGAGAAGAAGATATTTTGTGAAGAGTTTGAGAAATAAAGATTTGAAGAAATATAGTAAGTATAATGCAATTTTAATTTGGTGGTTAAATTTTATAAATTTATGAAGAGATTAATTTGTTGTTTTTTATAATTTTGGAGTTGATATTTGAAAATTTTAATTTTTGAATATTTCTATTTTTGTTAATTTTATGTTAGAATTTATAACATTAATTTTATGTTAGAATTTATAAAAAGAGTGTTTAATACTTTACGAAATGGACACTAAATAGTGAAAAACGTAGTAAATGAATTTGAAACGTTCTAAAATTTTGTATGCTATTAGAAATATTGTTTTTAAGGGTTTTTTTAAAATTTTGTAATTTTTGGAAACCGTTTGGTACATGAATTCGAATAAAAACAGTTTTTAATACTTTACGAAATGCTCACTAAATAGTTAAAAACGTAGTAAATGAATTTGAAACGTTCTAAAATTTTGTATTCTATTAGAAATATTGTTTTTAATGTTTATGTTAAAATTTAGTAATTTTTGGAAATCGTTTGGTACATGAATTCGAATAAAAACTTTTTTTAATACTTTACGAAATGGTCACTAAATAGTGAAAAACGTAGTAAATGAATTTTAAACGTTCTAAAATTTTGTATACTATTAGAAATATTATTTTTAAGGTTTCTGTTAAAATTTGGTAATTTTTGGAAATCGTTTGGTACATGAATTCGAATAAAAACTGTTTTTAATACTTTACGAAATGGTCACTAAATAGTGAAAAACGTAGTATATGAATTTGAAACGTTCTAAAATTTTGTATGCTATTAGAAATATTATTTTTAAAGTTTCTGTTAAAATTTGGTAATTTTTGGAAATCGTTTGGTACATGAATTCGAATAAAAACTGTTTTTAATACTTTACGAAATGGTCACTAAACAGTTTTTAATTTATAATATCTAGTATTATTTTAATTCGGTAAAATTCAACGAAATTAAAATTCTAAGAATTTATTTAGTTATTTAGCAGTAGTAGTGTAATAAATGTATTAGAATGAAAATTTTAATTGCGTAGAATTTTACAAAATTGAGTGTCGGGTTATAATATATTCATACTTATCATGTAGGATGGCTGAGCAAGCTCCTCTGTTGAGATTTCAGGATGAACACATTAGTAGTTTTCCGGTTCCTGAGATGGTACAATTTTGTTAATAATTGATTTATTAGAAATTCAATTGAATTATGTTAATAATATTTTGTTTGGTTTATCCCTTTATTTATTGATGTGTTAATTACAAGATTTTGAGGATACATTTAAACATCACCTGACCATGGCAAAAAATCCTCCGCACGGTCGAATCACTGAATGGTTGCAACAATCTGGATTTTATTATGCGACATTCCTTCGAGGGTACAAGTTGGTGCCCGGGTTGATTGCTGCTCTGATTGAGCGTTGGAGGCCGGAAACCCATACGTTCCATATGTCGTGTGGGGAATGCACGATCACACTTGAAGACGTGGTCATGCTTATTGGGGTGCCGGTAAACGGGGCACCATTGATCGGGGCACCATTGACCGGGGAACCTTCGATCGACCAGACTGAAGTTAGACCTGAAGCACTTTGCAGTTATTTTCTCGGGAAGGTGTCGGACAAATCAAATTTGTCAAGAAGTCGCGTGAAACTGAGTTGGTTGCAAAAACAATTCAATCTCAATGAATATAGTTCGATTGATGCGGTTTACAATGCCAGTCGAGCTTATATTCTGCAGCTCATTGGCGGTATATTGATACCGGATAAATCTGGCAATCTTGTACATACAAGGTATCTACGCTTTTTGAGGTACCCGTGGGAAGCTGCTCAATATAGTTGGGGATCGGCCATATTAGCATTCTTGTATCGTGAGTTGTGCAAGGGCGCTAAAATAGAAAATGGTCGTAAGGTTCGAGGTATTGGTGGATGTTTGTTGTTGCTGCAAGCATGGGCTTGGCAACGACTTCTGTTCTGGACATCGATTACTCGAACACCAGTTGTAACACCCGTTTTTTGGGCCTAGGAGTTAACCAGGTTTATAGTTCGAGTCAATAAAAATTTAATTAAATCAATTCAACCTAAAATGTGGTGTAATTGGGCTTTAATAAAAAGGGAGGGACCTATATTGCGATTTGACCCAAAACTTTTAAAAAGCAAGACAACTTTATAGAAAAGTTGTCTTCCCTTTCCCATTTACCTTTTCCAAACGTTGGAAACCCTCCCCACCATTTTCAAGCTTCTTCAAACTTTGGGCTACTATTTCATTCGATTCCAACCTCGTTTTAAGGTGTTTTTCAAAGGTAATTATGTTTTCTTAACCTCCTCTTTATCCTCTATCTATCTATGGTCTTGGATTTCAAAAACTTGGAGTTTTGAAAATTAGGGTTTATATTAAAGTTTGGATTTTTAAGGGGTTTTCTAATTTGTTTTAATAAATTGAGTCGGGGCTTTAGTTAATCATGTTAAAAGGTGTAACATATATCAATTTGGTTGAATATGGATGAAAATTCGTAGTATGTCCTTAGGGCAAATTTTAAGGTATTAAAATTTGGGTTTTTGGTGGATTTTAGGTTGAATACTAAGGGCTGATGGTTAGGGTATGTTAGGAGGGAGATTTGGGACATTTTGGAGGTCATTTGGGTGTTTGGAAGTTGAGTTTTCAGCATGGTTTTAGGGGAGCACGAAAATTGGGTTTTTGGAAGATTATGTGGTTTGGGAATTTGTGGATTATTGGCTTGTGTTGTAAAGTAAGTTGAAGGTTGAGTTTAGCATTGAATTGTGGTGTAATAAGTGTGTTTTGTTTGGCTAGAAGCAAGAGGAAGAGTTGAAGAGGCTTTGGGACCGAATCCGGGTTCGTAGGAGGATTGGTTCGAATTGCTAAGGAAGGGCGGTGAGTGGTTTCAACTTGTTTTAAAATTTGGATCGAGTATGCGAAGTGTGTGTGTGTAAAGTGTGCTTGGTAGGCCACTTTTAGTTAATTCAAGTTGTTGGTTTAGCCATTGATATCCATAAATGTCATTATGCTTATTTAGCTATGCACCTTGTGTTTGTGGTTGATTGGTGTAAGATTATCTTGATATGTATCTATGAGATTGAGCATGAATGGTGGTTGATGATATATATATAATGTGGTTATGATAAATTGGCACTAAATAATTACCGGTTGTAAATGATCGATCATTAGGATTAGTGTGCACACAAATTGAGTCAAAACGTACGTGGCCTTGATGGCGTTAAGTCATCAAGGAGGAGTACGGTGATGTAACATTCCACCGGAAGCTTTTATATATTTCTACGGGATGATGAGTGGAATCCCATCCGTAGGGCATGTGGCGATGAGTGGAATCCCGCACATGCAAGGTCCAGTGATGAGTGAAATCCCACCGAGGTAAAGTGTTGTTGAGGTTTAAATCCGCACAATCGGGGTAATTAAAGTGACCAATTAAACTTGTTCATGTAGTGTGATATATGATGGTGATATATGATTGTGGTATATGGTGTTGTTTACTTGATGATGATATTGATGTTTGAGCTTGGTAGGATTGAGAAACTATATTATGCCACTTGAAAGACTAGCTAGGTTCACTTGATTATTTGCCTATGATTGATGTATGCAAGATTAAGATTTACATGCTTGAACCCTGCATTGTTGATATTTTTCGTTTTAGAGCACCCTCACTAAGCTATTAGCTTACGCTCTCAATGTTCAACAATGCAGATCACTAGCGTGGTGTTAGCTCAAGGCAAGGCAAGAAGGGCTTTCCAAGTTTGTGGCTCAAGTATGGTTATCGATTTTGTATTAGCTAGCAATGTGGCAAGGGTTGTGTATGAGCTTGTATGACTCATTTGAATGAATGTTGACTTTGAGTTTGATTATGGATTGTAAGCATGTAATGCTATGATGAATGTTGGTGTGTATGATGGCATGCTTTAGGATGTTTAGGTTGCCTTGTGTATGAGTGCAAACCTCTTGTGATTGACTTGTGCCTTTAAGACCCTTTTGAGTCTTTATTGTATGCCATTATTGCCTATTTTGCTCTTTAATTAGAATGTTATGTACGAATGCTTTAACCCATGTATGATTGATTCTTTTGGCTAAAATATGTGTGCTTACATGTTTGTATATGCTTAGGTGAGTCGAGAAATGCATTTAGAGTCGTGTTGGGGTCGTTTAAGTTGAAATTTGAGGAATTGTAGTGCAGGGCGTATCGATACGCCTCAGGGCCGTATCGATACGGTCTTGCCCAAAGGCCTCAGATTTTGCCTGGCGTACCGATACCCTAAGGGTATCGATACCCTCCAAAGTTACTGAAATTTGAGTTTGGGGGTGAGAGTAGAACGTACCGATACGGGGTTCCCGAGTATCGGTACGGGTCTACTCTGTTGACCAAGCAAGGTTGACCGAGAAGGGCGTATCGATACGCTCAAGGGCTGTATCGATACGAACTTCTCGGTGTTGACTTCTTGGGTTGACCTAGATAGGGCGTATCGATACCCCTAGTTAGGGTACCGATACGGCCTGCCTTATAAGCTTAAAATTTGACTGTTATGCATGGCCGTGGTTCGAATGTGTTTCTCTTTGAATGTCTTCCGCTGTTGTGAGTCACATAGGACCTAACATTCCTCTAGACAAGATTAAAAAAATATAAAAATAAAATATAGGGTTGCTAACCGAGGGGGAATCCCTTTGGGTTTCGCTTCGATTTTCCCCGTGTGACCCACTCGGACCGGTCATCCGGCCAGATCGGGACGAGGGGGTTACACCGGTACAGTTCCCTCTTGTCGCCTGGTAATTATCTTGATTGTAAGTTTAATTTTTTGTTAATATTAAATTATTTTTTTATTAATTAAAACATTAATTGTGAATTGTATGCAGATGGTGCGAGAAAAAAGTGCACACTAGATTGGCGAACAACAACTTGAAGGTGTTTAGAGCGGAAATTGATTTGTATTGTCAGGAGCGGGTATGTGGTTAACTATATTTTTAACAATTTAGTAAGATATATATTAATTAATAGTTTTTTTTACATTATAGTTAGGTCTGATAATAATAATCATTATTTTTGCAGTTTATTTGGATGGCGTACTACGATGATCGCATATTTGTACCAGATGAACTGTTGAAGGATTCTGACATGTGGTGTACGGTTACACCGTTGATCCACTTTGCGATTGTTGAGTTCCACTTTGCCGACAGGGTGCTTAGGCAATTTGGCTTCCACCAGCCTATTTCGTTTCCACACACTCAGCATGATTATTTGCACAATTATGATGGACGCGACAGGGCAGATGTTCCGTGGGAAGTCATACACGCTGAGTACGTTACGATGTGGAACAACAGAAATTCAACGATACCATTTCGCGCCGAAATCGAAGAGGACGATTTTGATTTTCAGAGGTCAGAGTACCTGATTTATTTTTTTAATAATGGAAAGCCTTACCTAACTTCGGTCGAAGAACGGGAACAATGTAAAACATTTAAGAAAAAATATGGCGGTAAAGCTGAGTCTTCCAAGACAGCAGCAACGACCGCATCTCAAAATCCCATTTGGTCTCAAAATTCTGAAGGTTGGCCAACAACTTGGGAACATTCAGTGCGCTCGCCAGTTCTTTGGGAAAAAGAACCGACCCCAACACATCATGCAGGAGAAGTGGGCCAGAGCTCTTCCGATACTCACGAGTTTGCTGATGTTGATTTATACACACCCGAGTTTATTCCTCAACAGTTACCTCGTTACTCAATCTTTGAACGGAGCATGGATTTTCAGGAAATATAAGATTTCCTGAATTCACCAGAGTTTTTACCTCGTTACTCCACGTGTTGCGTGGACACGTACACAACACCGCCTCCTATGCCCTCGGTGAATGAGGAGGATGCTGGAGAGGTGGATGCTGAAGAAAAAGATGGTGAAGAGGTTCTTGAAGAAGAATTGAGGCCACAACGTAAGAGGACTAAAAAACACACATATTTTTCGACCATATCCGCTCATTGTCAAAAATTACGTAAGCGGATGCAAAAGAAAAAATGATGTTATCTTTATTTGTGTAATAACTTAGACTACTGATTGAATTTGAATATTGAATTTTCACTATGTGTTTTATTTTTTTATTTATTATTCGTTCGTTGTTTGGTTAAAATATGATATAAATGGTATATTTTCGGTAAAATAATGAAAACGTAGTAAATGAATTTGAAACGTTCTAAAATTTTGTATGCTATTAGAAATATTGTTTTTACGGTTTCTGTTAAAATTTGGTAATTTTTGGAAATCGTTTGGTACATGAATTCGAATAAAAACAGTTTTTAATACTTTACGGAATGGTTACTAAATAGTTAAAAACATAGTAAATGAATTTGAAACGTTCTAAAATTTTGTATGCTATTAGAAATATTGTTTTTAAGGTTTCTGTTAAAATTTGGTAATTTTTGGAAATCGTTTGGTAAATCAATTCAGACAATATTTTAAATGCAAACATTATATTTCCTGAATTCAAGTACAATCCGCAAATAATCATTGAGGCATGGCCACATATCTTGGTTCATTGGGATATTGTGATTTCGAATGGCCTTCACCCCTACATATGCTGCATCTCTTGCGTTGGCCTTTCTCTCTGTTAGGAAGATCCATACTCGTGTAGATCCGAGTCGATCTAGGTCGCCCAGTTGGCTTTCTACGTAGTGTCGGATCCGGTAACCATTTATCATGTTCCACTGGCGGCCAATACATAGAATTCGGGATAGGTGGGAACTCAATTTTGTAAATTTCTAATATCTGGCTGAGTCTGAAGCATGGGTCAACAAATGTGTACGGGTCAACGTTGACGAACAAACATGCTGCAACTGCATGAGCACATGGATATCGCCACGCTTGGAACTCGCCACAGTCACACCAGTTACGTCTAAAATCTACTCGAAATACGTTCGAGTGGGGGCTCCGTGTCGGGATCTGGAAGAAACAACATCGAAAGTCTGATTATGGCGGTCGAATGCGTGAACTACCAACGTCGTTGCCCTCGTCACATTTGCATCCATTTTCAACCATTTTCTCCGGAAATAGTTGTCCACTATTGATTAATGACTGCACCTTCTTCCCTTTGACGACCCAAACCTTAGCCAAACGGTAGTATGTCTCGGTTACCAAGCTGGCTATTGGAAGATGACGCGACTCTTTGAGTACTCCATTAATGCACTCCACAAGGTTGGTAGTCATTTGCCCGTATCGTCTACCACCTTCATCATATGATTGGACTCATCTCTCTCTCTCGATGTTGTTGGCCCAACTCCAAACACGCTCACCATATTTCATTAACCCCGCCATCTTCCTTTCAAATTCTGGCCGTAGTAATTGATACCATGTGCCATAATTATTGTTTGACTTAGCATTGACATAAATCAAAACACATCACTGCATACACATATATAACTTAATTTGAAAGGATGATACTTACCCATCGTCATAATCTCACTACGAAGGTACTGATTTTTGAATTTTTCAACGGCATTCTTTCCGATGTGACGAACACAATATGCAGGGTATGCATAGGGAGGTGTCCAACGACTTCCCTCTTGATTAATTACTGCTTTGATACCCGTCCCTCGATCAGAGATAATACAAACCTCGTCTTGGCGGACCACATGCTCACGCAAATTTGTTAAAAAGAAATCCCAAGCTTCAGCAGTTTCCCCTTCAACAATTGCGAATGCAATCGGAATGACATTGTTCTCACCATCTTGCATAACGGCAACCAGTAGTATGTGAGAGTATTTCCCGTAAAGCCACGTTCCATCCACTTGGATCATACGCTTACAATACGGAAATTCGTCAATGCATGGCTTGAAAGCTCATAACAGTCGATGGAAAAATTTATACCCTTGAAGCAATTGCCCTTGTCGGTCGTACGCATCTTTTGTTTGATACCTGACTATGGTGCCTGGGATGAACTGTGTCATTGCTATCAACAACGCTGATAACTCATTATACGATATGTCATAATCACCGTACACTAAATTCAATGTCTTTTCCCTTGCACGCCACCCCTTCATGTATTGTATTTGATATTGAAATAGTTGTGCAACAGTTGCTTGAATGGTTGAAACTGGAACCCTTGGATTTGCTTCGACCAACTTCATCACGTGATGGCTTATTACGCTGGAGTCCAATTTCTTGTGGTCCTGGTCGATGGCTGTTCGTAAATATGTGTGATCGCCATTGTACTTCGTGACCTCCCAACGACCACTCTTCTTAAGCTTCGTTACACGAATCTTCCAGTTTCACCCTGCTCCGTACTTCACACACTTCGCAAGGAAAGTTTTTGTGTTGGATTCAGCAACCGCATAATCTACATGTTGTCTGATATTATACTCTTTAATTGCCAATATAGCTTCGTCCTTTGCCTTAAATTTCAGCCCCTCAGTCAAGTCGCCATTCTGACTAGAACTTATTTGGGGCATATCTAGAAATTGTGGCGCCCTCATCGCATCAAAATCCACCGAGTGCATATGAGCAGGAGCTTCGTATAATGTAATGTCGCCCCCGGTCGGAACAAATTCTCCAACACCGAAGTCAGGGGCTTGACCATCGTTATTCGGGAACAAATCAGGATCCTCAATATCTTCATCTTCGCTGGAATCTTCTAATGATTCTCCCCACCGTCCACGTCCAAGTGCAATATTAGCATCAACATCAACAGTCAGTCCGTACGATGG
>OY288276.1:86027072-86348901 GCA_958450335.1 Hibiscus tridactylites
TATATAATTTTAATTTGACATTTTATTCATTTTAGTCCTTAAACTGTATTTGTATTCCAAATTGACCAATTTTTATTTTTTTAATTAGTCCGATGTTTTATAATTTTAATTTGATATTTTGTTCATTCTAGTCTCTTAACTTTATTTTAATTAGTCCGATGTTTTATAATTTTAATTTGATATTTTGTTCATTCTAGTCCCCTAAACTTTAGTTTATTTCCAAATTGACCCTTATTTATTGTTTTTTTATTTCGTCTGATGTTTTATAATTTTAATTTGTACTTTGTTCATTCTAGTCCCTTTAACTTTATTTCAATTCCAATTTGACCCCTATTCATTGTTTTTTTAATTCGTCCAATGTTTTATAATTTTAATTTGATATTTTCATCTTTTAGACCTTAAAACTTTATTTTTATTCCAAATTGACCCACATTTATTTTTTTAATTTGTCAAATGTTTTATTATTTTAATTTGATATTTTCTTCATTCTAGTCCCTTAACTTTATTTTAATTCCATATTGTCCCCTATATATATTTTAATTCATCATGTTTTATAATTTTAATTTGAAATTTTGTTCATTCTAGACCCTAAAACTTTATTTTTATTCTAAATTGACATCTACTTATTGTTATTTTAATTACTCTAATTTTTATACTTTTAATTTGATATTTTTGTTCATTATAGTCCCCAAAATTTTATTTTTATTCCAAATTGACCCCTTTTCATTGTTTTCTTTTAAATTTGTCTAATGTTTTATACTTTTAATTTGATATTTTTGTTCATTATAATCCGTGAAACTTTATTTTTAATCCAAATTGACCCATTTTCAGTATTTTTTTTAATTACTCTAATGTTTTATAATTTTAATTTAATATGACTTTAAATAATTAACTCCAAATCAATGACGATTGACGAAGGCCAACCTAAAGTCTATCGGCTACTTATACGGTTGTACCGAACTCAAACTCAATACGAATTTCAATCCTAAAAATACCCCGACCTGAATTACCCGACCTGAAACTACCCGACCTAAAATTACCCGACCTGAAATGCACCCGACCTGAAATGCAACCGACCTGAAATGAACCCGACCTGAAATGGACCCGACCTGAAATGGACCCGACCTGAAACGGACCCGACCTGAAATGGACCTGACCTGAAATGGACCCAACCTGAAGTGTATCCGGACCCGAATTAACCTGTCAATTATCTGCTTCGGACCCGACCCGTTTTGACCCGACCTGAAATGAACCCGACCTGAAATGGACCCGACCTGAAATGGACCCGATCTGAAATTGACCCGACCTGAAATGGACCCGCACCCGACCCGAGTTGAGTCAAAATAGAAAAATGACCTGAAATGACTTGTACCCGATTTTACCCGACCTGACAGTACCCGACCTGAAACCCATCCGATTACCTGTTTTTACATCCCTAATTTCTACCCGAATTATACAACCTCAGGAAAAACACATGCACGAATTAGTGAAAGGAAGTTTGAGGCTTGCGCAGGCAGTGAGCTTTAAAGGCAGGTAAATGGTGAATGGGAATTAAAATGGGCTTTTGGCACACTTTATCACAACTTATTGGCTATGTAAGGGTGCATTTTAGCACAACCCAAATTCAATATTCCAATCCAACCAATTGACCGGTCAAGCACCATATCTCTTTATCCTTTTTAAAATTTAAAACCTTTCCCCATGGACCCCACCCTCGATGCAACCCCGTCGCCCATGTTGCTCCGATCATCGTAGAGCCACGGTTCGTTCTGCGCAGCAACCACCACCAGCCGACAACCTTTACTGCACGCTAGTTTGCTATAAAAGCTTCTCCCGAGTCGTATCCTGACCAACCAACGATGGACGACCTCTTTTGTTCGGGAGACTCAACCGCGGCCGTAACTACACACGGGGAGTATCTCTATTCCTTCTTTAGTGCTTTCATTTATATATTGGGACAATATGATTTAAGTGAGAGATAAAATTTATGTCAAATTCTTTTCTACTTATTCGATTGATTGCCATTGAGTTTTTTTATTGTACTTCGTCGGAGTTTCTTGTTGTGTATCCTTTATTTCAACTTGTCTCGCTGATTTCCCTATAATTTGAGATCTTGCTTGTATTGGAGCTTAGGGTGCATGATAGAGACATTAAGTTTCACCCATTTTTCTTCCCAAAAAATGGCCTACCATTTGTTTATTTACCCTTAGATAACTAATTTTGAGCCTTATCATTTTCTTTGTTTACCACATCATTAAACTGAGCCTATCCCCTTTTGTTTCCCTTTCTAAGGACAAAGTTAAGATTGTTCCACAGACATGAAAAAAAAAAGAAAAAAATTGTTCGAGCAGTGCAAGAAAAAAAACAGTGTAGTGCAGTGCAGAAAAAAATAGTGTAGTGCAGTGCAGAAAAAAACCCAGTGCAGTTTGGTTCGAACAGTGCAGAATAGTTCGAATAAAATGTTGAAACAGTAAAAAAAATAGTTTGGTTCGAGTGGCAGAAAAAAGAGAAAAAAAAAAGGGTTCAAAAGAAAAAAGAGAAAAAAGAGTGAATAAGCTTTGATTGTTTGATTTCTTGTTTTCGTTTCTTTCATTGTTACTTCACTTTGGATAAATTCTTTGGAATAATTTTCTATTTGTGTTGAATTTTTAAACCCCATCTTTGCCTTTATCCTACCCGAACCTTAGCCCCATTATAACTCTTTTAAAAACCTCTTGATTATTGCATCACCTGATATTGACAGGTTATTACAACCCTATCTTTGCCTTTATCCTTGTGAGAGTACTCAGTTTTGCTTCATTGATATTGACAGGTTATTGGAATGTCTAATCTTGCTTAAAATTGTACCTAGTCTTTCCTATTTTTTTATTGTACCTTAATCTTTGTATTTATCTCGATCTTAGATCATACGAAAATCTTAGAAACATCGTGAAATAAAGGGTGAGGACTTAAGCTTTGATGTGTTAGTTGAGAGATACTTGAGGACAAGCATCGAATAAGTGAGGGGGAATTTGATAAGTAGCTAAAATTGTCACTATTTCATCTTTAATTTGCCTCTAATGTTTAGAATTTGATGTTGATTTGGACTTTATTATGTGTTTTTCGTGCAGGTCTTTAATTCTGGAAAACACACTGAAAAGAGGCAAAATTCTATAAAATTTATCTGAAGTCAAGGTTGGGTTAGTGGGCACGAAAGGATGATTGGGCGCCATGTCAGCGCTTCTAGAAGATGATGTCAACAGTGCGGTGATAGCTTATCAGTCGTACTATGATAGCTTATCACACGGATTTGAAATTCAAACTTTGGATTGTCTCTTGTATTTAATTTAAATATTTTTAGGATTTATCTTTTATGTTTTTATGGTTATTTTTAGGGGTTTAGAATGCTATAAATACCCATTGGGGTAAGCTTAGAGGTGGCAAATGGGTCATTCGGATCGAGTTTGGCTCAGGTCATTTCGGTTCGGGTCTACATTCGATTTTGGTTCTGTTCGAGTCGGATCTGGTCTGGTTCGATTTTATTTTGGGTCTATACTGATTCGGGTTGGGTATCAGTCTAAATCGGGTCATATCGGTTTGGTTGATTTTTAGGTCGGGTCAAGATCGGTTCAATAGGAGATCAATATGTTTCAGTCGGGTTTTCAGGCCGGATCAGTTTTTTTAAACTCATATATGGCTTTATAAAGCCAATATATTTGACTTTTTAGTGAGTTGCGCGACAATTCACATCAAATCTTTCATTATGTATTTTAATATCTTTTCTTTATTTCGGGTTGTCTTCGGTTCGGTTGAAAAATTGGTTTGGGTCCGTTCTGTTGGGTTAAAAAATGGGTCGGTTTTAATTTGATTCGATTTGTTTTGGGTTTCGGATCAAGTTCGGATGACCCTGTTTGTGTCGATATTCGGTCTCGAATTGGGTAAAATCAGTTCGAGTCTCAGTTCTCGTGTCAATTTGCCACCTCTAGGTAAGAGAGAAAATTATCTCTTGTTCTTAGCTTGTTTTTACTTTTGAAGCTTATAAAATTTCCTTTCTCTTTACGTTTTATTTCTTTTAGTTTTTTAACTTTATTTTAAAATTATGCTAAGTATGATTTCTTCCATAATCATGCTTAGCTAAATTTTCTGATTAGCCAAAGGCTTAAAGCGAAGATTTGATTCACCTTGTGAGAATTAAAAGCATTCAACAACTTTATTTTACATTCTCAATTTTCTAAAAACGTAGACCGGCAATCGGCCTTTCTATTAAAATCTTTTCTCGTTCATTTCAAAAAGTGCACGTTGACTTGATTGTTGTTTAGATTTATAGTTGGGAGGAAGGATTAGCTTGTAGCAAATTCGACTTCCTGTGAACACACTTAGCGACAGATAAGGGAAATTGAGATCAGATTCGATTCTCAATGAGACAACATAATTCGAGTCGGGTTTTTCCAAATTCTAAAACTGTTTTATTCTAATGGCGATAGTCGTGGTTAGTCTAACCACAAATTTGGAATCTAAAAATTTATTTTAGATTATCGGTTTATTGGAGAGAAAAACAACTTACAAGGGTTGGGCCTTGTAGATTGTAACCGGCATGTATCCGGAGTTAAAATTCTTTTTCGATGATCATTTTGAATTGAAGCGGAGCAAAGCTTGAGGCTAAATAATTTAACTATTTTACTCTTCAAAATTTACTTCCAACGTTTTCACTTTTACTCTACAATTACTTTCTAGCTTCCTTGCTCAAACCCCTCATTCACTATATTACCTCGCAATAGTCAGAATCAAAACCTTCAGATATCAAAAGCTTCAAAGTCCCTGCGGGTCAACCCTTCTTCTCTCTATACTATGTTATTTTTATTTATTTGAGATTCAAAGATAATTTATTTGACAATTTACGACGCTTGTCATTGATCACGGGTAGCTCCCAACAACACATTCATGCAGTTATTAGTCTCTTACATCAAAAGTTATCTCTCAAATATCTTGGCAACTTGAATTATTTTCTAAGAATTGAAGTCAAACATATACAAGGTGGCATGTTTTTGTCTCAAAAGAAGTTCATCTCTGAGCTCCTGGTAAAGACTGGCATGAGGGATGTGAGTGTTGTTCCTACTCCAATGGTGACCAATCCCAAATTAGCCAAACATGATGGTGCCCTCCTCGATAATGTTCATGAATATAAAAGTATAGTAGGTTCCTTTCAATATGTCTACCACACCGAGCTTGATATCTCCTTTTCAGTGAACAAAGTTGCCCAGTATATGTAACAACCCACTAATTCACATTCGATGGCAGTCAAGTGAGTTAACAGGTACCTCAAGGCCACACTAGACTTTGGCCCGTGGTTCTCACCTCAACAACCCTGTGGTGTGGAGCTTCATTCCTTTGGTGACGCAGATTGGGGGAGTGACCCTGATGATAGAAGATCCATCTCAGGCTATTGCACCTATTTTGGAGTTCACTTGTTATCATGGAATTCTAGCAAACATCGTTCAGTGTCAAGATCCACCGCTGAAGCCGAGTTCAGAAGTCTGGCATACGGAGCTGCTGATGTTCTATGGTTGCAAACAATTCTCAAAGACATGTTCATTCTATTACATGACATACTAGTGATCTGGAGCGACAACACAAGTGTTGTAGCCATGATAGCATACCCTGCTATACATGCAAAAATTAAACATGTTGATCTTGATTTGTTTTTTTTATGTGTGAAAAAGTAATGTCACATGCTCTTCAAGTGAACTATGTACCAGCCCCACATTAAGTGGCTGACATTTTCACCAAGCCTATTGACATAACCATGTTTGAAGAATTTCGCCATCAATTATGTGTTCGAGAATTTTTAGAAATTGAAAACCGAAGAAACGAGAGAAATATTAGGAATAACAGAAATCATAAAGCAACTAGGTTATGCATTTCAGTTGTGCTATAACTGAAGTTTTTTAGTATTTGGCGGGCTTTACCATGACTGTTATATTAGCAGTTATGACTTAGCTATTTCTATATAAAGCTTGTATCATGCTCTTTAATAATTCTTTTGATGATTAATGAAACTGAGTTTTAACTCCATTTCTTACTTCTTCTTCTTCATCATTATTTCATGTGCTCACTTCAATAATTTGAGGGTTCATGTAATCTTGAGAGCTATTCTCACATGGAGAAGCCAACACCTAATACTGAGAATGTAAGCTTGCAATGGTGGAGGAGAATGAGAAGAAATAAAGAGTGAAAGTAGGGAGGGTGATTAAGAGGGTAACAGAGCTGAGAGAACAAAGTTAATTGTCACGTCAAATATTTTTAATCGAAGTTGACGGTAGTAAATAGTTGGATAGAATTTGAACGAGATTTGAACCCTCATCTTATGTTGTCGGTATGGATGTTTTCATTTTATAGCCAATAGAGGTGGATTACAAAATCCAACACTTATTTATTTGGTACATATAGATTGAAAACATACATGTGCGCTTTCACTTTCATGGCAGGGTCTGGAACCAAATTTGGGTTAATGCAGCGATGTCCGGACCAACTGTAATCTCGCCAAAATCTGTGACCACATCCATCACCATTTTACTCTCCACATGGGCAATGGCGCCGTTGCTCTGAAAACGCCACCGCTCATCACTCGATCCATCACAAGTATCTACGTTCACCGTGCTATCCTCAAGATTTCCATACTTGAGGCACTTTCCGAGGTTCTTCTGAGGCCTGATGGTTTCGTCCGGATATATTGTCCACTCTTGATTAGTAACGTTACTCTTACACCTCTTTAGGAAAACATAATCGTCGCATGCATGCAAGCACTTGCCCTCATAACCGACAAGTTTAATCACCGGTGGCGTCGTGTTGTTGGTGGCGTAAAATGCTTGATTTGAACCATAAATATTTGCTTCCAAGAGCAGATTACCCTCAGTACCTGCGGTCAAGAATAGCCCTGATTTGGAATTTATTATGCTTCCATCGCTCAGTATTTCCCATTTGTTGTAATCAGAGGGATCCTCGTTGCAGCCGAAGATAACCATGTTGTTTCCTGCGGCAGTTAAGCATTTTCCTCCGCATCGAATTGTGTTATCTGCTCCCAATGTCCACAGTTGATTGGTCTGCTTCTGTCCACATGGATATAAGTTTACTTGGGTATTGTCGACGAAGCGGCTTTTATATACATCAAGACACGTGCCATTTTTTCCCATAATATGCGAGGTTGGTTCTAACACTCTTCCGCAGATGTCATTGCTGTCATCCAGGCCAGTTGATGCTGTTGGCAGGCGCAAAAGCTGCGGATTAGCTTCTGGGGAACTGCATCTTAATGGCATCATTGCAATGGTGAAAACAACTTCCCTCACGGTGGTTAGAACCAATTCTTGACCATCAGATGCTAAACGGACCGGATTTGCGAAGATTCCAAATGTTGCAGACTGAACGGCGGTGGAGATGTCCTCCCATCTGCTTTGATACTCCATGGTTAAACCATCTGGTTTAAACAATCCGTAAGTTCCAACCACAAGGGGATTTGCAACTGCAAGTATTTGTTGCTGAATGTTTCTCAATCGTACAGCTTCCGAAATCATTTGGATGCAAACTATAAGGGCTTTTGCAATAGTGCCATGGCCACTAGGCTTTAGAGGGGTCATAAGTCTCAGGTAATAAATATGTCGGCTTAGTTCACCAATTCCCAAATCGATTTCGCTTCTGCCTACTCCTGCAACCGCTTCAAGTGCCGCATAGTTGCCACTAAAAGGAAGCCGTTCTCTCAGAGTGTTAGGGAACAAAGCATAAAGAGCATCATCAGGAACATCGCTAAAAAAGTAGGAACGACCATTTCCACCTGGTCGATAACCCAACATATTGGCGTTGCTGACGTCCAGAATAAAGTCGATAGCTTGGACACCATTCGACACTCTCACTTGAACATATCGTTGGGGATCAGCACCAGGTAGTGCAGATTGGGGAGGCAATATCGGTATTTCGCCGCTTTTATCAGCACGATCCGTCAATGCGGTGTACAGATCTTTCATGAACGTCAAATAAGATTTCCTGGTGGCACCTTCAGTGGTAAATCTCACAATTGGGACGGCCTTGAGCTCTTGCGGTTGAACCATGGATATCCAACAACCCCATGATACAACCAACAGTAGAACCAATACCTTCATTTTGTGTTGCCCACGACCGAAGGAGAAAGAAATTATGCAAGTAAATTTGGGTGAGGGATTTTGGGAAATGCTTGGTTTTCTGCATGCTTCTAATGACATGAGGACAGCGCCTTTTATAACAATTTTGGTAGTAGTAGTAGTACAAATGTGATCAACGTGGAACTAGATATTTTAAATTGGACCAATTATTGAAACTAATTTAAACCATAAACTTGTTTCTAAGATTTCTGTTCTTGTGACATGTTTTTTTTCTCTGTATTTTTGACATGTTTTTCTTTACTTTTATAGTATGTTTTCTGTCGTTTGACATGATTTTCGCATACATTAGTGGTCGTTTGGAATTGGTGCTCTTATAGAGATCTTCATGACACTTTTTTTCTGATTTGAGTTTATCGGTGGTCATAGAAAGTTTGATCCACTTTGGTGGTTGTTTGTCGAAGTAGCAGAACTATGTAGTTGAGCAATATGCCTGATAGTTTAGCTCGCTTATCACTCTTTTTTTCACCTTGTAAAGTGTCTCGTTTGGATAGAGATAAAGGAGATTCATAAAAATTTCTGGGTTCTTAATTTGACGTTGTACGCCAATCTCAATGTAAGAGTTTGCTTTTCTTTGTGTCTTTAGGATTCATGTTTTATTTTTGTTTTGAGTTTTTTGGTGAATATGATCCCCACTTTTTTTAGTGCGTTGTATTTGTGATATTTTCCATTATTTCAACTTGTAAAAGAAATGTTTAAAATGTTGAACTAATTAGTAAAAATTGACTTTATTTTTAGAATAAAGTAGGGGTATGAAGGTGATGTTAAAAAAAATCTTTACACCAACTCAAAATTTTATAGGTAAGATCTAATTTTGGTTTCTTCCAATGTATTTTTTATTATTTTATTTTTATTTGAAAACATTAGAAAAATAGAAGAAAATCAAAAGTCGTGATTTGAGAAATAAGAATTACAAATAATATTGAAATAAAAACCTAACACAAAGACCATGTTTGTATGTATATGTATCGATTATAATTTATTAATGTTTTGTGAAACTTTTATTTAAAAAGTAAATTTAAATCTATATATTTATCATTCCTATTTTTCACGTTTTAAGTTGTATATTTTGATAATTTTAATTTAATTTATAGACCGATATTAATATGAAATTTTAATAATTTTTAAATAATTTAAAGAGACCAAATTAAAATTTCTAAATATTTGAAGGAAATTAATAACAATTTTATAAAAGTTTTGGGGGTAATGACCCACTGTCCTCACATAGTTCCACCCCGCATGTAATAAATGTGTCAAAGACTCAAAATGATGTGTGGTTGCAACTTGCAAGAGGTCGTACCCTTAAAAATCAATGCTTGCTTACTAATATAATATACTTGTCATGCATGTAATCAATGCTGCCATATGTTGAGGTTCATTGAATAAAAACAAATAAGTACTTAATGTATATTAACTTTTTCATTTAGGTACTCAAAATATTTTTTGGTCAAAATAAGTACTTAAATATATTTATTGGATAAATTAAGTACCTAAATATACTCTTTGGTCAAAATAGGTATCTAAAGTATTTCTTCGTCAAAATAAGTGCCTAAAATATATTTTTTGTCAAAATAGGCACCTAAAACTTTTTTTGGTCAAAATAGATATTTAAAGTATATTTTTTTCATCTAGATTCCTGAAAGTTGTCATGTAATATTGATTAAAAATAGATTAGGTGCCTATTTTAACAAAAAAATTTGCTTTAGGTACCTACTTTGACGATAAAATAATTTATGTACCTATTTTGACAAAAATATACTTTATGTACTTAATTTAACCAAAAAAATACTTTAAGTACCTAATAAAAATATTAATATACTTTAAATACTTATTTATAATTTAAGCCAGGAATAAATTTAGCTAGTTTTGCATGTCCCTTTGTGTTAGGTTAGATCTTTTAATAGCAATAAAGGCTTCACCTTTTTTCTTTATTTGTTAGAGCACTCATGAATTCAATGACCAAATGAATGGAGTTTCCTCACTACGTCCTAAAGAGGATAATTATTAAGTGTGAGCCACGCGCCTCCAAATTTCCTCTCGACCAAACCCTAGAGCCTCAGATGTACCGCTTTGATTCACCGTCCCAGCATGGTTATGCGGCTCTATGATCGTGTGGCGTTATCCCCGTCAATAGGCATCCGGTGTGCCGGAAGACATCAGTGAACGACGGCATTTGGTGGTTTGCTCCAAGGAGTTGCGGCGACAGCGAAATTCTGGGTGGAGTTTTCGTGGTTTCTCCGCCGTCGAACTGCACCAGACTACTGTTTTCTTTAACAAATCAATTGAAACTGTCTACCGAAGCTTCACCATGTGTACTGTCTGTCGGTTCTCTGTTTAGGCTTCTCTGCTTCTCCTTGTCGTGTTTGCTTTGGTTGAAAGTCTTGGGTAGCACCGGGTTTTACTTCACGGCTAGTTGGTTTCCTTGATTTACTTGGTGAAGTCTGTCGGTTCCCGAGCGGTGGTCTTTGTCGGTGCCTGTGGCCCCTGTGTTTTCTGGTTCCTTTTGCTGAGCTTCTCCTATGCTATGACCGAAGCTTAGGTGCTGGTTGAAACTTGTTTTCAGTTTTTCAGCATGGTTGCTTCTTGAAAGAGAGCTATAGATGTTCGAGCTGGGGTGTTCGGTTTGGGCCGTTTCCTCTATTTTTCGCCTGTCCGCTACCTCGACTACCTTCTGTACTTGGAGCAGGGCAATCTAGTTGCAAGTTTGTTCTTTGCCTGAGATATGACTACTCTTGCATGGAACGTCCGAGGTCTGGGGAACCAAGAAACCGTTAGAGCTCTCCGTAATTCCGTAAGTAAGCATAAACTGGATATCATTTTTCTCAGTGAAACGAAGCAAAAGAAGCGATACCTGGAGAAAATCAGGATGAAGATGAAATTAAGCTCCTCTTTCTATGTGAAGCCAAGTGGTATAGCAGGCGGGCTTGCCCTATGGTGGAATGATGAAGTGACCATCACTATTCTCAGTCATACCAAAAATCTCATCGATACAAAGGTGGTCTTTCGGAATGGCGATAGTTGGTTTGGAACTTTTATTTATGGTCCCCGTACATAGACAAAAGACAAATTTCTGGGAGAGTTTGTCCAGACTTAGGGACTCTTCTAGCATCAAGTGGCTCATCATAGGGGACTCCAATATGGTCCTAAGACAAGAGGAGAAGAAAGGTGGAAACCCAGTAATTCAAGAGGAGGCAAGAATCTTAAATGATTTTGTAAACTCTGCGAGTCTTATTGAATTGCCTATTAAGGGCGTCCACTTTACCTGGTTCAACCAGAGAAGCGGAGAGAACTCTATTCTTGAAAAACTTGATCGTATTTTGTGCTCCGCTAAATGGAGTCTTAGTTTTCCTAAAGCTTTGGGGATAATAGAAATTGATGTCGCCTCGGATCATGCTCCTATTGTTCTGTTCACCAAGGGTTTCACCAGGAAATATAAGGACTTCAAATTCAAATCGAAATGGCTCCTGGATGAGGAATGCTCCCAGACAGTCTCTGAGGGGTGGAGTATATCGCCTGGTGAAAGAGTGGTCTCGAGGTTTGGTAGGAAGATTCGCAACACCAGATCGGTCATTGTCAAATGGAGTAAGGACAAAGCGAAGAAGAAAAATGAGAAAAAACAAAAGTTAATGACCATGATCAAGCATCTCCAGGGGAGGAAGCTCACAGAGTCGGAGTTGGGAGAATACAGAAAGCTTAAGAAAGAATTAGATGTTGAATGGGAAAGCAAGGAAAGATATTGGCATCAACGATCAAGGGTTAATTGGTTAAAATGGAAGGACATGAATACGAAGTTCTTTCATGCCACGACCATTCAACACCGCAGAACTAATGCCCTCGTTAAACTAAAAGGAGAAGATGGAGTCTGGCTTGAGGAACCAGAACATATCGCTCAGTATTTACAGCACCATTTCCAGAAGGTGTTCACGAGAGATCAATCGGTTGATTTTCAAAGCCTCAGGGACTATATTCCGAGATTAGTAACCGAGACAATGAACCATGAGCTAAGGAAAGAAGTGACGGAAGCTGAGGTCAAAGACACGGTTTTCAGTATGGGTGCTACAAAAGCCACTGGTCCCGATGGCTTCCCAGGATGTTTCTACCAAACCTACTGGGAAACGGTGAAGGATTACCTTATTGGGATGGTCTTCTCTTTCTTCAAGGAGGGTAACATGTGTGCGGGACTTAACAAGACAAACATAGTGCTTATTCCAAAGACAGCTCATCCAACAGAAGTTTCACACTTTAGACCGACCAGTCTCTACAATTTTTCTCTCAAAGTCATAACCAAGATTTTTTCTACGAGACTGAAGGTTATCCTCTCTGATATCATTCCTCCCTCTCAGTCAGCCTTTGTGCATGGCCGATCAATCCACGATAACATTATTCTTGCTAATGAGGTCTTCTATGCAATCAAACGGGCTAGAAAGGGTAAAAAGGGTCTTATGGCCTTGAAGATTGATCTTGAGAAAGCTTACGACAAGGTCGACTAGGGCTTACTTCATTTTATTATGAGTAGGATGGGCTTTGATGAATGGTGGATCAATAGAGTCATGAAATGTGTTACAATGATTTCTTTCTCCTTAGTTGCTAATGGGGAGCACTTTGGGGAAGTCCAAGCTGGCAGGGGGCTGCGATAGGGCGATCCACTATCACCCTTTCTCTTCACCTTCATCTCTAGCATCCTAACTTGGATCATCGCAAAGGAAACTGAGTTGAGCCAGTTCACAGGTCTGATAATTAAAAGACAGTGCCCAGTTTTGAGTCATCTTCTCTTCGCTAACGACTGTCTCTTGTTTTCGGAAGCAAATAAAGACAATTGTGCGACTGTTCTCCAAATCCTCCAGCTGTTCCAAACCTCTACAGGACACTCTATAGACTTCCAGAAATTATCAGTTTTTTTCTCTCCAAATGACAGCTGCAATCTTAAAGTCCACCTGTCTAATGTGCTGGGATTCAAACCTATGGAGAAAGACGCTAAATAGCTAGGACTCCCATCTTTTTGGGGGAGAAGTAAGAATGAGGCTTTGGCTTTCATAAAATAACGAGTTCAGAATAGACTGAAGGGTTGGAGAGCCAAGTTTTTGAATCTGGCAGGTAAGGAAGTCCTCATAGAGGTTGTGGCACATGCCATTCCCACATATGTGATGCAATGTTTCCTTCTCCCAGCCATTTTTTGTGATGAGCTCAGTTCGATGGTTGCAAACTTCTGGTGGAACAATTGCACCGATAGGGATAGAAATATTCATTGGATGATCTGGAAGGATCTTTGCCGACCAAAGGATGAAGGAGGAGTGGGATTCAGGAACCTGAGAATTTTCAACAAAGCTCTCGTTAAAAAAGTTGCACGGAAAGTGATAAAGAGCCCGGAGTCACTTCTTGCTCAGACTCTCAAGGGTATTTACTTCCCAAACGGAAATATCTTCGATGCCCCTGAGTGCACCAATCCATCCTGGGCATGGTCAGGAATTAGGGAAGGTGTTAAGACCTTGAAAGAATGAGCACTTTGGAGAGTTTAGAATGGAAGGTTCATCTCGACATGGAAGGATAACTGGGTCCCAAAATTACCTAAGTTTCGAATATCCACTCCAATCCCTCAGGACTCCCCTTCCCCAACTGTAAGCAGACTCATGAATCCGGATGGCCTCTCATGGGATAAATCAAAGATTTAGGACCTTTTTGACCCGATTGAAGCCAAGGCAATTCTTACCATTCCGATTGGAGGGCCCCAGGTTAAGGATGCTTTCATTTGGACTGGTACGAGGAATGGGGAGTACTCAGCCCGATCAGGTTATAGGTTTATTGAGGCTTCCTCCAAGAATCACCGTAATCCCTCTCTTAGCGAGGATCCGAGTGCAAGAAAGGAATTCTGGAATTCTATCTAGAGCTTAGGGGTTCCTACCGAAATTCGTTCGTTCCTCTGGAAGTTATGCCATAATATTGTTCCAACAAAAGGTATTCTGGCGTCACACTTTCATGGTTATTTTCAAGATTCTGATTGTTGTCCTCGGTGTGGGGAGAAAGGAGAATCGATCGAACACCTCATGTTCTTTTGCCCGTTTGCACAGGGAGTCTGGAAGGCATCAGGCTTCAGTTACTCTTCGTCCTCTGTTGGCTTTCCTGGGTTCCCAAAATGGTGGTGTAAAATAAACGACTTCCGCCAACTTGGTAACTTTGATGACGGATGTGCTTTGATCGCATTCCTCCTCTGGTCCCTATGGAAGTCATGGAACGCTTGGGTTTACGAGAGCAAGAAGGATCTTCCATGGGATGTTTGGCTGCGGGTGGAACGAGCTTTCACAAAATTCCACCACAATTCTTCCTCTTGCCACCCAAGGGAACCTCATCCTTGTCCAGAACCGAACTTT
Organism: Hibiscus tridactylites; assembly: GCA_958450335.1. Lineage (NCBI taxonomy): Eukaryota > Viridiplantae > Streptophyta > Magnoliopsida > Malvales > Malvaceae > Hibiscus > Hibiscus tridactylites. The sequence goes on from OY288276.1 coordinate 86,041,603, forward strand.
TGGACACCGTCACCTCCGGGATCGATCAAGATTAACTGCGATGCTGCCTTCGATTCACACTCAGGGACAGTGTCAGTTGCGGCTATTGCTTGTAATAGCTCTGGTTTGTTTATTCAAGGAATTTCTGACTCCTTCGCTGCTCCTTCCGCTGCAGCGGCGGAAGCTTTGGCCATCAGGCTGGGTATTTTGATGGCTATTAGGAATGGTTTCGATAACATCATCATCGAAGCTGATTGTAAAGCTGTGATCTGCAGGCTTAATGAGGGATCCCTGCCCGATTGGGCCACAGCGGCAGTGGAAGAGGATATCAGATTGACATCTAGTTCCTTTAACTCTTGCATTTTTTCCTTTGTTCCTCGTTCTTGTAATTAGGCTGCCGACCGGCTAGCCAAGTGTGATAAAAGGTGTCGGGGTCAAACTCTGTGGGGCCCTGACTCCTCCCCCCCTTTTCTTTTGCCTATGTAATCTTTTATGAGTGGAAATGAAGTTATCCTTTTGAACAAAAAAAGATGATCATTATTAAGACAAAAGTCCTAGGTAATTTATTGAGCTTTGTAATTTTTGTACTATATTTTGAAAAACAAATAGGGTAAACTACAACAAAGGTCACTCAATTATAAGTAATGTTACATTTGGGTCATCCAATTATTAAAATTTATATTTGGATCACTCAACTATGGGTAAGGTTACCTTTGGGTCACCCAATTATTAAATGTTACACTTGGGTCACTCAATTATGGGTAAGGTTACATTTGGATCACCCTTTATATTTAAAAAATGTATATCAATTTATGTATTAGATTAATTAATGATTTCAAATGAAGTACTCTAGTGTTAACAAGGGTATACAAGTGATTTGGAAGAAAAAATGATGAAATTGATGTATTTTTTTAAAATATATTATGGGTGACCCAAATTTAACCTTACCCATAATTGAGTGACCCAAATGTAATTTTTAATAATTGAGTGAACCAAATATAACCTTATCCATAATTGAATGACCCAAGTGTAACTTTTAATAATTGGGTGACCCAAATGTAATCTTACTCATAATTGAGTGACCCCGTTATAGTTTACTCAAACAAATAATAGCGTGTCTATATTTAATTCGAACCAATATAAGATTTGTATCATTATTTAAATATTATTTTTACACCAATATTTTGTAATTAAATCAATGCAATGAATTTGCATTTAGAGTGTATAGTGCATCCGGATCCACTCTTAAAATACGTCATAAGTCAGCTCATATTACAACCATAAAAAAATTCAATTTTTTGTCTGAAATAATTTACGTAAAAGATGTTATCGTGGTATTTTTTGCTCCATTTAGGTTTAATGAGATTTTTAACGAGGCATGGATAGCATCGACATTTTATCTTACTTTTCACCCAAAAAAACGTCATAAGTCAGCTGATATTACAACCATAAATTTTTTCAATTATTTGTCTAAAATAATTGCTTTAGTATAGTGGCAAGAGCCGAACTTAAGAGGGACTGCCCCCCAAAAATTGAAAGTACCAGAAAAATTTTTAAATTAGGATAAATTTAAAAGTACTATTTTATCTTCTAAAAATATATAATTTATTTTTATCTTATAAATTAAGATATTTTAAATGACTCTCAATAAATAATATTGAGTTATATCACAGTATTACCGATTAAAGTTATAAAGTATAATGCAAACATCTAGATGATTCTTTTCAGGTAGAACCCTGACTTTGATGAGAAATGATTCATGAAAAAGCAAATGAAAACTGGTTTGGGAGTACTTGGGAATTTATGTTTTAGTTTTTTTTTTACTGTTCGGAAGGCTAAGGTAGCAAGCTCTCTCTCATGTCCATCTTGCACCATCTCCTTTGAACCTTTACCCTAGATGGTTTTTCAGAATGATGGTTTGGTCTTTGTTGGTGTGGTATTCTCGTGGAAGCGGAGGTGGTTTGGAGCCACTGTTGCGTTCTAACCCTCTAGCCGTTAAGCATTTTTCTTGCTTGTCTTCCTTCCCCTTTGTCTTTACTCCCAACCGTCAGTTTTAGCCTAAAACACCCTACTGTCTCTTTCTACCTTCTGTTTCTTCGCATTTACTACAGATGCAACGCGGTCAAGGTCTCAACACAGAGGTCGTTAATAACGACTTCCCCACCAACCCGTCTGACTCCAATCTGCCGAACCAAGACTTCATTGATGAGTTGGAGCTCAGCGAAGACAACGAGGTAAACTTTACACTAAAGAACCTCTCGCTTTTGGGAAAACTTTTGTCACCCTCCTCCATTAAGCCTTTGGCGATGACGGCCATCTTGAGGAAGGCTTGGAAGTGCGAAAATCTGGAATGTCATGATCTCAGAAGAAATTTCTTCCTTTTTCTATTCAAGACGACGGAAGATCGGCACCGTGTCCATGGGTGCAAGCCATGGTCGGTACAAGATTCATTGCTGGTTTTAAAGGAATGGCAGCCGGATAAGGCTTTGGAAGAGGTTGACTTCTCGATGGAAGAGTTTTGGGTGCAGATTCATAATCTCCCCACAGGGCTGAATACCACCGATAACGTCCGTAGGATCGGTAAGCTTTTCCCAGTCTTCTATGGGTAGTCGTTGGACAACGATTACAACGCTGTTTGGCAAGGCTCCGTGAGCATTCGCGTGGCAATCCGGGTGGAAGACCCCCTGAAAACAGGTTTCGTTCTTAACCGGAGGAAAGACAAGCCATTAAAGGTATCCTTCAAATATGAAGGTTTGCCGAAATTCTTTTTCCGATGCAGCCGGCTAGGGCACGTCGAAAGGGAGTGCAAATACAATTTAAGCCGACAGATTTGGTCCTTGGTTATGTGCCCCCATCGGAGCTATGCACAAGTCGTCCAAAACTTTGAAACAAGGTGGTAACAATGAAACTAAGAGTCCACTACACGACAAATGCACAAGAGGAAAAGAAAAAATCAGCTGGCTCACCACCCAAGCGAAATCAATTTCAAATCTGCAGGGTCAGATTATTTCCTTTAAGGAAGCTGGTAACGTCTTATCGAACCATTGCAAGGTCAACTCCCCTTTCCCTCTTAAAGAAATGGGAGAACCCAGCTGGCACAGTCCTATCCTAGGACCAAACGCTAATCTGGAGCCTGCACAAAGAAATATATTGTGTCCCGCTTCCAAGGTTATCAATGAACCTAGCTGCCAATCTACCCAAAATCTCGACGGGTCAGAAGCAAATATTTTCAGCTCTTGGGGAAACATGCTCGCGGTAGGCCTTGATAGGATGGAGGTGACGACAAATAATAAGAGGAAACGAGCTTAAGAGGATTGCGTTTTCTTTGGTCCGGAAAAGAGAAGGGAACTGTTGGAAAAGGTCTCACAAGCTATCATACAGATTGGACCAAAGAACTGGGCCATTTCGGAGAAAAACCCGGCTGCAAGCGATGAGATGCTCACGGCAGCTATGTTCCCAGCTTCAATTCTGCCATCCTCAACAATTATTCAGAGCATCGAAAAGAAGAAAAGAAGAAAGACTTTTGGTACGAGAAGGCTCACGTTGATCAGTAAGGCTGCAAGGCGTAAATACGCAATGGAATGCACGCGGGTCATGGTTGATGAAGCAGGACTCATCGAATTAGGGATCGATTCGTTTGGAAAGAATATCACACGAGTTCCATCGATATGTGTGGATGATAATTTCTCACTCAACGAAGAAATTCAAATCAGTGATGGCGAGGATTTGGTCTCTAACTCTTTGTCGAAGAACTATGTGTCAAGAACAGAAATGAAGAGTAAAGAAGAAGATTATATTTAGAAGAAGAAGAGAATTTTCAGCAGAATGTTCAGATGATTTTCATGCGATTACAACCGTCCCAATATAAAGGAATAGTTTTAGAATAAAACAAAATCCGTTAGGGCCGTAGGGGGCCTTTTCTCTCTCGTTCCTTGGCGTCGTACTGGCAGTGGTCCCATGTTGGCCTCATGGTTCGTAAGGTCCTGGGCAGCCTCGTGTATTCCTTCCGTAACATTACCCCCTCCTATCGAAGGAACCTTGTCCTCAAGGTTCACATTCTCGGCTGTTTCCAGATCTTCGACAGGTTTGGATGTGTTATATTCTTCCTGTAGCAGGGGCAAGGGAGTGATTTGCTGTAGGGGTTGACCTCGGCAGGGCTTAAGCTGCGATACATGAAAAATGGGGTGGATCCGGGCAGTCTCAGGCAGCTTCAGTTTGTAGGCGACTGCACCTACGCGTTTCTCAACCTGATACGGTCCAAAGAATCGAGGACTTAATTTCTGTTGCCGTCGTAGTCGAAGAGAGAGCTGCCTATATGGCTGCAGCTTGACAAAAACCCAATTTCCCACTTCCAACTCCAGCTCTCTTCGATGTTTATCCGATTGATTCTTCATGCGGACTTGGGCCTGCAGCAAGTTCCTCTTTAACAAATGCAGTATTTCATCACGGTCTTGAAGCTCCTTATCAACATGGTCATTGGTGGAACGTCCTTTCAGATAGCTCACCATGGTTGGAGGCTCGCGTCCATACAACGCTCGAAACGGAGTCATGCCTGCGGAACTCTGATAGGTTGTGTTATACCAATACTCAGCCCACGCAAGGTACTGTTCCCACTTGCTCGGATCTTCATCGGCCATACATCGCAAATACATCTCCAAGCAGCGATTCAACGCCTCTGTTTGGCCATCCGTTTGCGGATGGTAGGCAGAGCTCATACACAATTCCGTGCCCTGCATCCTTGCCATTTCCACCCAAATCTCATTAACAAATACTCTATCCCGATCACTCACCATTGATCTTGGTATTCCATGGAGCTTGATAATTCCTTGTACTAGCACCTTGGCCACCATTTTGCTGTCGAATTGCTTAGGTAGAGCGAAGAAATGGCCGTACTTAGTAAGCCGATCTACCACTACAAGGATAGTCTCTTTCCCATTAGACTTGGGCAGTCCTACTATGAAATCAAGTGAAATATCTTCAAACACTTGTTCCGGAATTGGAAGAGGTTGCAACAGACCCGCCGGCACTAAGCTTTCACTCTTCATACGTTGGCAAGTCTGACATTGACGAACAAAATCTCGAATATCCTTTCGCATCCCAGTCCAAAAGAAATTCGTAGCAAGTCGTTGATGGGTTCGGTTAACTCCGGCCTGCCCCCCGGTCTTAGAGCTGTTAAACTCTCGAAGCAACAGTGATCTCAATGCAATTTCTTTGGGCACCACGATACGTCCTTGAAACAATAGCAAGCCATCCTTCACTATATAGCCAAAATGTTCTTGACTGCCGTCTTGGATTTGCTGCCGGATAGCACAAATTTCTTGATCACCGTTAATCGCAACTCTAATGTCTTCCAATACCCCAAATATTGGTCTCGACAAAGCCATACAACTTGATTCAACCTCCCTTGACAATGCATCCGCAACATCATTGAGTTTACCCGGTCTATAGCGAATTTCAAAATCATACCCAATCAACTTTGACAACCAGCGCTGTTGTTCTGGTGTCTGAATTACTTGCTGCGTGAGTTCCCGTAGAGATCGTTGGTCGGTGAGAATGATGAATCGACGGCCCAACAAATACTGGCGCCACTTCCCTACTGCCTGGGTAATTGCAAACATCTCCCGGTGATAGGTGGAGGCCCCTTGCATTCGAGAACTCAGTTTTTGGCTATAAAACGCCAACGGTTTCCCATCTTGTTGAAGCACAGCCCCGATGCCTACTCCTGATGCGTCTGTCTCTACGACAAAATCCTTGTCGAAGTTCGGTAGCCCTAACACGGGTGTGGAGCACAAGCAAGATTTCAATTTGTCCATTGCTGTCTGGGCAGAATCTGTCCATTCAAAAGGCTCTCCCTTGCGGAGCAAATCAGAAAGCGGAGCCGCAATGGTCGCAAACCCTTTTTTGAACTTTCGGTAATACCCTGCGATTCCCAAAAATCCACGCACTCCTTTTACTGTGGTTGGTGTTGGCCAATTTCGAATGGACTCAACCTTTCCCGGATCGACCGACAGACCCTCACTAGACACAACATGCCCCAAATACTCAATACTCTCTCGGCCAAATTCGCACTTCGATCGTTTCGCCACGAATCCACTGTCCTGAAGCCTCTGAAGTACCTGTCTCACATGGTCAAGATGTTCTTGCCAATCTTTACTGTAAATCAAAATGTCATCTAGAAAAATGAGTACAAACTTGCGTAAATAAGATTGAAACAAGTTGTTCATAGTTGCCTGGAAAGTTGAAGGTGCATTCGTCAAGCCGAACGGCATTACGAGGAATTCGTAATGTCCCTCGTGAGTTCGAAACGCGGTTTTTGCCACATCTTCAGCCCTTACTCGGATTTGGTGATAATCGGCTAATAAATCCAACTTGGAGAAGAACCGAGCCCCATATAACTCATCAAATAACTCATCGGCGGTTGGAATCGGGAATTTATCTTTGATTGTGATAGCATTCAACGCTCGGTAATCCACACAGAATCGCCACGACCCATCTTTCTTTTTGACCAATAACACCGGCGATGAGAAAGGGCTGGTACTCTTACGGATCAGATTGTGTTCCAACAACTGCTGCACTTGCCTTTCTACCTCATTTTTTTGAAAATAAGGATAGCGATATGGTCGGACATTAACCGGTTTGCTATCTCCCTCAAGGTGAATCACATGGTCTGTGTCACGCTCCGGTGGTAATCCTTGCGGGGCCTGGAATACTGCAGCAAATTTCTCCACTAATTTTCCCATCTCACTCTGATCGCAAGCCTCATCCTTGAGCACTTTAGCGTCCAATTGCAAATAATAGCACTCAGCAACCGCACGAGTGTCCGCCATTCGGCGCATCGACTGGAAATATACTTGTTGCGGCTCTGTCCCTTTTTCGCCCTGCCACTAGTACTCCTTACCATCTTGACGGAACTGGAAGCAGAGTTTGGAAAAATCCATGGTTATCGGACCAAGCGTCGCCATCCATGCTACGCCCAAGATCATCTCGGTACCTTCCAAAGGTAAGACATAGAAATCTGTTCTAATCTCGGTGCCTTGAACACGTAATTTTAAGTCGCGAACGCACCCCTCATTCGGAATTCTTTCTCCATTGCCAACCAAGACCCGAAAATGTGGTACTGCTGTAATTTTCAGGCCAAGATACCTTGCTGTTCGAGTCTGCACAAAGTTGTGCGTGCTGCCTCCATCAATCAGAATGCAAACTTCACGCCCCTTGATGTCGCCTCGAACTCGTAGGGTGTTGGGAGATACACATCCGGCTAGAGCATTGAAGGACACAAGGGATTGCTCTTGAATCTCCTCTTCACCCTCCCGTAAATTCCCTTGGCCTGTATTGAGTTGAGGTTCGTCTTGTCCCCTAATCTCGCCGGAGCCCTCATCATCCAAGAGAAACAATTGTGGATCCTTGCACTTATGGTCGGGAACAAATTTCTCGTCGCAGTAGTAGCACAAGCCTTTCTCTCGTCGAGCTTGAGCCTCGGTCGATGAAATTCTGCGTGGCTGATTTAGGTTAGACCGGAAGGGAGTTTCGAGAGGAGGTGGTCTACCTGGCAAATTTTTGGGCCCCACTGTGGCCTGAGTTGGTGTTGGTAAAAGGGGAGGTAATCTGGGACCCAATCCCCGACCCAGCAACTTTCGAGCCTCGCCAATCTTTGCCTCATGGAAACGAGCCAAGGCCAACACATCTGCCATGGCTGTAGGTCGTTGAGCAAGGACTTCATGTTTAATGTCCTGCCTTAACCCTGAGATGAAGCACTGCGTGAGAAATCCTTCCGCTAAGGGCGTGGTGGTCCTCAAGGCCATGGCTTCAAACTGGGACTGATATTCCTCCACCGTAGCTGTCTGGGTAATCTTGGTTAACTGCCCCTCCGGCGACTCAATCTCCATAACCGAAAAACGTCGTCGAATGGCCTCCACGAGATGACTCCAACCGGCCAGTTGACGCTGCCGCTGCATCCACCGGTACCACTTCTTGGCCGTGCCCTCCATACGAAATGAAGCCATGGTGACCCGGTGATGGTCTTCAGTGTTGTAAAATTCAAAGAAGTCGTGGGCAGAAGCAAGCCACTCTTCTGGGTCCTTGCCAGTGAAAATCGGCAACTCCACTTGAACTGGTTTTGGAGCGAATGGGAAAACATCCTCTGACTCATCCTTGACCTTGGCTTTGCCTCGGTTCACCACTGACTCCCCTCCAACTTCTGAACACGATGGACGGAGCGCCGCCAAGTTTGCTGCAATTTCCTGTAGGGTGCGACTGGTGGACTCGTTCCAACGCTCCTGGTTCTCGGCGTGTTTCTGCAGAGAAATCAATGTCGTCTCATGTCGTGTCGAAGTTTCCTGCAAAGTTTTGATGGCTTCGGAATTGTTAACCATGGCTGCAATCTCTCAATGAGAGCACCAAGTTGTCAAGAACAGAAATGAAGAGTAAAGAACAAGATTATATTTAGAAGAAGAAGAGAATTTTCAGCAGAATGTTCAGATGATTTTCATGCGATTACAACCGTCCCAATATAAAGGAATAGTTTTAGAATAAAACAAAATCCGTTAGGGCCGTAGGGGGCCTTCTCTCTCTCGTTCCTTGGCGTCGTACTGGCAGTGGTCCCATGTTGGCCTCATGGTTCGTAAGGTCCTGGGCAGCCTCGTGTATTCCTTCCGTAACACTATGTAAACCCGTTTGTGGAAGCTGCTTTGGACTCAGATAACTCCACTGGGGGTTATCCGGAATCGCCATGAATCCTCTATGCCCCGTAGCCTATGATAGGAAGGATCATAGGCCCTACGGACGGTCATTTCCTTCCCCTAGGATCACTGTGTCAACATTGGTGTCGGATGATCCATGGTCGTTATGTTTTAAGTTTTTTGGTTTTGTCTCATGTTTGTTCGGTTTCGACAAGTTTGGATTGGGGGAGACTCGATGATCTCCCTACTTTCTCTCAACTGGATCACAATAGTTGATGCCTTGAAAAGGACCAACGATAACGCGTCGGAAGCCTGCCTCTGGATAGAGCTTTTAGGCACGGCTATTGTCGAAGATTCAGGGAGGAGGTTAAGGTTCTCATTTTTTAGTCTCGCCCAGCATCGTCCAAGCTTGGTCGTTTGGGGAAACACTCACCATGGTTTTACCTCGGGTGCCTAGGTTGAAGGATGTTAATAGTCTGTTAGTTTGTTTGCTTTCTTTCTATGGGCTTTGCATGGCTAGCCTTTTGGTTCCTGTTGCCTTGCATGGCTTCTACGTTGGTGGGTCCCTTGGATCCTATGCGTTTGTATGCTTTTCGGTTTAATGCAGTTTAAGTTCCTTTTGATTAAAAAAAAACTTAGGTTTTAGTTTTTACTTAATAAAAAAGAAATTAATTTTTCTCATTTTCAATGTATTTCACGGCAAATCCAAATAGACTAATGAGATGGAAAAAGATATTGGCCAATATAAAATATGATATACGTTAACGTTTTACACGTTAAAATATAATTTAAATAAAAATATAAAAACACAAAAGCTAAAAACATATATTTTCACCACAATCGGTTGGCATAGTGGGATGAGACACTAGCGAGGTCAGAGGTTCAAATCCTGTCATTGTGAATACTGAATAGAACACATTAAGTAGGGAGGGTCGCCCTCATAATGGGCCTCTACAGTACTCGGTCCAGAGTAGTCAGCCAATGAATTGAATATCGATGGTTAAAAAAATACATAGTTTAATGGTCGATTTACACATTAAACCACTTTTATATGCAAATGTTATTTTTCATGACCCCCAATCTTGCATCAACTTTAATTTTGGGTGAAGTTCATAAATGGTCACTAAATCATATCTCAACATTCATTTTTATCATCAAACTTTCAATTATTACAAAATTGTCACTAAACAATTAATTTTGTTACAAAATGGTCATTGAGCTATAATTGTGTTAAGTGGAGATACGTGGCAGTTTGGGTAAAAAAATTTAATAGCACAATTAGTCTTCCCTATTTATACATTCAATAACTTTGGTCCTAGTTCAAAAAATCAATAAATTTACTATCATCATTTATAGATTCTATCAATTTAGTCCTATTTTTGAAATAATTTAATATTATTACGCAAGCAATAATTTACAGTGTTTCTAAAAACACAAACAGTAATTATTATCACATTTATAATAATACCATGATTTATGGCACAAGATATCTCTCAAGACTCTCGCTTGCATTGCTCGTGATGCTTGTGTTGTGGCATGGATTGAAGTCGCAGCTCTCAATGATTATTTCCTTTGGTTGTCACTTTATTTAATGTCATATAAAGAGACTATAAAACAATGCAAATTATGGTGAACAACAAGAAACATGAAATTGAGGTTATAAGTGTTAAAAGGTGAGTAATAGCAGCATTTAACATGCTGTCCATGAAATTAACGCATGAAAATTCATATCAACAACTAACACAATTTATCATTAGACTTACGAGTGTGGTTCTAGCGAAGTCTTGTTCGTCTTGGATTGGAGAATGTAAAATAAATGTCTTCAAGATTATTAAATAACATTAATCCAAGAATAAAATAAACAGTAAATAAAAATAATGACATACTTATTAGATCAAACAAAACAAATTAAAACAAATATATAAGAAAGTGGAAATGAAAATTCAAAGGAAATTAAACTCGTTTACTTGTATCTGGACATCAATTTGAATGAACAAAGTCGTTGAGTCATGTAAAAACACAGTTTTTTTAAGACAGATTCGTCCTCTCCTATGGTGATTGGGAAACATTAGATGTCTATCTATGAGAATATGACAACAAAATGAGCACTACAATAGCACATTAACAGTGATCAGTGAACCGTAACATCATCTTCTTCTATCACCGAAAAATTCTTGTTTTAAAAGCTCGCAGAGAGTTTCAATTTTTTTTGTGTAAAGGGGTTTCACATAGGTAAATTATTAGAAATTAATATTCAGAAAATAAGGTGTCGTTAATAAAATATGTGAATTAAAGTAGCATTACCTAAAATAATGTATAAATTAAAGAATCCATTAATACACTATAGTACCATATATTTGAAGAATAATTATTTTAAATTTGGACTAAATTATTTTAAATAGTAAAAACATTCACAACACACATTATATCAACTTAAATCATTTAGTTAACACCAAGTTGAATCTTGTATATAAACATATCTCACACTAGGTGTGTCACCCATGTGAGATATAAGCTTCTCATTTTTTTTCTTAACGCAATTTACACGTAGTCTATTTTGAGCGTAAATTTCTCATTCATCTCTCACTTGTTTTGAGCGTATGAGATGTCATTGTAAATATCTCACAGATTAGAGTATGAAGCTATAATTTTATAATTTGAATAACCATCTTTACCCATTGAAATTATGGTTCAAAGCTTTCAAATATTAATATTTTTCCAACAAATACAACATCTAGATGATTCTTTCTAGGTAGAACCCTGACTTTGATGAGAAATAATTCATGAAAAAGCAAATAAAATGTGGTTTGGGTGTCCTTGGGAACTTAGGTTTTGGTTTTTACTTAATCAAAAAATGAAAATAATTCTTCTTTCTCATGTTCAATGTATTTCACGGCAAATCCAAGTAGACTAATGGAGACGGGAAAAAAATTTACTGGTCAATATAAAATTTGATATACTTTAATGTTTTATACTTTAAATATAGTTTAAATAAAAATATAAAAGCCCAAAGGTAAAATGATGTACTTTTATGTTCAATTTACACATTAAATCCACTTTTATATGCAAATGTTATTTTTCATGGTCCCCCAATCTTACATCAACTTTAGTTTCGGGGTAAAGCTCATAAATAGTCACTAAATTATGTTTTAATGATTATTTTAGTTATTAAACTTTAATTGTTATAAAATGATCACTAAACTATCAATTTTGTTATAAAGTAGTAATTGAGCCCTAACTATTGTTAAGTTGGTGGCGTGGTAGTTTGTGTAAAATTATTTAATAGCACAATTAGTCCTCCATATTTATACATTTGATCGATTTAGTCTTAATTCAAAAAAGTCAATAAATTTAAGATCATTTTTTATAGATTCTATCAATTTAGTCCTATTTTTATTAGAAATAGTTTAATATTTTTTACTCCAACTAGATGTTAATCAAATTAATAATTTGATATTTCTATCATTATTTTTTAGTCCTAGTATTTTTTATTTATAAATTCTATCAGTTTAATATTTTTACTCAAATAAAAATATTAGAAATAGGACTAAATTGATAGAATTTGTAAATATTGTGTCGCAACCCTTTTTAGGAGGCTTCGAATTTTTGGAAAACTTTTTAAAAAAAACGGAGTCGCCACCAACCTTTTTTGAAAAAGTGTAATTGGATCATTTTAAAACGGGGTTATTTTAATAAAACAACGGTTTTGGACTACAAAAATCAGAAAATAGGTTCGGGGTCGGTTACGCGTGGAGAAGGGTTAGCACCCCCACGACGTCCAAAATTGGTACCTAATTGATTTTTAAATTGTTTTCAAAAACTGAAATTCGCAAGTTCACGAAGGCTCGACTTTATTTGTCCGTTTAATGAATATCAAACTATTTTAACGGCCTTATCGCCCGGGAGATGAACTTTAATCACCGCCAACATTTCTAGCGATAACCCGTCATTCCCGTTTGATAAGACACCACATTAAATTAATTTCTCTTTTCAAACAACATAGAAATTTTAATGTGTTCGGCATTTTTATTTATTCTAAGTTTGATCATTTAAAAATCCTAAAAAAATCTAAGTCTTTTATTCCTAATTAAAGGTTTAAGTTTGCTTAAGTGTGTTTTATTTTTTGTGAAGTAAATCTTTCAACAAACACGTCTCTATTTAAGCTTTAGAACCTAGTCCTAAGTTTTAACCTATTTCTAAAAAAACAAATAAAAAACTCGATTTTTTCTTTTGTGTTTTTTTCCTTTTTATTATTTCTTTTAAAAAACTTTATTTCTTTTTTTTTACTTCTTAAGACTAAGACTCTACTTTTCCCTTTTACATTTTTAGTTTTTTTTTTCATTTTTATGTTTTTCACTTTTTATATATTTTATTTCAAAATGAATTTTTCTTTAAATTTTTTTTATTTTTTTAAAAAGCTTTTCTTTAAAATATGACTTTTAAAATAAATCTTATTTTAAAAAAAAATTATCTTTAAGCTTTTTCAAAAATTATTTTCTTGTTTTCTTGAAAACTTATTATTTATTTTTTTTTATTTTTTCTTTTTTTAAAAAAATTACTTAACCTAGTTTATTATTGAAACTAAATTTCAAGAAAAACATTTTATTTTTTTTATAAATCAAGCCCCTTTATTATTTTCACTCATGCATTATTATTTTCTCTAATTAAATCCCTAACTTTAAGTTTTTTAATAAAACTACCTTAACTCATTTTTATTCTTGCATTTTAATATTAACACTTTTAATAATTCATTCCTACATTTATAAATATCAAAACACTCCTAACAACATTTTTAAAGCATGCAAACTTTTTAAAGATCAAACCCGAATTAAATGAAAATTTAAAACGAAAGCATTACCGGAATCACGAAACGATTTTTCGACTTCAAGAACACAATCTAAAATCCACAAAAAAAAACAAACACAAACACAAAAATTCAACCAAGAACAAACATGAAAATTAATAAATAAAAATTACAGGAAGAGATAGAAATTTTACCGAAACGATGAACGTAGAACTCGAATATGAACTTCTCGAAATGCTCCTAATTGCCTTCAAACTCGAACTTCAACTCCAAAATTTCCAGCAACTCTTGAGAATTTTTAGAGATTTTTTTCAGAATTTTTCTAAGCCTTTTTGCTTTTTTTAAGTGTATTTTCTTTGGAAATTGGGTCTTACAAAAAATGGGTTTTTAAATATTGTTTTTGTTGTTTTTTTAGAAAAAGGGCGGGCCTTTTGTTATTTTAAGGGAAAAGGGATTTCTCTTTTTTATTTATTTTTTCGAATTATTTAATATTGGGTAGAAAAAGGATTTCTGCCCCTCTTTGCTTATCTTTGTGCAACAGAAATAAAACAAAGACCAAAAGGCATTGATTTTCACTGATTTTCCAATTGGCTCCATTCTCTTGTTGCCCGAAAGGATGGGCATGTTCTATTCTCCAAACGCCCGATTAGATGAGCGGGTTCCATTCTCCAAATGCCCGAATGGATAGGCTGGTTCTATTCTCCTTTTGCCCGAATAGATGAGCGAATTCCATTCTTCAAACGCCCGAACGAATAGGCTAATTCTATTCTCCTTATGCTCGAATAGATAAGTTGTGTTCTATTCTCCCAAATGCCCGAATAACTGAGTTGGGTTCCATAATCAAACAGATAGGTTGATTCTATTCTCCTTACTCTCGAATAGCTGAGCTGGGTTCTATTATCTCAAATGTCTGAATTGCTGAGCTGGGTTCTATTCTCCCAAATGCTCAAACAAATAGGCGAATTCTTCTGAAAATTTTCATCCCCCTTACGCTTGGATGAATAAGCAAACAGACTTCAAAAGATTTCATCCTTCTTATGCTTGGATGAATAAATAAAACCTTAAAAGATTTCATCCTCCTTATGCTTGGATGAATAAGCAAACACTCTTTTTTTTCCTGAACGGATAGGTGAATTTCATCCTCCTTATGCTTGGATGAATAAGCGAACTACATTCTCCTTACGCTTGAACGGATAAGCGAATCTTCTGAAAAATTCCATCTTCCTTATGCTTGGATGAATAAGCGAACTCCATTCTCCTTACGCTTGAGCGGATAAGTGAATCTTCTGAAAAGTTTCATCCTCCTTATGCTTGGATGAATAAGTGAACCTTCTGAAATATTTCATCCTCCTTATGCTTGGATGAATATGTCACCTCCATTCTCCTTATGCCTGAACGGATAAGCGAATCTTCTGAGAAATTTCATCCTCCTTATGCTTGGATGAATAAGCGGGTTCTATTCTCCTTGTGCTCGAATAGATAAGCAAATCTTCTGAAAAACTTCATCCTCCTTATGCTCGGATGAATAAGCAAACTTCATTCTCCTTCATTTATTTTTCTTTTTTCTCTTCTCTTCTCTTCTTTTTTCCTTTCCTCTTCTTTTTCTTTCTCATTTCCCTTTTCTTCTTTTTTTTTCTCTTTCTCTTTCTCTTTCTTTTTTCTTTTTATTTCAGTTTAGGATATTTACTTGTTGTGCTCCTTTGCTTACAATTATCATCCTCTTTGCCCCTAGTGGGAGAGTGATCCTTGGTTAGGGTTAAATCACAAGAAAAATAATATCAGGGTCAAAGTGGGGAAAACAAGGGACTTTGTTTTCTTTTTGCGAAGGGAAATGAAGGAATGCCAAATGTCATTTCACACATAATCATTGTCAAAAAGAAGTAGTCTTCAGTTGGTAGATGTTTTAGAGTTATCACTTCATTCAAGGACCCTAACAACAATGTCTGAGAGGAAAATACACTCATAATCTGTATATGGGATTTCCCATTAATCCTGAACACACATTTCTCCCCTCTATCCCGGGATTAGATTCAAGAATCAATCATGCAATCAATAATAAGGACTCTGCAAAGAAGATGTACGCTTGAAAAGAAATGGATGAAGAATGCAAAGAAGGGAAAAGGATGAAACAAAAATGAGAAACGTTTGCCACTTGATAAAAAACGCATCTTTAAACAAGTAAATTGACACAGAAGCTCTTACAAAAGATAACTAAGGCTCGCGGGCAAAAGCAAAAGGGTTGATTCTAAGCATGACCCCGACTGTCTAGAGAAAATTAAACATTATTCCATGAAAGCACGAATCTCGGCCAATCTTGCCTCTAACAACTTTGTGACAAAACTCTAAACGCTCTCTTCATCTTCTTCTCTCTCGAGTCTTCCACTTTTGATGGTTGCCAATATCAACTCTCTATTCATGACCATGTTTGCAAAATCTTCGGTAGCGTGATTTAACAAATAGTCATAGAAAGGACCATTTAGAGTCTCCACAAACATTGGAGTAACCTCATTTTCTGACAGCAGAGGTTGAACTTGGGCTACCACATCTCGCCATCTCTAGGCATATTGGCGGAAGCTCTCATTAGGCTTTTGTTCCATATTCTGCAGTACGATCCTACTTGGGGCCATGTATGTTACATACTTGTATTGTTTGAGGAAAGCTTTTGACAAATCTCTCCAAGTGTGTATGCTGACCCGACTCGGTTGAGCATACCATTGGATAGCAAACCCAGATAGACTGTTTTGGAAACAGTGGATCAACATCTTCTCGTTTTCTAAATGTGGTGACATTTTCCGGCAGTACATAGTCAAGTGTGCCAATGGGCATGTAGTTCCATTATACTTTTCAAAGTCAGGGGCCTTGAACTTTGGAGGAGCCACCAAGTCAGAAACTAGACTCAAATCTCTAGCATCCTTGCCACCATAAATGCTTCCTTCTTGATAAGATTTAAACATTTCCACCAGCTTCTTGTAGCGTTCTTCCCATTTCTTCTTGACCTTTGCCACGTCAGTTTCTTCATTGAGGTCAGGCATCTCGCGACTGCGAACCTCATCGGTGTTGTCTTCAATACGGGAAGAAGATTCTACAAAATGAGGCAAGATCTTGACTTTAGGTGAAGCCACTTCCTTTTGCATCTGTGAAGGTATAAAAGCCATCCCCGGGAACTGAGGCAAAGTATTGGTGTCTTCTCCTGCTTCTGGGTATTTGAACCCAAACATGGCTGCGATTTGGCTGACTGTTTTCCAATGTGATATTTCAATCTCTTTCTTCAAATCATTTTCCATTTTCTCAAGCTTATCATGGATACTCTTCTGATTTGCTTCCAGAGTTGTCAATCTTTCCTCAGTGTTCATGGCTCGAGTCGTGTTTACACGGGATCTTTACTACTTAAATGAAATTTCACAAAATTACTCTTTTTATTATACATGTATGAATGCAATGATCAAAACATTATTTAATGCAAACAAACAAAAACAAATGCATGGAAGCAAATATACGTATGCAAAAGCATGAATGCAGGCGAAGGATCATCAATTCTATTAAGGTGTTGCTCTAAATGAAGCTTTCATTGGATGACGAAGGTCTGCGAATACGTCTTGGTCTAAGCACTCATTTCTTCAATCATCCATTAAAGCCTTGGTCCCACCATGTCGATCTGACGTGGGGCGAAGAAATGTAGCTTCTTGACGCCACATGCTTAGCTACGTCTTCAATTTAGGATGTGATGCTCTTATCGAACTCGTCTCGCTTTTGGGTCCTTTTGACGTTGCCCCAAAGAACATTTTCAAATTCTGCTTGGTTGGACCGTTGAAGTGCTCCTATTGTTCTTGCGACTTTTGGTATTCTACTTGGCATTGAGCATACTTCAATATTTCCTCCGCGTGGTCATTCGACAAATTCTCATTGTTTCCATGTTGTCTTCCTCCTTTAGGTACCTTCCACCCATGGCGGAAGCTTTTTCTGATCGAGCAACATGCTTTAGAAACGACCCCCTCAGATATGAGATGCATGCAAAAAAAATAAATATGCCACAAAAACAAAACAAAACTCACACACAAAGAGGTTAGTACTTTTAAAAAACAAAAATAAAACCTACAAGATCCAAAATAATTTAAATGCATGATAATTTTGGGCAGCCATTCCAACATTCCAGGACATGTCTCCACAGATTATTCTTGCGACTTTGACCAGACTCAACACCCTAGGCTTTTCTGCATGGCTCTATTGGGGTGGGCTCTAAATTCTCAAACTTGGTTCGGTTCTAAAAGGGTACCTGAGTTGTCCTTGCTGTCCCCTACTAACGGTAGCTAGGAGTGGGAGAAAATACCCGACCCGATTGACCCGACTCGAAAACCCAACGACCCGAAACTAAAATACCGGGTAATTCTCGGAAAAAAATTACCCGACCCAGAAAATTTCCCGGGACACGGGCCGAAAGTTTTCCCTTACCGGGAACCCGACCCGACCCGATAAAATTTAATATATATATTTTTTATATTTAAAATTATATTTTTATTTTATGTTTCTTAATATTTTCACTCTAAAATTAAGTTTAAATCCTTACATTTTTCCTATGTTTGTATTATATTCTTTTAAGTTTTAAGTTTATTTTTTTTAAATATTTTTGTGTTTAACATGTGATTTTTTTAATTTTAAAATTAAAAAAATAGGAACCGGGTACCCGAATATAATGGGCCGGGACACGGGCCGTTTAATGAGGTACCCGGATGAACCGGGTACCCGATTTTCCGGGTACCCGACAATTCCCACCGCTAACGGTAGCAAGGCCCTCGATTTTCACCCATTATAGGCTTCAAATGAATCGAGTTCAACTCAGGAGGACTCACCATCGATGCCTTCTCGAAGAATCAATATCCTTACGAAAACAAGGGAATGAGTTCCGAAGGTACTTGCTAGGCTCATACGAAGAATCAATATTCTTACATGAGCAAAATGTGTTCCCCCCACTTAAACGAACGAGAAAAAGCTCGGGAATAGAGCTTAGAATTAAGTCTTAAATGCGTAAAATAGAATTATATTCACTTAAACGGACAAATAAATTAAATCTATTGTGAACTTGTAAATTCCATATTTTTTTTAAAAAAATCTTTTTTTAAAACCATTTAAAACCAATTTGTGGCATGACCCTCTTTTGTTATTTATTAAAAAATAAAAACAGGTCCCCAACGGAGTCGTCAAGTCGTCGCAACCATTTTTAGGAGGCTTCGACTTTTTGGAAATTTTTTTGAAAAACCGGAGTCGCCACCAACCTTTTTTGAAAAAGTGTGATTGGATCACTTAAAACGAAGTTATTTTAATAAAACGTTTTGTTTTAATAAAACAACGGCTTTGGTCTACGAAAACTAGAAAACAGGTTCGAGGGTCGATTACGCATGGGGAAGGGTTAGAACACCCACGATGCCCAAAATTGGTACCTAATTGATTTTAAAATTGTTTTCAAAAACTGGAATTTACAAGTTCACGAAAGTTCGACTTTATTTGTCCGTTTAATGAATATCAAACTATTTTAACAGCCTTATCGCCCGGGAGATGAACTTTAATCACCGCCAACATTTTTGTCGCTGACCCGTCATTCTCGTTTGATAAGACACCGCATTAAATTAATTTCGCTTTTCAAACAATATAGAAAATTTAATGTGTTGAGCATTTTTATTTATTCTAAGTTTGATCATTTAAAAATTCTAAAAAAAGTTTAAGTCTTTTATTCTTAATTAAAGGTTTAAGTTTGCTGAAGTGTGTTTTATTTTTTGTGAAGTACATCTTTCAACAAACACGTTTCTATCTAAGCTTTAGAACCTAGTCCTAAGTTTTAACCTATTTCTGAAAAAACAAATAAGAAACATGATTTTTTTTCTTTTGTATTTTTTCTTTTTATTATTTCTTTTAAAAAAAAAAGCTTTATTTCTTCTTCTTTTTTACTTCTAAAAACCAAGACCCTTCTTTTCTCTTTTTTACATTTTTAGTTTTTTTTTTCATTTTTATGTTTTTCACATTTTTATATATTTTATTTCAAAATGAATTTCCTTTCAAAAACTTTTTTTATTTTTTTAAAAAAAAACTTTTTTTTAAAATATGATTTTTAAATAAACCTTATTTTGAAAAAATATTTCTCTTCAAGTTTTTTCAAAACTTTATTTTCTTAAAACCCTAAACTTTTATTTAAAATTTTTTTTAAAAAAATATATTTTCTTATTTTCTTGAAAACTTATTACTTATTTCTTTTTACTTTTTCTTCTTTTTTTAAAAAAAATCACTTAACCTACTTTTATTATTAAAACTAAATTTCAAGAAAAACCTTTTATTTTTTTTTATAAGTCAAGCCCCTTTATTATTTTCACCCATGCATTATTATTTTTCCCTAATTAAATCCCTAACTTTAAGCTTTTTAATAAAACCACGTTAACTCATTTTTATTCTTGCATTTTAATATTAACACTTTTAAAAATTCATTCCTACATTTCTAAAGATCAAAACACTCCTAACAACATTTTTTAAAGCATGCAAACTTTTTAAAGATCAAACCCGAATTAAACGAAAATTTAAAACGAAAGCATTACCGAAATCGCGAAACGATTTTCTGACTTCAAGAACACAATCTAAAATCCACAAAAAAACAAACACAAACACAAAAATGCAACCAAGAACAAACATGAAAATTACGAAATAAAAATTATAGGAAGAGATAGAAATTTTACCGAAACGATGAACGAAGAACTCGAATATGAACTTCTCGAAATGCTCTTAATTGCCTCCGGAAAATTGCCTCCAAACTCGAACTTCAACTCCAAAATTTCCAGCAACTCTTGAGAATTTTTAGAATTTTTTTCGGAATTTTTCAAAGCCTTTTTTTTCAATTGTATTTTCTTTTGAAATTGGGTCTTACAAAAAATGAGTTTTTAAAGATGGTTTTTTTGTTATTTTTTTAGAAAATGGCGGGCCTTTTGTTATTTTAAGGGGGAAAATTTTCTCGTTTTTTCGAATTATTTAATATTGGGGTGAAAATCCAGTGACAATATATTGAACATAAATTTATTGATTTATTTTGAATTAGGACCAAATTAATCGAATGTGCAGATATAAAGGACTAATTGTAATGTTATTTTTTTTTACCCAAATTGCCACATCTCCCCACTTAACGACCGTTAGAGCTCAATGATCATTTTATTATAAAATCAATGGTATAGTGAACATTTTATAACAATTAAAATTTTGATGACCAAAATAAAAATTGAGATGTAATTTTGTGATCATTTATGAACTTTACCCTTAGTTTTGTCATGCAGTGAGGTATCCTTTTCGGACTCGGCAGAGGTGGCCGACCACCATTATCAACTTTATCGGCGGTCCAGCTTGAAAAAGAGACGTTCTATTATTGTTTTTGGCGCTAGGTGTTCTGCTCATAGATGGATCGAGTAATCTAATTTTTGAAATTTTCATATTAGATGAATATTTTTATTTTTATTGATGATTAGTTTTACGGTTTTTTAAAATATTATAAATTTATACCTTAATTTTTTTAATATACTGGTGTAATGCTACTTAATCTTTTTTTAAGAAGACACACAACATGGTAATACTGATGCTCGAATCTGAGTCACCAAGATGATAAACATTATCCTTTACCATTGGAACACAAAGAGTTGAGCTTATACCTCAAATTTTTAATATAACACTTTAAAAACTCATACTTCTAACCTAAAAGTATGCATCTGTTTTGAATTTTACTGTAATATTTTTTTATGTATCCGCGTTGGATCTCTTTTATCACTACTGCTTTTAATAGCTTTTTCAATAATAAAATAAACTTTTTACTGAGCAAAAAAAATCACAATGTAAATTGGGTGATCAATAATTCGTCAGATAATTTCGAGAAAAATAGTCATTTATTTTTTTCTCAGTAAATTAATTTTATTAATAAAACTTTGAATAAATCTTCGCCTGAATTATTTGTTTCATTAAAAACTTTTCTAATTCTAGATAGTCATTAATAATGAAAACGTATAGAGAAAGAGGATTTTAAAATGTGGAGATCAAAATTGTTTCATTTAAAGGGTAATCTACACGTATAATCCTTGATTATACGACATTTTTTTGTTAAATTTCTTGACTATGAAAAGTTCTAAAATTATCATTCGATTTTAAAGAAATAATAAGTTAGTCTAGTGTGGTTAAAAATCTTACAACAATAGACCTCACACAGTTAAATAAAATTGATATAATAACACATTATTTCATATAATCCTTGCTATATCTGTCGGGTTTTTTATATTTTAATCCATTTTGCTATTCATTTGAGATTCATCTGTTTTACAACTTAAGTTGGTTTCAGATCTTCGAAAAACAAAGTAAAATTGTTGGATCAAAATGAAAAATGATTGATAAATTAGCAAAGCCTAAGACATATTGAGAATCAATTCAAGAATATGAGCCCTTTTGTTATATCAGCAATAATTCAAATGTTAGGGGTTCCAAAATCTGATATTGAAGTGTTACCTATTTCTGAGTCAATCTCAATTCTAATTCAAAGTTTCAACTTTTCATCACTTGGAGAGTCTTATATCTCCCTTTCAGAATTTGGATTCCTTTTTTTTATTTCCATCAAATATTCGAATGTCACACGGGTTTTCGATCGAGCCTGACTTTGATATAATATCAGAAACTAAGTTTGTTACAATTTATTATTTTGAGGACTAAATGTGTTATTATGCACAATTTATTAATTATCACATTATTTTCCATCAAATTTTTAATAACATCGATTTAGTTTGTTACTTTTTAAAGTTTGATGACCATTCTATATTTTTTATAGTCAAGAAACTCAACAAAAAGTATGCTATAAACAGGGGACTATTTATATAGTTTTTTTTTTTGAAGGATCAAATTTGTTTTAATGAAATATGATATTTTAGTGATGGGGAGCTTTCATTCCAGGTAGATAATTAGAAATTGTTATTGTTATTGAATGATACCGGTGCCAGAAGGAAGGAAAAAAAAACATGTTTTCCTCACCTTTATCACCAGTGGATCAATTTCAGCCACTTGCAGGTCTATGATTTCCTCACTTCTTTGAAGTGATTGAATGCATCCCATAGTACAATGCTCTGCCAAGTTTTTATATCAATTTTAGTGATATTTTCTAGAATATTCTTTTAATATAATAAAATGATTTAACTTTTATTTAATATAATATTTAGAAAATAATAAATTAACTAATCTGGTAAAATTATATATTATAAAAAACACTACCAACCTGGTTTGTCCAAGTGTAAACAGTTTTGGTATCTCTTAAGCATATCTCGAGTTCGAGTTCTTGTGTATGTAAAAAAAAATTTCGTCAGGTGTGCGATGTGGGTCGATCTGAATTAGTCAGGAAAAAGCCCTGCAAACTGGAAATGCTACAAAAAAAAACACTTCTCATTAAAACATTTTCAAATAATTATTTATAATAGACATCTATAATACTTAATCCGGATTAATTAATCAATATATTAAATACTATGGTTATAAAAAACGTTTTCAAATGATTAATTCGGTGGTTAAGTGTCCACAGTCACATTAATACTATTATAATGTCTTGTCAATTTTAGGGCTAGTGGGTACATTGTTAACAAATTTAGTATGAAAATGCAAATTTGACTGGTGATCATGGACTGGGTACAGCATTTATCAAAGTTATTTTCATGGTCTCCCTTTTTGCATAACTTTACCATTGCCAAGCATCGACTTACCCAAGGTGAAGCAATATTTTTTAGAGAGCTCAGGATTAAATTATAACTTTTGAAAGATCAAAATAAAACTTCATCATTATTATAATTTAAAATTATTTTTTAGTAGGATTAAATTGAAAATTTATCAATTTTAAAGGGGCCAAAAGGTAATTTTACTATTTCTTTACTTTACAACCTAGGGGACTAAAGAAAAAATTTACTCGTTAAGGCGAATCACAACCCTACAAAGCCACTTATCTTAAATCTTGGACGTTCCTCCGCCTGCATTGTATAACAATTAACAACGACCCCTTCTCCTCCTGCCAGGCCCTCAAGAATGTGGAAGGTGATGGTCTGCCTACTGAAAGTCGTGTACGAGCTGCGGGCCTCAGCCCTGGAATCTGTCCCCTTTGCCAGCTGGAGATTGAGACCGCTCTCCATGTGTTTAGGGACTGTTAAAGTGCAAGAAGCCCTTAACCTGGCCAATGTCAACCCCTCCTAATCGACAGTACGACACCTTTTATACAGGCTTGGCTTGAAGAAGCAATTATTGCCCTTGATTCTGAGTCTTTTCCTAGCTTCACGATCCTCCTATTGAGCCTTTGGGGTCGTCAAAACACTCTTATGCATGAAAAAAAGAAGTTTAAGCCAACCTGGGTCACTGTCTCCAGCACCTAGGCCCTGTATTTTGAGTTCTATTCTGTTACTTTCAGTCCTGATCTCCGCCCTGGTGTTCCGGTGGTTGCAGATGAAACTTGATAAAATCTAGTTATTTTATTTGTTTAATTTGATTTATTTTTATTTCAACTAGATTATCATATATGTTGAACTAACATTGTTTGATGCTTTGAGTAAGGGTGAGCCAATTTTAAAACCAAAATTTTAATTGTGTTAATTTGTTTTTACCTCCTAAGTTATTTTGAGCCTAATGTCCTTTTAAATTCTTTTTGATATAACGAAAATAGGAGAAATGGTTTGAAAATTTGATTTTTCAAGAGAATAAGGGGGCTTTAATTTCATTCAAATTTTAAATCTCTTATTCAAAATTTTAAAATACAAAGGGGGGAGAATCCCAAACAATTTTTCAAGTTGGTTTTATTATATCAAAAAGGGGAGATTGTAGAACTAAGTGTTTTAATATAATAATTAAAAAAATATTTTGGACTAAAATGAAAAAAATTTAAAATATGTTTTTAGTCAAACACAAATTCAAAGTATGTTTAAGGGTTTTACAAGGCTTTGGAATGATTTAAAAAGCATTTAAAGTAGTCAAAACTATGTTTTAAGTGTAACCGTATCGATACTGTATGGTACTGTATCGATACCCTTAAGGGTTTTAACTACAGTGATTTTTCAGTAGCCAAAACCTGTACCGATACGCTTAACCGTATCGATACGATGTGCTTTAAAAATACCCAACGGCTAGTAGCGTACCGATACGCCCAACTACCCCAACGATCAATTTCCCAACGGTCTTTTAAATTGCAAGACCGTACCGATACGCTTGCCACGCGTATCGATACGCACCAGCTGAAGTGCTCAATGGCTACTTCCTTATTGGGACCGTATCGATACGGTTTGAGGAGTATCAATACGCCAAGCTGTAAAACTACATTTATGGTGGGAAATAAAGGCTCCAACGGCTCTAATTCAACCCCAACGACTACAAACTCAATTAGGAGTATAAAAGAGACCTACAAGCATCAAGAGATGGTTAATACTTCAATTGTCAACAACATTATGATGAGAGATTGTCTTTAGAGTTTAATTGTACATTTCTTGTATAGACAACACTTGTGAGCTTAATTGTTAAATTTGCTCAAGTGTTTAGGTTTTGGGTAAGGGCTAAATTGTGCAAACAAATACCTACTAGAGGGATTTCTAGTTTGCTTTGAATTCTCTTTGTACAAAAGTGTATTGGTTAATTTTTGGGTAGAAAGATTAACCGGTTTGTAAAGGTTGTCTCATTAGCCTATAAAAGGGGAAGAATTCTTAGTGAATTAGTGAAATCCTTAGTGGTGTGCTAAGGTTGTGGATGTAGGCTTTGGGTTAGAAACCCGAATCACTCTAAATTTCGTGTCAATTTTTCTTTTCTTTTGCCACCACCATAAACACCTAAAAATCAACCTTTTTCACCACTTGACAAGCATCTCGGTTGTGACCATCGAGCTCAACAGTCTTAAAATTAAAAAATATATATTTATTAATTTATTGTGTGTATAGTAGACCAACATTTGAATAAAAAAAATAAGTATAACATGAATTGAATTTGAAGTCTTTAATGCAGAACAACATTTTTGTTTGTTCTCATGTTCTTTTTTTACTAGTCCATAACTATTTTTTAACTAATCTAAATGGGGTCGTAAGCATTTTTTTTTTGAATATTTTTTATTTGTATGAAGTAACTGGTTGTAGGTAAATAATATGATCGTTAGTCACATAATTTTTTTAGTAAGGTGTTTAGTGATTATACTTTAGAATATTTGTTTAGGGATCTAAATAATTTTAGTTAATTACTTAGTTAGCCACAACAACTGTAACGCCCTGAGTTTAGGGCCGGGAGATATCGAATTAGTCAAGCCGAGTCGGGTTAAATTTAAATAGGAGAAAAACTATTTTTAACACACTTAAAGTGTTTTAAAAGAGTAAAGGGAAAAAAGGAAATTTTTAATAAAAGAAATAAGGAAAAAAGGGATTTTTGAAAGCCATTGTCTTCTCCAAATCCCTTTCACGTTCAAAAACCTCCCAAAAACCCTTTTTACTATTCCATTGGTTTCAAGCTCCCAATCCAAGTGGTTTCTTCAAAGTAAATGGCTCCTTAACTTAGTTTCATCTTTCTCGAGTCTTAAATGCTAAGATTTTTTTGCAAAACTCATGGATTTAACTTGTTTTGATTTTTAAAGTTTGGTTTGAAATGAAAGGAAGTTTATGGGATTTTGTTTGGGTTGGCTATGGCTGAGTTAGTGTAACACCCGGGTTTAGGGGTTAGGTGGAAATAATATTTTAATATTATTTGGGCTCGGGTTTATAATTAAAATGATCCTTTAAAATTTCGGGTTTCAAAATAAATATTTGAAATGGGACCAAATTGATTTAATTGCAAGTTGAAGAGCTTTTTAAAGAACAAGAGGATAGCCATTCATTAATGGCCTTTTGGTAATTTACCCATCTTTCAATTTAAATCTCCCCTTTTCACAAATAACCACTATTCACTCTCTTCCTCCCCATTTTTCAACGTGAAATAGAGCTCTTCCTCCTCTATCACTATTCCATCAAAAAGCTCACTCATTTCAGCTCCTTTTTGAAAGGTAACAACGTTTTTGACTTCTTTTCAACTCCCTCTCTTTAAAAGTACCATTTATTTTCATTTTCATGGAAGTTTTGGAAAATGGAGTTTTGAAATATTTTGATTAAAAATGGAAATTTTATGTTGTTAAGCTTAATGTTTTGATTTAATATGGTTAGTTATGATGTATAGAAGTTAAATGGTACCACATATGTGAATTTTGAATGATTTTGAGCAATTCCCGAAATTGGGTAAAAATGGGGTTTTTGGAGGGTTTTGGGTGAGTTTTGGGGGTTGATTTAGGTAGAATTTGATAGGCTTTTGATAGTACTATGGACAAGGGTCGAATTGGGATCAATTGTGGGTGCAATGGATGTTGGAAACATGGTTTTGGACATGGTTTAGGGGCTGCCCGAGTTTGCTAAAAATGGGATTTGTTCATAGCTTGCAACATTGTAATTTGTGATTGAATTGTATTCCGGGTTGGTCTTTATATGTTGGGCTGATTTGGAATTGTTTGAAATGTGTTTGAGGTTGTTTAGAAGCGGGAATTTGTGTTGGAGAAGCTTCGGGAAGAAATCCGGGATTGTGAGAGTGGTTGCTTGCTTGGCTTGGAGCTTGGAAGCTTAGGTGAGTGGTTAAACGTTTTACATGGTTTTTAAATGATTGGTTCGAGTAGGTGGACTAGGTTAGGCTTGGTAGACCCACCTAGAGTTAGGATTAGGGTGGTAACCTAATCCTAAACTTGATCTAGAGCCTTTGGATGAACTTATATATATGGATGTGTATGGCTTGTATGACTTGTGATATGATTGATTTATGTATATTGTGTATACATGTGAGATGAGGCATGATTTATGGTGCTTAAGGCATGCATGGTAATGGTTCATGATTGTGCTCATGGTGAGTACGTGCTAAGCACGGAATTGATTGAAATGAGTAATGTGGAATGAGTAAAATGTTGGCACTAGTATGCTTGAGTACAAATGATCGATCATTAGGATGTTAGTGTGTACACATGAGTCAAAAGTCGCGCGTGGCCTTGGTGGCGTTGAGTCACCAAGGAGGAGTACGGGTTCGCCCGGAAATTGTATTTATATATAGTCGATGATGAGTGGAATCCCATCGACGGGGCGTGAGGATGAGTGGAATCCCCTCCGCGAGACCGATGATGAGTGTAATCCCACCGTGAGGTAAAGTAGTCGTTGGATGTGAGTTCCAACGTATTTATCCGCGTATTCGGGTCATAGCTAGGTGCCAATGTTGATTGATATGTGTATCAATGTGTTGTGATATGTGATCCTTACTTGGATGTTATATGTGTTTACATATGTTGTGAAATAGAGCTTGTTGATCATGGCATTTAATTGAATATTGCTCATGCATCTTTATCTTGTGGCTCTTGTGGATCCTTGGTAAATATGTAATTTTGCCTTGGCTAAGATCGTGCTTGGACCCTGCAATGTTGAGGTTTGTTTTTAGGAGCTTACCCTCACTAAGCATCATTGCTTACACTCTCTTTGTTCAACATTGCAGATCCTTAGTTCGTGGGTTGCTAGCGCAAGTGGAGGGACTCCAAGTGTGGTTGTTGGCTTTGAGTATATCAAGTATGAGTTTTTAATGTTTGAACATGTAATAGCTAAGCAATGGGATTCGTGTTATTTTGATGAATATTGTTGGTTGTTAGGAGCTTGTTTAGACTCCTTGCTACGTTGCTTTTGTATGGCTTGTTGATGCCATGTTTGAATTGTAAGACCATGTCCTAATTGCTTACCATGAATGTTGGCTATGTGCCTTTTGAGGTTGCCTTTGTGTTTGAGTGTTGTAGTATGAGACTTTGAATGCTTAAATGTCATCTTTGATCAATTGCATGATTCCCTTGACGTATGTACATGTTGGGTGCTTGTATGGCTAAATAGTGATCTATAAATGTTGTATGAATGCTTGTTTGGGTTTAGGGAAGTCCTAAATTGCATCTAGGTTCGAGTCTTGTATGTTTTAGCTAAGTTTGGGAGTTTTGCAGTGCAGGGCGTATCGGTACACCTAAGGGCCGTATCGATACGGCCTTGCCTCCACGGCTCAAGTTTGGCTGGGCGTATCGATACACGGGGGGTATCGATACAGTTTTTGTTCACTGGAATTCTGAGATTTTTGTGAGATGTTACCGTATCGGTACGGTGGGTTAGTGTATCGGTACGGGTTTATCTCGTTGACCACGAGATGTTGACTGGGAAGGGCGTATCGATATGCTCAAGGGCTGTATCGATACGATCTTCATGTGTTGACCCTTGAGTGTTGACTTTGGTCAAGTTGTATCGATACCCTTGACAAGTGTATCGATACGGCCTGCTTAATTACAGAAAATGGGATGTTTTATTAATGATGTCTTGAATGGTTGATCTTTGTATTGCTCTTGTTTCCGCTGACGTGTTTCACATAGGTAATGGTAATGTATTTAGATAAGATAAATAAAAAGAAATTTTTAGGGTCGTTAATCGAGGGGGAACCTTAACGGGTTTCGCTTTGGTTTTCCCCGTGTGGCCCACTCGGACCGGTCATCCGGCCAGACCGGGACGAGGGGGTTACACTTAGAGTGTGTTTTAACTTTGTTTTATCACTAAAATAACATAAAAATGGTGGGTTGTTATAGAAAAGCCGAAATAGGTATTTTGGGTGATTTTAGGAGTTGAAAATCTTGAGTTTTTAGATGGGTTTTGGGTCTAAATGACAGCTGAAGGTTTGAAAGCTATGGGTTGATGTTTAGGGATGTTAAAAGGTGGATTTTTTATTGTAAATTCGTTGAGTATGGCTGGAAGTAGTTTGGGACTGAAATTGTTATGTTTCGGGAGAAATTTGGGCTTGAATCGATGTGTATTGTTGCGTGATTGTTGGGTTCCGGGTCTTTGTTGTGTTTGTGAGTGTATTTGTGTTCTAATGTTCGATTTTGGGTTGCTCAAAATAGAGGAATTGGATTCGGGCTTTGTGGACGGAAATTCGGGTAGTTTGGAGGCTTGATTCGGCATCTTGGACATCGTTTGTGTGTTAGCTGGTGAGTTGATCAATTTTAAAAGCCTTAACGTGGTTAAGCGAATGTTTTGGGAGTTTGGATTGAGCTTGAAAAGCCAATCCAAGCTCAAGAGTAAGTTTTAAAGGTTTTATGCAATTAAATTGTGTTTTATGATTCTTGATGCAAGTTGAACATGTAATGATGTTATGTGTTGGTTGCATTGTTATACATGTTGAGACTTATGACTTGTGGTTATACTTGCGTCGTGAGTACATGCCTTGCATGGAAGTTCGGGTATGGTAAGTGGTTCAAGCATCGGTAATGTTTGTGGTTGTGATTGAGTATATTGACACGTGTTTAGTTGTTACCAGATATAATTGATCGATCAATAGGATTAGAGTGCACTCGATGTAAAAGTCGCGTGTGGACTTAGTGATGTTAGATTCCACTAAGAAATAGTATGGTGACGTGAGATTCCACCGGCAGTGTCTAGTGGGTTTGAGAAACTATCCGCATATCTGAGTAAAAACGATGAATGTCAATATACCCATAATGCTTTAATTCTCATGTTAAGCATGTTGTTGATTTCTTCTATTATGCTTATGCATTGTTGTTTACTTTGCTTGCGTTATGAGAATGAGCATGTGGTAAGCCTATGGCTTGTGGTTGCATTCGGTAAATGCACGTGAAGGTAAAAGCATGCTGTTATGTGTTCAAGCATGTGGAAATGATTTAGAAGTGGTTTTGGTTTTCAAGCAATCTAATGTTTTAAAACTGCATTGTTGTGGCTACCGTTTTGAGCACCGCTCACTAAGCTTAAACGCTTACGCTCTCTTTTCCAACAATGCAGGCCCTTAGAGCTTCGGAGCAGCTCGGGGAACAAGGGAGAATCCAAGGGAGTTTGGTTTGCTCAAGTATGAGTTTAGACTTCAATAATTAGTATTAAGAAATGAGATAGGATCTTTATGTTTGAGGTGTTGTTGGCATGTCCTTTTTGCTCAGACAAGTTTGTTTAGTTTCTTTGGGCTTGTATTGCCTTATGCCATGATGATTTATACTTTTGTTTAGCTTTTGGCTATGTTGGTGAATGTTATGTATGCATGTCTCCCTTTAAAATCTTATCATGTTGGATGTTGCCTCGTTAAGTGTTTATCTTGCTTTTTATGTGGATCCATGGTTGCCTTGTATTGTATGTGTGGTTGTATGTTGCTTAAATGCTTATTAAATGCCTCTTGTGTTGAGTCCTTTGTGTTTTTGCAACTAAAACTTGTTTTGCAGGGCAGGGCGTATCGATACGCTCAAGGGCGGTATCGATACGGTCCCTTATTTTGGGCAAGGCGTACTGGTACGTGGGGGCATATCGATACCCGAAATGCTCTCTGGAAATCTGAGAAATTAACGAGATTTTGATGTACCGATACGGGTCATGAGAGTATCGGTACGGTCTTCGTAGTTGACCAAGGAAAGTTGACCGTTGAGGGCGTATCGGTACACACCTTGTGGGTATCGATACAGTCTCCCTAGGGTTGACTTGGGGTGTTGACCAAGTACATGCGTATCGATACGGTCCTTTAGTGTATCGATACGGCCTGTTGAAAAACTTAAAAGGGGCTATCTTAATTGTTTGTTTTGCGTGTTTTGTATCCATGTGTTTTCCGTTGCGTGTTCTCTCACATAGGATATAATTAATGCATCTAGACAAAATAACGTTAAAAAAAAATTTTAGGGTTGCTAATCGGAGTTGAGCCTTAACGGGTTTCGCTTCGGTTTTCCCCGTGTAACCCATTTGATGCGGTCTGGTGGCTAGGTCGGGTCGAGGGGGTTACATTTGTTGGTATCAGAGCCTAGGTTTCGCCTAGGTTTGTTGAGTTTCCGCAAGCCGAAAGGTAAGTTTTATGGTGTAAGCTTGTTGATTGTGATTGCATGGTGATTGTAAGCATACTTGTGGCTATCTTTGTGTTGGTTGTGAAATAGTTAAAGGCACCCATTGCTAGTATACTATTATTGTAAGTGATTTTAAGTTTAATGACTTGAGCACCTTGGACCTTGTTCCTTGCTGACCCCAAATCATTTCACTTGTTGTGTTTGTTGTTTAGCTTTGCGTATTTTAGCATGGTGAGACCAAGGGGAAGGCCAAGAATGGATAATCCGAGTGTTGAGTAGATTGAGAATGTTGAGGATGTGCGAGGAGAGAACTTGCACCCTCCTCCTTCTCCGGGGGGTGGAGCGAATGTGGAAGGTGTTGGACCCCATGCTGGTCAGGGACAGGCAGGTATTGATGTGAATCCGTTGATTCAGGCTATAGCCGGGGCTATTCAGACAGCTTTAGTGGGTGATCGGGTTGCAGCACCGCCTCAGGGTGCAGATTCTGGTTTACCATTAAATCAAATCTATAGCTTGGGCGGGATTGAGTTCCGTGGGTTGTCACCCGAGGGTTCATAGGCATGGTTTGAGAGCACAGTTCGTATTTTGAGTCAGATGGAGTGCTTTGAAGCACATAAGTTGGGTTGCATTGTCTCTTTGCTCCAGGGAGATGCCTACACTTGGTGGACTACTATCACTGCGGGTATGCCAGAGGCCGAGGTTACTTAGGAGTTCTTTAGGGCTGCTTTCCGTAAGAAGTACCTAGGTCCTCGATACCTAGATGAGAAGAAGAGAGAGTTCATGGCTCTAGTTCAGGGTAGCTTGACCGTGTCCGACTATGAGGTGCAGTTTGTACGTCTGAGTCAGTATGCTTCTGAGTTAGTTCCCACTGAGGTAGAACGATATGAGCGTTTCCATTAAGGGTTGGTTCAGGATGTGAAGACCTACATGTTGGCTTCCAACTATACAGATTTTGATGTGTTGGTCGCTAGGGCCAAGGACATCGAACAGTCTTTGGGACTTGTGGATCGCAAGGGTGGATCTAGTTTAGGAAAGAGGACTGCTGAATGGGACAGAGATCGTGCCAAGAGGCAAAAGGATAAGAAACCTCATCATGATCATAGACGCAGAGGTGGTAATTCGGGGCGAGGCCATCACGGCCAAGGGACTGAGAATCATACTCCCGAGTGCAACAAGTGTGGTAGACGTCATTTTAGTGAGTGTTGGGGCACTTATGGCTCTTGTTGGAACTGCGGGTCTAGGGCGCATTTGAAGCGCGATTGTCCACATCCGTCTAGGATGGATAAGCTCCTGCATGAGCTGTCGAGCATCAGAGAGGTCGTGGGCGCGGTCGAGGTAACTTTTAGCCTAGGAATGACGGTTAGAGGAATGTAGCTCATGTTGTAACCGTTCAGCCCGAGGGATGTGGGCCAGTTAGGGTGTATGTACACCGTGAGGACAGGAATGACACAAATGTGATTGCAGGTAATTTCTCGTTACAGTCTTTGACTTTGCTTTCCTTGATTGATTCCGATTCTACGTATTCGTACATATTGAGTGAGCATGTAAGATTGCTAGATATTCCGGTTGAGATATTAGATGTGGGTATGAATGTCACTAGTTCCTTTGGTGAGACAGTTGTGGTCAGAAAGATGTACAAAAGATGTCCTTTGATGGTTCAGGGTCATGTTTTTCCCGTGGATATGATGGAATTGTCGTTTTATGGTTTTGATGTAATATTAGGCATGGACTGGCTTGTAGAGCATAGTGCTAGGGTAGATTTTGAGACAAAGCGGGTGTCCTTGAGACTTTCAGAGGATCACGAGGTAGTGATAGTGGGCGAGAACGATAAGTTCTTGTCCAATGTAGTTTCAGTCTTAGAGTCTCAGAAGTTACTGGATGTTGGTTGTTAGGCGTACCTAGCTTATGTTACGAATCCGAATATGGATGAGGCATGACCGCGAGACATTAGGACAATTTTGTGACTTTTTGAGTGTATTCCCAGAAGAATTGCCTGGTTTGCCTCCAGATAGAGATGTAGAGTTTGTTATTGAGACTTATTCAGATTCAGCTCCAGTATCGATTGCACCGTACTGAATGGCTCCTAAAGAAATGAAAGGGTTGAAGACATAACTTCAGGAATTGATAGACCGAGGGTTCATTCGTCTGAGTACTTCACATTGGGGTGCACCGGTGTTGTTTGTGAAGAAGAAAGATGGCAGTTTGAGAATGTGTATCGACTATCGACAACTAAATAAGTTGATAGTGAAGAACTAATATACGTTGTCGAGGATTGATGACATGTTTGATCAGTTGAGAGATGCTTCAGTGTTCTCAAAGATAGATTTGAGATCCGGTTATTATCAGTTGAAAGTAAGAGATCAAGATGTACCGAAGACAACTTTCTACACCTGTTATTGGCACTACAAATTCTTAGTGATGCCCTTTGGTTTGACTAATGCACCAGCAGCTTTTACGGACATGATGAATAGAGTGTTTCATGAGTACTTGGATCAGTTTGTGGTAGTGTTCATTGATGATATTTTAGTGTACTCTCGTACCGAGGAAGATCATGATCGGTATTTGTGTTTGGTGTTGCAGAAATTGTTAGACAATCAGTTGTATGCCAATTTGAGCAAATGTGAATTTTGGATTAGAGAAGTAGTCATCTGAGGTCATATTGTATCAGCCGAGGGAATCCGAGTGGATCCTAAGAAGGTTGAGGCAGTTGTGAATTGGAAACCACTAAAGATAGTGACCGAAGTTCGTAGTTTCTTAGGTTTGGCTGGTTACTATAGACGTTTTGTTGAGGGTTTCTCAAAGGTTGCAGCTTCTTTGACTAAATTGTTACATAAGGATGTTCGGTTTAAGTGGACTGATGCGAGACAACAAGCATTTGAGAAATTGATAGAAGCCTTAACCGAAGTTCCTGTTTTCATTCAACCCGTGTCAGGGAAAGAGTTTGTAGTCTTCAATGATGGGTCGTATGTTGGCTTAGGTTGTGTGCTTATGCAAGAGGGAAGAGTAGTGGCCTATGCGTCTAGGCAGTTGAAGACTCATGAGCGTAATTACCCTACGCATGACATAAAATTGGTTGCAGTGGTTTTCGCTTTGAAAGTTTGGAGACATTACTTGTATGGTGAGAAATGCACAGTGTATACGGATCACAAGAGTCTGAAGTATATAATGACACAAAGAGAGTTGAATCTTAGACAGCGTAGGTGGCTAGAGTTGCTTAAGGACTACGATCTCACGATTGAGTACCATCCGGGTAAAGCCAATGTAGTGGCCAATGCTTTGAGTAGAAAGGTAGCAGTGGAGTTACAAGCTATGTTTGCTAGATTGAGTTTGTCCAAAGATGGTGGTTTAGTGGTCGAGTTGCAAGTTAAACCTTCGTTGCTTCAGTTGATTAGAGAGAAATAGTTGCAAGATAGATCATTAGCATCTCATGTACAAGACATAGCGGAGGGTAAACTGACATATTTTTGTTTTAGTAGTGATGGAGTCTTGTGTTTCAAGAGTAGAGTAGTTGTTCCGGAAGATGTAGACTTGAGACGCACCATCCTAACTGAAGCTCACAGTAGCTTGTTTGTTATGCATCCGGGAAGTACGAAAATGTATCGCGATTTGAAAAATGAGTATTTCTAGGTTGGTTTGAAGAAAGTTGTTGCCGAGTTTGTGAGGAAGTGCATGGTTTGTCAGCAAGTTAAAGCCAAGCATTAGTTTCCTTCAGGTTTGTTACAACCGTTGAGAATTCCCGAGCGAAAGTAGGAGAGGATTGCCATGGATTTCCTGTCGGGTTTGCCGTTGACACCTTCTAAGAAGAATTCGGTTTAGGTAATTGTTGATCGTCTTACGAAATGTGTGCACTTTTTGGCCGTTCACACCACTTATACTTTAGATAAGTTGACCGATTTTTATATTAGTGAAATAGTGAGATTGCATGATGTGCCAAAATCTATAGTGTCAAACATAGATCTGAGGTTCACGGCTAGATTTTGGGAGAGTTTGCATAGTGCTTTGAGTACTTGACTGAATTTCAGCACTTCATATCATCCTCAGACCGATGGTCAGTCAGAGAGAGTCATACAAGTGTTGGAAGACATGTTGAGATGTTGCATTATTGAATTTCAGGGTTCGTGGGAGAAGCATCTACCGTTAGTAGAGTTTGCATATAATAACAGTTATCAAGTGAGCATTCAGATGGCATCTTACGAAGCTCTGTATGATAAAAAATGTAGAACACATGTTTGTTGGGCCAAAGCGGGACAAAAATTGATACCTTTGCCTGATATGCTTAAAGGTACTATCGAGAAAGTACAGTTGATTTGTAACCGTTTGAAGGCAACTTCAGATAGACAGAAATCTTATGCAGATTTGAAAAGAATAGAAATAGAGTATGTCGTGGGCGACAAAGTGTTCTTGAAAGTCTCACCTTGGAAGAAGGTGATTGTAATACCCAGGTTTTGGGGCCAAAAGCTGAGTATGGGAATTGGGTTCGAGTTGTGGGCTCGTTTTAAAATTTAATTAAGCTTTGGTTTTATGTTAAAAGGGTTTGAATTCATTAATGTCAATTTGGTAATTTTAAAGTAAAAAAATTAAGATGAGAAAAAGAGCATTTTGAAACATTTCACCATCTTCTTCCTTTAACCCCTCTTTCACGTTAAAACCTCCCCAAACCCCTTTTCACTATTCCATCAAATCCCACCCTCATTTCAAGTGTTTTCACCAAGGTAAGACTATTTTTGACTTGTCATCTTCATTCCTAGTATATTGATGGTTTTAGTTTTAGCAAAACTCCATTGTTGAGAATTTCTAGTTTTCAAAGTTTTGAAGAAAATGATGAAACTTTAATGACTTTTTGAGTTGTTTTTGATTTGTAGAGTTAAGTTATGGTCTAATCTTGTCCTAAGGTACATTATAACTTAAAATGGTGGGTTTTTATCAAAAATTCCGAAATGGGTTTTTGGGGTATTTTAAAAGGGTCAAACTTGAGTTTTTGGTGTGGATTTATGTTGGAGAGTGGGGCTGATGTTATAGCAATACTAGAGGGTTGTTTTGAAGGTGTTTAATGGTGTTTTGAGTGTTGGGGTCATTGGTTTTCTGCTGGGTTATTAGGGAGTACGAAAATGGGATTTATGGTATTGGCTTTGGTTTGAAATTGTAAGAATTTGGCTTATGGTTGTGACAGTGTTTTGTGGTGATTCGGTTGAGTAATGTATTGTTTTTGATTGGTTAGAATCAAGGGAAAACGTTGAAAAGGCTTCGGGCACGATTCCGGGGAATTTGGAGACTTGAGATCAGTGTTTCGACTTCCGTTTGGGATTCATCGGTAAGTGAAAATGTTTTGAACTTGATTTGATTTCGAAAATGGTTCTTGGGGGTTTGGGTGGAGCCTTGAGGGCTAACCGAAACCCAAGTGTAAGTTTGCTAAATTTTACCTTGATTGTTAAGTATTGGTGTATGAACAATTGTTGAGTTATTGTGTGAATTGTGGATTTCCTTTACTTTCGTTTGATGTTGTTGTGTAGTCGTTGTTGGTGTCGAACCTCGCGTGATGGTTGTCGTAACTACGGTGATGTGTGGTCCCATCGGTAGTGACTAGTAGAAGAGTAGGGTGATGTGTGGTCCCATCGGAAAACTACTAGTTGAACGGTGATATGTGGTCCCACCGTGTTTTGGTTATGCATGTGCAAACCATGTAATTGTGTTGTTTGTGCTTCTTTCGTGCATTTAAATGGTTTCCTTTTCAATTAAGAAATGTGTTTTGAAAACTGCATTTGTTGATGAGTTTTTAGAGCTTCGCTCACTAAGCTTTCAAGCTTACGCTCTCCTTTTTCCAACATGCAAATTGTTAGAGTTACTGAAGGCAAGTGGGCAAGGGAGGAGCTTTTCGGAGTTCTCGAGTAGCTCAAGTATGGTTTAAGTTTTTGTAATAACGCCTAGACAATGGGGGTGTTAGACTTGTATGGAGTTGGAGTTCAAACTCCTTAGCTTGGCTTGTTGATGCTATGTGTTTTGTATGAGCGTTGTTAGACTCATATGTGTTGGTATTTGTTGTTAATGCCCTTGATGTGGATTGGAAACCATGTTTGTATTGTTGCTTAAATGTTTTGTGCTTTGAAGGCTTAGGACCATATCCCATGAATTCTATGTGTGCTTTGTTTAAAGGCATGTAGACCTTGTTATGCAATGTATTTTGGTGAATGCTTGATTCCCATTTTGAATGACCTCTTTATGCATGCTAAGTGTTTGGAACATGTTTTAAGTATGGTGAGTGCCTCTAAAGTTTGTGTATGCACGTTGTATCTTGATTCTTGATGTTTGAGGCATGTTAGGGACGTTTGGAGATGCAGAAACTGGTTTTTAGAAACACACAGACTGTAGGCGTTTCCGAACGGGTAAAGTGGTTTCGGAACGGGTGTGGTTCCAGGGATACTCGTATCGGAACACGTTTCGGTACGGTTTGAAACTGTGAGCCCCTGTTCTAATACGCATACCGAAACGGTTTTGCTTCTGTGAAGGCCTGTTTCGGAACGTGTTTCGAAACGCCTAGGCAAAATGGACCCTTGTACCGAAACGAGGTGGACCGTATCGGTACGGCTGGTCTGGCTTTTAAAACTGGGGCCCGTGTATCGAAACGGGCAAGCCTGTTGCGAAACACAGGCCTATAAAGTGGGCTTTTGGCATCTTTAAAGGTCTTCAAGTGTTGGATATAGGTCATGTTTGCCCTGTGAGCCCTGTTGGTATTCGTTTATGTTTGGTTCGGTCGCGTGTGCAAGAAATCGAACTAACTTGAATACATGGTAAATTTATATCAACTTACGTTTCGTCCGCATAGTCTTGTCTTTGTTTATCCGTTGTCGTTTCACACATAGGATTTAATGATCCATCTAGACAAGATAATTGAAGAAAATTTTCTAGGGTTGCTAATCGAGGCGGAGCCTTAACTGGCTTCACTTTGGTTTTCCCCGTGTAACCTACTCGGACCGGTCTGTCGTCCAGATCGGGACGAGGGGGTTAAAGTGATGAGGGTTGGTCGGAAAGGCAAGTTGAGCTCGAGGTTTATTGGTCCGTATGAGATAGTTGAGAGAGTTGGTCCCGTTGTCTGTAGATTGAGACTATCGGCCGAACTAGAGAAGATTCATGATGTGTTTTATGTCTCGATGCTTCGGAGGTATAGATCAGATCCGTCACATGTTATGCCAGTTGAAAAGATAAAATTGAATCCGGATTTGACTTACGATAAAGAATCAGTTGAGGTTTTGGCTTCGGACAGCAAAGTGTTGCGAGGAATGACCATTGATTTGGTTAAGGTTAAGTGGCGACACCGAGGAGTGGAAGAAGCCACTTAGGAGAGGAATGATGACATGAGAAAGTAGTTTTCGCATCTTTTTCCGCCAGGTAAATTTCGGGGATGAAATTCCTTAAGTAGGGGAGAGTTGTAACTCCCCGAGTTTAAGGCCGGAAGATATCGGATTAGTCAAGCCGAGTCGGGTTAAATTTAAATTGGAGAAAAACTATTTTTAACACACCTAAAGTGTTTTAAAAGAGTAAAGGGCAAAAAGGGAATTTTAAATAAAAGAAATAAGGAAAATGGATTTTTGAAAGCCATTGTCTTCTCCAAATCTCTTTCACGTTCAAAAACCTCCCAAATACCTT
Organism: Hibiscus tridactylites; assembly: GCA_958450335.1. Taxonomy (NCBI): domain Eukaryota; kingdom Viridiplantae; phylum Streptophyta; class Magnoliopsida; order Malvales; family Malvaceae; genus Hibiscus; species Hibiscus tridactylites. Next base: position 86,080,610 of record OY288276.1, read on the forward strand.
TTTCACTATTCCATTGGTTTCAAGCTATACAAGTGATTTCTTCAAAGTAAATGGCTCCTTAACTTAGTTTCATCTTCCTCGAGCCTTAAATGCTAAGATTTTTGCAAAACTCATGGATTTAACTTGTTTTGATTTTTAAAGTTTGGTTTGAAATGAAAGGAGGTTTATGGGTTTTTCGTTTGGGTTGGCTATGGCTGAGTTAGAGTGTGTTTTAACTTTGTTTTATCACCAAAATAACATAAAAATTATGGGTTGTTATAGGAAACCCGAAATGGGTATTGTGGGTGATTTTAGGAGTTGAAAATCTTGAATTTTTTGATAGACTTTGGGTCTAAATGAAAACTGAAGGTTTGATAGCTTTATGTTGATGTTTAAGGTTGTTAAAAGGTGGATTTTTTATGGTAAATTCGTTGGGTATTGCTGCAAGTAGTTTGGGACTGAAATTGTTATGTTTCGAGAGAAATTTGGGCTTGAATCAATGTGTGTTGTTGCAAGATTGTTGAGTTCTGGGTTTTTTCTGTGTTTGTGAGTGTATTTGTGTTCTAATGTTCGATTTTGGGTTGCTCAAAATAGAGTAATTGGATTCGGGCTTTGTGGACAGAAATCCGGGTAGTTCGGAGGCTTGATTCGGCATCTTGGACATTGTTTGTGTGTTTTCTGGTGAGTGGATCGATTTTAAAAGCCTTAATGTGGTTAAGGGATTGTTTTGGGAGTTTGGATTAAGCTTGAAAATCCAATCAAAGCTCAAGAGTAAGTTTTAAAGGTTTTATGCAATTAAATTGTGTTTTACGATTCTTAATGCAAGTTGAACATGTAATGATGTTATGTGTTAGTTGCATCGTTATACATGTTGAGACTTATGACTTGTGGTTATACTTGCATCGTGAGTACATGCCTTGCATGGAAGTTTGGATATGGTAAGTGGTTCAAGCATCGATAATACTTGTGGTTGTGATTGAGTATATTGACACGTGTTGAGTTGTTACCGGGTAGAGATGTAGATTTCTTCTATTATGCTTATGCATGTTAAGCATGTTGTTGATTTCTTCTATTATGCTTATGCATTGTTGTTTACTTTGCTTGCGTTATGATGTGGTAAGTCTATGGCTTGTGGTTGCATTCGGTAAATGCACGTGAAGGTAAAAGCATGTTGTTATGTGTTCAAGCATGTGGAAATGATTTGGAAATGGTTTTGGTTTTCAAGAAAGCTAACGTTTTAAAACTGCATTGTTGTAGCTACCGTTTTGAGCACTGCTCACTAAGCTTAAACGCTTACGCTCTCTTTCCCAACAATGCAGGCCCTTAGACCTTCGGAGCAGCTCGGGGAACAAGGGAGAATCCAAGGGAGTTTGGTTTGCTCAAGTATGAGTTTAGACTTCAATAATTAGTATTAAGCAATGGGATATGACCTTTATGTTTGAGGTGTTGTTGGCATGTCCTTTTTGCTCAGACAAGTTTGTTTAGTTGCTTTGGGCTTGTATTGCCTTATGCCATGATGATTTATGCTTTTGTTTAGCTTTTGGCTATGTTGGTGAATGTTATGTATGCATGTTTCCCTTTAAAATCTTATCATGTTGGATGTTGCCTCGTTATGTGATTATCTTGCTTTTTATGTGGATCCATGGTTGCCTTTTATTGTATGTGTGGTTGTATGTTGCTTAAATGCATGTTAAATGCCTCTTGTGTTGAATCTTTTGTGTTTTTGCAGCTAAAACATGTTTTGCAGGGCAGGGCGTATCAATACGCTCAAGGGCGGTATCGATACAGTCCCTTATTTTGGGCAAGGCGTACCGATATGGGGGGGCATATCGATACCCAAAATGCTCTCTGGAAATCTGAAAAATTGACGAGATTTTGGCGTATCGATACGGGTCTTAAGAGTATTGGTACGGTCTTCGTAGTTGACCAAGGGAAGTTGATCGTTGAGGGTGTATCGATACTCACCTTGTGGGTATCGATACAGTCTCCCTAGGGTTGACTTGGGGTGTTGACCAAGTATAGGCGTATCGATACGGTCCTTTAGCGTATCGATGCGGCCTGTTGAAAAACTTAAAAGGTGCTATCTTAATTGTTTGTTTTGCGTGTTTTGTATCCATGTGTGTTTTCCGCTGCGTGTCCTCTCACATAGGATATAATTAATGCATCTAGACAAGATAACTTTAAAAGAAATTTTTTATGGTTGCTAATCGAAGTGAAGCTTTAACGGGTTTCGCTTCGATTTTTCCCGTGTAACCCATTCGATGCGGTCTAGCGGCTAGGCTGGGTCGAGGGGGTTACAACAACCTTAATTAAATATAGGATAAAATATATTGTTCATCATTTAACTATCTTTTCACTTCTATTTTGGTCACTCAACTTTCAAACTTTTTAATTTATTAACTGAACTTTCACATTGCTCATGTTTTGGTCACTCTAGAATATTTTATTATTATTTTCAAAAAAAATTATATTATTAAATATGAAATAATTTAAAATAAACAATAAAAATCTTATTTTATTATATATATATATATATATATATATATATATATATATATCACCACCATCGTCGGTCTCAAAATTGATGATCGTTTGATCCCAAATTGCATCGATGGACTCATTTTGACACGTCGAGTTCGAATCTGGTGTTTGTTTCACATGAAAATATCTTGAAACCTATAATCTCGTTTGAAACTTCTCGATTTCCTCACTTTCGATCTCTTTTTCGTAGACTTCGGAGTGTTTTCTGGCATAATAGAGGTCAAATACAGACTCAGAGGGCCATGACAAAGCAACTAGTGAAATATGGGACTGAACGACCACCATCTACTTGGCGTCCAATGACGACGAATGAGGGTCGTTGAATAGTTGGATTTAATTTTATATTTTAAATTATTTTTATATCAAATAATAATAATAATAATAAATGTCAAAAAAATAATAAAATAATCAAGAGTGACCAAAATAGGAACAATCTGAAAGTTCAATTAGTAAATTGAAAATTTTAAAAGTTGAATAACCAAAATAGGAGTGAGAAGATAGTTGAGTGATGATATGTGTATTTTATCCAAGAAAAATATATTAAAGTTAAAAGTAAAAAAAAAAACATAAGTATTAATTATCATTGCATAATTTGTTAAGGTAAAATTATTAGATGAATTATCATAGTTACCTACCTGATATGAAAATGAATTTAATATATTTTTTTTATCAAAGGGATAAAAAATAATACTATCACCAAATAGATATAACTGAATTAAACATTTAGCTTACAAACAATTTTTATGTCAATAGATTCATTGTTTATATAATTTGTATTTGTAAATTATAATTTATGTTTATCTTAATTTTTTGTTAAACTTATATGTTCATTTAAACAATTTTATAATTTGTGAATATATTTATAATAGAATAAATATCCCTGAACTTATATGTTCCTTTTTTGGGCACAACAATAATTTGTATTATCAAATGATATCGGCGGGATTTGTAGTCATTGTGAAAATTTCATTTTCCTTACTAATAGTATCTTACTCATAAGGGGAAGAAGTTGTAAAATTTCATAATTTACTATCAATTCATTCAAATTTATTTAATATTTTTTAGAAAACAAATTATCACATTTAAATATAATTGAAATCAACACTTATATTGATCAACTCTATATGAAAATGTGAACGATCTAATTGCTTAAGTGTGATGTTCATAAAAGGTAATGTTTCTATTGATTTTTGTGGTTCAATTAAATATTCCGAAAATGTCCAAGAATTATTAACTTACTATTGGAAAACAGTTCAAGACCTCTCAAAATTCATTAGCCAAACATCTTAATCATAAAGCTCATATCAATAATGCTCACTGCCATGAAAGGCGTACGTGATCACGTCAACAGGCTGAGAGATTTGATAGTTCGATTAAAAGCACTCTGTTAAGGACCTTTCACTCTCTTAACTATAAATATTGTAGAATTTTTAATAAATAAATACAATGCATGGTTTCGTGGGAGATCTAACTTGAACCTTAGGGAGAGAGTGCAATGTCTATCTACTAGGCTAGGTAAGAAATTTAATATTATTTTAAAAAAATTATTTAGGTTAAATTGTAATTGAAATTAATTTTATTTATTTTAAAAGTATGTATTAATTATAACAATAATAAAATATAATAATAATTTAATTAATTTTTATATGATTTCCTATACGAAATATGTTTGTTGAAGAAAATATATAAAAATAATTGAGTTGGTTTTAAAATATAAACATATAAATATTAAGATTTACACCTAAAATTTTAAATATTATATTTTAAATATTATATTTTAATTAATTACATAAATTAATTTGATTTAATTTAATTCAAATTATTGATAGAATTATCCTTTATGTGATAATTATTTACTATACTGACAATGTAAATTTTACCTCCACAAGAAAAGTTAAAACAAATATCAAGTGTAAAATTTTTCACAAGGTAAAATTTTGATATCACATATTATGCCAAGATTATATATTAGTCTTTTTAGTTTAATTTGTTCACTTTAAGTTTATGTACTTTCTATTCAAAAAAATATGTAGTTTTTGAATTTTGAAATTTCGATCTTGACATGAATGATATTCTTTAAACATGTTAAGTAACATTGGTGATTTTTATTCTTTTGTTCGATCATTTTTAGTCATTGTAATTTAGTCATATTGTCGTTGTCTCGTTTGGATTAGGATTGAAGTTTTAAAATTTCAAAAATATAGGGACTAAAATTGATCAAAATAGAATGACTAAAACAACAATTTACACATAGTGTAGAGACTAATAGAATTATTTTACCTTTTGATAAACTAGTTTATGGTAACTTCGATTTTTTATAATTGTTATATTTACTATAATTATAAAAATAAATTTATTATTGTGACAATATATAACTTGTCATTAAGTTTATTTTTTCATTGGTGACAAAATTTATCAAAACAAAAGTAAAATTTTAAGTGACAAACAATTTTATTGTCACAACAAATATCAAATTATAGTGACCACTTTATATATTGTCACTATCATGTGTCAAAGTTTTAGTGACAATGAAATTTGTGTCACAGTTATAGACTTATAGTGAGAATTTAATTGTGAAAAATGTAATCGTAACAATTACTACTATAATAGTGACCAAATAAAAATACATCACAATTAATTATGCTAATAGTGTCGCACAAAAAAATTATCACAAAAATTTAATATTTGTGACAGAATTACTGTTAATCACTGTATAGAGGCTTACAACTCATGTTGGGTAGTTAATTTATCAAACAATCAACTTACAAGAAGGATCCCTCAACATCTTTGTCAAACCCGATCTTTTTTATCCTTGAGAGATAAACTCACTGGGAATATCCCGTTTGATGTTACAAATTGCCAATCATTAGTTCAACTCCTTTTTGTTCGAAATAGCTTTACTGTGAGTTTTTCATCAAATCTTTGCAAGTTGGTTAACTTATTTGTAGTGGCAATATACCAGCTGCATTGGGTGCCCTCAAATTCAAAGGAAATCAGAACAGGTCATAGCCAAAAAGAAAAGAGAAATTCGAACTGAAATTTAAAAGAGGAGAAAATTTTACCTTACCATTTTGGTTTCACCGACCGGAGCGACGGACGATGACTCCCATCGGTCATTCGAGGTTCTTTGGCGAGGAGATCAATATACCTTGATTTTAGACCGATCCTACGGTAGATGGCGGCGAATTGCGCTCCCAAAACGAGAAAGTTTGGAATTATTTTGAGTCATTTGAGTGTGGTTTTCAGAAAAGTGAATCAGTAGAAAGAAAAAGAGAGAAGAGAAGGAGTCGGCAGGTGGTTTTGGTTCGCCAAAAAATCCACCGAAGTGGCGTTAGAGGGTTACCGGTGAAGGTGAGAAAGATGTATGGTGGGGTTGTCGGTGAAGGTCAGGTGAGGAAACATATGATTTTTTTTATTTAATTAAGTGTATTAAAATATTGTTAAAATATTTTTTATTATTTTTTATTTCCACTTCATAACAGTGTTAGAGATTTAACGGTGGAGTGACCAAAATAGGTCAATGTTTAAAGTTCAATGCTAAAATTGACCATTTTAAAAATTAAGTGACCAAAATAGGTCATAAAGCAAAGTTGAGTGATGATTTAGGTATTTTACCCTACAATGTATATATATATATATATATATATATATATATATATATATATATATATATATATATATATATATATATATATATATATATATATATATATATATGGATAGGATCCAGTTACACGGTGTAAACTCTATAAGTGTTACATGTTTTTTGGATTGTTGGATGGGTGAAACGGATGACTGAGATTAACAGTAGAATATGTGAAGATGATCACTTGGGAAAAAAAGTAAATAGTTAATCTCAGTCATCTATTTCTCTCATCCAACGATCCAAAAAACGTGTAAAACTTAAAGATTTTTACACAATGTAAGTGAATTCTATCCCATATATATATATGGTTAGGATCCACTTACATTATGTAAAACTCAACTAGTTTTACACTAAATCATGGCAATTAGATGGGTGAAATGGATGGATGAGATTAACTCCTTACTTTTTTTTTCAAGTGATAATCTTCACATATCATACTTCTAATCTCATCCATCCATTTCTCGCATCCAACGATCCAAAAAACGTAAAACTTAAAGAGTGAAATTGATAGATAAGATTAACTCCTTATTTTTTCAAGTGATAATCTTCACATATCCTACTTCTAATCTCATACATCCATTTCCCCCATCCAACGACCCAAAAAACGTAAAACTTAAATAGTGAAATAGATAGATAAGATTAACTCCTTATTTTTTCAAGTGATAATCTCCGCATATCTTATTGTTAATTTTAATCATCCATTTCACATATCCAACAATCTAAAAAGCGTGTAAAATTTTTAAAAAAATCCACTGTGTAAGCAGATAAGAAAATAATCTTAACATTTATTTACCCTCATTTAAATTAGGGTAAATTATACCATTGACCACCGAATTAATTGAGGATTCTTATTTTGACCACCGAACTAACGAACTCGTCAATCAGACCACCGAACTTATTAAATTAACCTATTTTGACCACCGCCGTTAAAAAAATAACAGAGGACTGACGGAGGGATGACGTGGCAGTTAACTATTTTTTATAAAATTACACATTTAATCCTTGCTATTTACACATTCTTTCAATTTAGTCCTAATTTTAAATTAATAAAATAAATTAATTATTTGATTAAGTGCTGACACGTGTCAACACCTTATTGGGGAAATTTAATTATTTATATTTGATTTTATAAATTTATTTTCCTCTTCCAATCAAGTGGTGGTGACACGTGTCACCACTTGGTTTGAGGAAAATTAAACAAATATGAAGAATGGGGTTGGGGTGGATTGAACCTGCAACATGTGGGATTCAAACCCACTCCTTTACCACTACACCAAGCCTCTCTCATTGATATGAATTGTGCCATATAATATATATCTTATAGTGCAGTAAATGTTAGGGGAAACAAGTAAAAATGATTGAAAGGGGATTCGAACCTAGACCACTTGGGATGTGTATAATCACACAAACATTCGATTTAAAATATTCAAATATTTTTATTTTTCATATTTAAATTAATTCGAATCCTTGATTTAAATATTTTATATCAAACAAACATTCGATGTGTATAATAACACAAACATTCGATTTAAAATATTCGAATATTCAATTTAAAATATTTAAATCAAGGATTCGAATTAATTTAAATATAAAAATAAAAATATTTGAATATTTTAAATCGAATGTTTGTGTGATTATACACATCCCAAGTGGTCTAGGTTCGAATCCCCTTTCAATCATTTTTACTTTTTCCCCCTAACATTTACTACATTATAAGATATATATTAAATGGCACAATTCATATCAATAAGAGAAGCTTGGTGCAGTGGTAAAGGAGTGGGTTTTAATCCTACATGTTGCAGGTTCGATCCACCCTAGCCCTATTCTTTCATATTTGTTTAATTTTCCTCCAATCAAGTGGTGACACGTGTCATCACTTAATTAAATAATTAATTTATTTTATTAATTTAAAATTAGGACTAAATTGAAAGAATGTGTAAATAGCAAGGATTAAATGTGTAATTTTATAAAAATTAGTTAACTGCCACGTCATCCCTCCGTCAGTCCTCTGTTATTTTTTTAACGGCAGTGGTCAAAATAGGTTAATTTAATAAGTTCGGTGGTCTGATTGACGAGTTGGTTAGTTCGGTGGTCAAAATAGGAATCCTCAATTAGTTCGACGGTCAATGGTATAGTTTATCCTTTAAATTAATCTCGTTAACATATAATTCACGGTGAAACTATATTAGAAATCTCTTCTAGCTCGGCGGTCAAATGTTGGTCTTTTATCTTTAAATTAATGTCGTATCCCCAATTTTTTAACGGCACCAAACCAATTTATTAATTTTTGTAAGTCAATGGACCGTTTAGTAATAGGGGACTCAACAACACAACGGCCTATAGTCGAGAAACTATTTATGTACTTTACCCTTATTTTTACTAAAACTTTTATTCTTTGCATATTGTTTCACAACCTTAAAAGTTTGTCGGCTAAACTCTTCAAAATCCAAACCAAAAATACAGTAAATTTTGTTCATTCTATCTTCAGTTTTGGTCTTGTTCTTCAACTCCTAATGCAGGCATGCAATATGCTTGTAGAAATACAGATGGAGAATGAAGAGATCTTAGATTGAACACCGCAAATATGTATCTTGATTGCCAACAAAAGAATCAAAACCAAATTCGTCGGTTGCTGTTGGAAAACAGAGGCACCGACTCCCTCAGCAACAGCATGTAGTTATTTCCTCAGTTGTCAGCGAAGACAAAGACAATAAATATTTGCTGCATGAATTTTTAAGGACCCAACATTTAGATTTGTCTTTAGGCCACCAATATCTCAAAAACGGTTCTGATAGTACCCTTCACATGGACTTTTACAAAGTCGAGTTATAAATTGCGGGAGGGGAAATAAATAAACGATATTTAAACCATCGTCTCGGCGGCCAACAAAGCATTATTCTCTTGTGTTGTTGGTATGGATGTTTTGTTTTTGTTAGAGATAATTGGATAGAATTTGATAGCTAATGAAGGTGGATTACAAGATCCAACATTTATTAATTTATTTGGTACATAAAGATAGGAAATACACACATATATAGCCAATGGTTTAGGGTTTAGCATTATTCTCTCCATATATATATGCGCTTGCTTGCTTTCACTTTCATGGTAGGGTCTGGAACCAAACTTGGGTAAATGCACCGATGTATGGACTAACAGTAATCTCACCAAAGTCTATGACCAAATCCATCACCATTTTACTCTCCACATGGACAATGGTGCCGTCGCTATGAAATCGCCACCTCTCAGCACTCATTCCATCACAAGCATCTATGCTCACCGTGTTATCCTCTAGGTTTCCATACTTGAGACACTTTCCTAGGTTCTTCTGAGGCCTGATGGTTTCGTCTGGATATATTCTCCACAGTTGATTAGTAACGTTACTCTTACACCTGTTTAGGAAAACAGAATCGTCACATGCATGCAAGCACTTCCCCTCATAACCAACAAGTTTAGTCACCGGTGGCGTCGTGTTGTTGGTGGCATAAAAAGCTTGTTTTGAACCATAACTATTTTCTTCCAACAGCAGATTACTCTCAGAACCTGCGGTCAAGAACAGCCCTGATTTGGCATTTATTATGCTTCCGTCGCTCAGTATTTCCCATTTGTTGTAATCAGAGGAATCCTCGTTGCAACCGAAGATAACCATGTTGTTTCCATTGGGGGTTAAGCATTTTCCACCGCATCGAATTGTATTATCTGCTCCCAAAGTCCACAGTTGATTGGTCTGGTTCTGTCCACATGGATATAAGTTTACTTGGGTATTGTCGACAAAGCGGCTTTCGTATACATCAAGACACGTGCCATTTTTTCCCATAATATGCGAGGTTGGTTCCAACACTCTTTCACAGATGTCACTGCCAGTTGATGTTGTTGGCAGGCGCAAAGGCTGCAGATTAGCTTCTGGGGAGCTGCATCTTAATGGCATTATTGCAATGGTGAAAACAACTTCTCTCACGGTGGTTAGAAGCAATTCTTGACCATCATATGCTAAACGAACCGGTGTTCCGAAGATTCCAAATGTTGAAGACTGAACGGCGGTGGAGATGTCCTCCCATCTGCTTTGGTACTCCATGGTTAAACCATCTGGATAAAACACTCCGTAAGTTCCAACCGCAAGGGGATTTCCAATTGCAAGTATTTGTTGCTGAAAGTTTCTCAATCGGACAGCTTCGGAAACCATTTGGATACAAACTATAAGGGATTTTGCAACAGGGCCATGGCCACTAGCCTTTAGAGGGCTGATAGTTCTCAGGTAATAAATATGTCGGCTTAGTTCACCAATTCCCAAAGCGATTTCGCTTCTGTTTCCTACTCCTGCAACAGCTTCAAGTTCCCCATAGTTGCCAGTAAAAGGAAGGCGTCCCCTTAGAGTGTTTGGGAACAAATCATTACGAACATCATCGGGAACATCGCTAAAAATGTAGGAACGGGCATTTCCACCTGGTAGATAACCCAAGATATTGGCGTTGCTGGCGTCCAGAATAAAGTCGATAGATTGGGCACCATTTGAGAGTTTCACTTGAACATATTTTTGGGGAGCAGCAATAGGTTGGGGTGGCAATATCGGTATTTCGCCGCTTGTGTCAGCCCCATCCGTCAATGCAGTGTACAGATCTTTCATAAACCTCAAATAAGAGTTCCTGGTGGCACTTTCGGTGGTAAATCTCACAATTGGGACGGGGTTGAGCTCTTGTGGTTGAACCATGGATATCCAACAACCCCATGATACAACCAACAGTAGAACCAACACCTTCATTTTGTGTATGAAATTTGGGTGACGGATTTTAGGAGATGTTTGTCTTTCTGCGTGCTTCTAATGGCATGAGGAGAGCGCCTTTTATAACAATTTTGGTACTAGTAGTAGACTAGTAGTACAAATTTCTAAAATGTATTTTATCGGAGGGCCCGAAGTAGATATTTTAGAGTTAATTCTGGAAAGTAATTTATTTAATATTTTTTTTTTGAAATAGCTACTGAATTTTCATTAAAACCATAGAAAAATTCAATTACAACACAGAAGAAAAAATTTGGGTTAAAATAACCCAAAAAATTCTTACAACTCAAAAACAATGAAAACGAAAATTTTTATGGAAATACGCATACCAACGAAAATTTAAAAGCTTCTTGAATCTCTTTGTCTCTGTCCAAACGAGACACATAAAGAAAGAAGGAGTGGTGCGCGATCCATTTTGTTAGGCAAAAGGTACCGCTACCTAGGACTGATTTTATCGGCAAACAACCATCAATGAATGGGGATAAAACATTCCAAGTGACCACCGACAACACCATGAATCAGAAACTAGCGCCGAGTGAATCTCTGTACGAACAACAATCGAACGCTAGGGTATGCTGAAACCTGCCACGAAGACAGATGAACCAAACAAAAAAAACAAAAAAAAAACATGTCACAAAGACAGAAAAAGAAGCGTGTCACTAGGACAAAGAAAGAGCGTGCTACAGAAGTAGAGATTTTTATTGAAATAAAAACAAGAAAACTGATAAAATCGGAGGTCGACAACCAATACGAAGATTGATTGCCGACCACCGATTAAAGGGATTGAACAAAAAAAACGACTAAAATTGAAATAATTTTGAGAGAGCGGCTATAATTTTAGCGGGTATTTAATAATTTTATTTGTTAAACTATTTTCACTTCGTTTTGCGCAACAAAAGTAAAAAATTGTGTTGCATTAAATAACACATGTATATTAAAAAGATAGGTTAAAGTTGTTTGATTGATAAAATTTGGAATAAAGCTAAAAGATAAGTGTTATGTATAAATGTGTCATATTACCCTTAAAATTCTAACTTTATATTTTTTCTATTGTTTTGGCATGGATTATTATATTATTTTTAAAAACAATGAAAAAGTATAAAGTTAGAATTTTAAGGTTTAGTGTTTATAGTTTGGGGTTTGGGGTTTATGGTGTATGTTAAATTGTTTAGAGTTTAGGATTTATGTTTTAGTGTTCATGGTTTAGGATTTTAGTGTTCATGGTTTTAGTGTTTAAGGTTTAGATGGTTTAGGGTTTAGAATTTAAAGTTCAATATTTAAGGTTTAGGGTATATTATTAAGATTTTATGGTTTATGGTTTAGTGTTTTATGGTTTGTGATTTTGGGTTTAGGGTTTAGAATTTGTGATTTTAGGGTTAGCATATATTAGATTGATGTAATTACACGAAAATAATATGAGGGTTTAAGGTTTAAGGTTATGATTTAGAGTTTAGGTTTCATGGCTTAGGATTAGCATGTTTACAATTATGTGAATATGTATAAAACATGCTTTTTAAACAAATAATTAATACATGTAAGTCAATGATACATGTCTCCCAACTTGTTAACTAAATAATACGAAATAGGATAAACTATAATAGAAGTCACTTTATTATGGGTAAGTTTACATTTTGGTCAGCCAAATATTAAAAGTTACATTTTGGTCACTCAATTATGGATAAAGTTATATTTGGGTCACCAAATTATTAAAGGTTACACTTGGGTTACTCAATTATGTGTAAGGTTACATTTGGGTCACCCTTCATATTTAAAAAAAATACATCAACTTGGTCATTTTTTTTCTTTCAAATCACTTGTATACACTCGTTAACACTAGAGTACTTCATTTGAAATCATTAATTAATCTAATACACAAATTGATATGTATTTTTTAAATATGGAGGGTGACCCAAATGTAACCTTACCCATAATTGAGTGAGCCAAGTGTAACCTTTAATAATTGGGTGACCCAAATATAACATTGCCCACAATTGAGTGACCCAAATGTAACTTTTAATAATTGGGTGAACTAAATGTAATTTTACTCATAATTGAGTGACCTTTGTTGTAGTTTACCCTACGAAGTATTAAATATCACCTCTACCAAACACATGGCTATTTGTACTTTCTATAATACATGCGTGTTAAATAATGCATAATGTGAATTACAAATTAACCAAATATGGTATATGTTTATAGGTTGTGTTCAAATCTGCCCTAGGGTGCATGTTAAGGATCAATTAATATTCTAGATTAAATTAAAAATAACCTTCGAAAATTACACCTCATTTAATTCTATACAAAGAGTTTTCCCATTAAATCTTTTCATTTAATAATTAATTTTCTTTCTTATTTTAAGTGATTTGTCTCTCCTATTAAACTCTAAACCCCAAACTATAAATCTTAAACCCATGACCCTTAACTATAAATATTAAACCTAAAACCCTAAACCATAAATTATAAACCCTAAGCTCCACAAACATTTAATTATAAATCCCAAACATTAAATCCCAAACTCCAAACCCTAAATTCTAAAGCCATAAATCATAAATCTCAAACTCTAAACTCTAAACCCTAAACCTCAAACACTAAACCCTAAACCCATACCATGAACCCTAAATTATAAAACTATAAACTTAAAACCCCAAACTCTTTAATAGGAGAGATAAATCACTTAAAAATAAGAGAGAGAAAAATAATTATTAAATGAAAGATTAACGAGAATTTTTTTTTACCTAATTAAGTTAAGTATAATTTTTAAATAATATCTTTGATTTAATCTAGAATATTAATTGATCCTTAACATTTGCACCTAGAAAAAGTCATGTTTATATGTAATTTCATGGAATAAATATATATTAATAATATGTTTTTCCACAAATCATCCACCATGTTTTTCCACTGTCAACTTAGAAAAATTCTTAAAATGTTGAGAATTTAGTAAAAATTGATTTTATTTATAAAATAACGTAATAGCATGAAAGTGTTTAAAAATACTATGAGTTTGTTTAAAAATTTCGATTTTCATCAATTAAAAAATTTAGAGGTAAGATCCGATTTTGGTTTCATGCAATGTAATTTTTATTATTTTATGTTTATTTGAAAATATTATAAAAAGAAAATGAAAAGAGTTGTGATTTGAGAAATAAGAATTAAAAAATAATATTAAAATAAAAACTCAAGAAAGAACTAAATTTGTGTGTATATATCAGTTATAACTCATCAATATTTTATTAGTTTTGGAACACTCAGAAGAAATTAAAATTTTAAAAATAAACTTAAATCTCTATATTTATAATTTCCAATTTTGATATTTTAAATCCTCTCTTTTTAAAATGTCAATTTAATTTAATTTATAGAAACATATATATTAATGTAAAATTTTAACAATTTTAAAAAAACAACAATTTTTTTAATATTTCAAAAAATATCAAACCAAAACTTTTTTTTCAAGAGAAATAATGAACAATTTTCCGAATTTCTGGGCCATGAAAAAACTATCCTCACATGGTTCCACCCTGCATTTAAAAATGTGTCAAAATAGTAAGTGGTTGCAACAGTGATGTACTTGTCATACAGTGACATTGAAAGGAATAAAATCTTCATCTTTTTTATTTATTTGTCGGAACACTCATTGTTGAAGTATCTCCGGTGAAACGAGGACCGCCGATGAAGCTCGAATGCAGACAAAGGTCGAATGAGAAAGATGATGTAAAAAGGAGAATTCGAGATAAGCCTTAGGATTGGATTTGTTTGGATAAAAGAATCTACTTGTTTTATTAATTCTTTGAAAAATAATTTGGGTAAATAAATACGATGATAGATTCTCTAGTGGACTCTAGCCCATATCACCTATTTATACAAAAAATGTCTACTAGTCAAGAGAAACTAACTGACTAACAGATTTAGCAAGTCAACTGTGAAACTATCAATCTAGAAATTTCTGGACATCAACAAACCTTCATGGAATTTCGAGATTTCAATGACCCTTCATGGATTAGCTCTAACATTCACCCCATTTTTTCCTTCTCCTTGCAGAACAGAACGAGAAACAACGTTCAACTTCGTTCGAAGTAACACAAACTATTGAGCCGAAAGAGGTTTAGTTAACACATCTGCGATCTGACAATTAGTTGGAACATATCGAACTTGCAACATATTTCCCAGCACTTTTTCAGGAACAAAATGTAAGTCCAAATCAACATGTTTCGTCTTAGCGTGCATCACTGGATTAGCCGTCATGGCAACTGTGCTAGTATTATCATATCAAACCTTGGGTAGATCATTCAACGGAACCTACATATCTTTCAACAAGTTCCGAACCCAAATAATTTATGCAGTAGCATTGGCTAAGCTCCTATACTCATCCTCGACAGTGGACCTTGATACTGACCGTTGCTTATTGGAACTTCGAGACAACAAATGTTCACCATAATACACACAATAGTCAGAGATCAACCTTCAATCATCTTCATCGCTACCCCAATCCGCATCCGAAAAAGCAACAAGATTGGGAAAGCTACTATGTTGAGCAGAAAACCAAAGTCCAAAGTCTAGTGTGCCATTGAGATATCGCAAGATGCGTTTGACAGCACTCCAATGTGCAACAGTATGACTTTGTATGTATTGGGCGACTTTATTGACAGCGTGTGAAATGTCCGGACGTGTGTGACAGATATAGAGGAGTGCACCAACAACACTACGAAGTTTAGTAACCTCATGAAAGATTTCACATTCATACTTACTAAGCTTAGGCGAGACAACCATAGGCGTGTCTACCGGCTTAGTTCCATCCATCTGCGTTTTTTTAGCAAGTCCAGGATATACTTCTTTTGATTTAGAAAAATTCCAGCAGCAGTTGTAGTAGCTTCCATGCCCAAGCAATAATCTAAAACACCAAGGTCCTTAAGCGAAAATTGTGTATGTAACCGTTGCTTTACTTCCGCTATATGCACTTCTGAATTGCCAGGTATTAAAATATCATCAACATATACGATGACATAGGTGAGCACATTTCCAGCTTTGTATTTGAACAAAGAAGCATCCGCAAGTGAGCATTCAAAACGCAAGGAGAGCAGAAAATTTCTCAACTTGAAAAATCAGCTTCGACGAGCCTGGCGCAAACCATACAACACTTTTAGCAACTTGCACACAAGAGGAGCACCACTTGGACTCAACTTCTCAAACCCGGGAGATTGTTGCATGTATACCTCCCCTTGTAGATCGCCTTTCAAGAAGGCATTGTTGATGTCAATTTGATGCACCACTCATCTATTGGTTGCAGCCAATGAAATCAACACATTGATAGTGAAAGATTTCACTACCGGACTAAACATGTTGGTGAAATCGTGCACAGGAATTTGTGAGTATCCTTTGAAAACAAGTCGTGTTTTATAACGACTCACTGTGCCATCCGCATTCTGTTTGATTTTGAATAGCCACTTGCACCCGATTGCTTTCCAATCACTTGGTGCTTCTACCAATTTCCACGTCTCATTGGACAATAAAACAGAATATTCTTCCATGACAGAATTTCGTCAGTTTACATGCTGCATTGCTTCATGTATACTTTGAGGCACCTCATCACAACTCAATAATAGTATTTTCGGCTAGTAGATTCCCCTCTCACTACGAGTGATCATTGCGTGTGTATTTCCCCCTGACTTGAGCTTGAGGCTATCATAGAATTTGTATGGGAAAGAGCACGCTGCACCGAGACATGATTAACATGAGTCTGATCTAACCAATCTGAATTTTCAACACTACGAGGAGAAATGGGTGCTTCAAGTCCATCTGCACATGCACCCTCATATCCATCTGCACCAACATCCCCTTGAACAGATAAAGAAGTGGAACGTTGTGTTTTTGCTATAGAGAAATCAGTGGAAACTGCCTGGGAAGGATGCACATCTGGTTCAAGAGGAGCAGTAGGTGTTGGATGTGCATCGAATGAAACTGCAGCTGTAGGAGCCCCTCTCGTAGCCACTGGTGTGTGAGTTGTTGGAAAAGTTTCAGAACTCCCAGAATTTGTAGGGCTAATGTGCTTCTCAGACTCACTTGTTGCTCGACAGGGTGGTAAGATATGCACTGGTGCAGAACTAAATTCAGCTGACGATGAAGAGTGATGAGAAAAGGAGCCTGTAACAAATGGAAAAACGCACTCATCAAATCGAACATGTCGTGTAATATAGACTCGTCCACTAGCATCAAGGCATTGATAACCATGATGTTTCGGAGAGTATCCAAGAAATGTGCAAAAGCCAGCTTATGACGATTGTACGGACGAAGGTATGGGTAGCAAGCACAACCAAACACCTTCAAAAAATTATATTCAGGTTTTCGGCCAGTCAACTTCTCAAAAGAGGACAGATTGTTGAGTGCACTAGACGGCAAGCGATTGACAATATATATAGCTTTCAAAATTGCATAAGACCAATATTTGAAAGGAACCGAGGAGTGAGCTAAAAGACACAAAGTTGTCTCTATGATTTGGCGATGCTTCTGTTTGACTACGTCATTTTGTTACAAAGTATGCGGACATGTAATACGATGTTGAATGCCCAAATTACTCAGCTTGGATGTAAGAACGTGAAACTCACCCCCACCGTCGGTTTGAACAACTTGAATAACAGAGGAAAATTGTGTTCTAACAAAGGCAACAAATGCATCAAAAACAGCAAAAACTTCACTCTTATTTCGAAGTAAGTATGTCCAGCAATTTCGGGTACACATATCTACGAAAGAAACATAGTAAGTAAAGCCAGTAGAAATAATTGGGTCTGGTCCCCACACATCAATCTGCACAAGCTGAAAAGGAACTGAATACTAGGTGATGGATTGTTGAAACGACAATGCATGAGCTTTCCCTATTTGGCATGCTGGACACAGGAGTCTCTCTCCAAGAGGAACCTTCTTATTCGCAGCAATCGTAACTACTTCAGATGATGGATGGCCGAGTCGATTGTGCCACAACCAATAAGCTGACACGTCTTTATTTATGGTTGTATGTTGAACAGAAACTGGCTGAAGAGAAATAGATTGAACAACTGGATGCACATGAAAAGAGTATAAACCACCTTCTTGAACTCCTCGTAACAGAACCTACCCTATTTTATCATCCTTCACATAGCAGTTATTCGAATGAAACTAAAAAAACACATGATTATCAGCAGCAAACTTAGACACAAACAATAGATTACGAGAGATTTACAGCACATGCAACAACTTATCAATCACTAAATTTCGATCAGCAACACGAATAGATGAATGACCAATACGATGAATATTAACAGTAGAGTTATCACCCAGATGAACCTTACTCTGACCATTGTAAAATAAAGAAGTCATATGAGACTTACTGTTGGTGACATGGTGGGTGGCACCTGAGTCAGGGTACCACTTGATCGAGCCAATATTGATGTCGAAAGTAGTCACAGAGTTCACATGAACTTGCTCATTGGTTGTTCCCTGAGCTGAATCGACGAACGATTCGTAGTGTCGATCAAAGGAGTCAGAATGACAGTGGCAAACATTCGCTTGAGGTTTATCAGTGTGTTGCGATCTTGATGGCCAATAGTACAAGAACTCTCTGGTCGCACAGATGGCTCTCGTTGTTGAAACTGAGTCAGATTAATTCCGATTGGCATCTCAACAGTATCCTCAAGTTGAGACTCAGCATCAACCAGTACTGATATAACACCGTCCAGCGAGTATGGAGTTTGACTCGCTGTAATAACAACCACGAACGGGGCAAACTCAGAGGGAAGGCCATTTAAAATGGTAGTAATGTGTTCCACATTAGACACCTTGTTTTCAGATAGCGCCAACAAGTCACACATCTCTTTGATCTTGACGGTGTATTCGCGCATACGAAGTGTCCCTTTCTTCATAGAACACAATTTACAGTGAAGATGCATAACCTTCGTGGTTGAAAGCTGTGAATACAGACCAGTGATCACTGTCCAAACTGCAACAGAAGTCTCTGCGCCAACGAGTTGAGGAAGGACGGTGGAGCTGAAGGTGGACAATAACCACGATGCAAGAGAGCTATCATGTTCGAGGAATCTGGTATAAGCGGGATTGACGATCCGTTCACCGGCACGCTCAATAATCTTTGCCGGCTTTGGTGTATCTGGATCGATATACTCTTCTAGGCCAAGTCTACGAATGGTGAGAATTACATGTGGTTTCCAGAGAAGGTAATTTGTATCATCCAAACACACCTTGATCCGTTTGTTAGAGAACATTTGAGACGAGAGATCATCACCGCCGTGAATCGCATCTTCGTCGCCACCTGACGCAATAATATTCACCATGGTTCAGAATAAAACGCGCGAGGAAGGCAGAAACGAGCAGCGTCGGAGAGAAGTGAACTCGAACGGAAAGAAAAACGCCGGTGAGGATCGCTACCGTAGCTCTGATACCATGTTGAAGTAGCTCCGGTGAAACGAGGATCGCTGATGAAGCTCCGATGCAGACAAAGGTCGAGTGAGAAAGATGATGTAAAAGGGGAATTCGAGATAAGCCCTAGGATTGGATCTGTTTGGATAAAAGAATTTACTTGTTTTATTAATTCTTTGAAAAATAATTTGGGTAAATAGATACAACGATGGACTCTCTAATGGACTCTAGCCCATATCACCTATTTACACAAAAATGTCTACTAGTCAAGAGAAACCAACTGACTAACAGATTTAGCAAGTCAGCTGTGAAACTATCAATCTAGAAATTTCTGGACATCAACAAACTTCATAGAATTTCTGGATTTCAACGACCCTTCATGGATTAGCTCTAACACTCATGAATTCAACGACAAAATGGATGGAATTGCCGGCTAAATTAGTCTCTTCTTAGAATTTTCTTTTTTTTAATAAAAAATACTCCTCATTTTTTTTATAAAAAAAAAAACCAATTTAGCCGGAGTTGCCTCACTACTTCCAAAAGAGGAGCATTATTAAGGCTAAAGTCCAAGGTAATTGATTTGAGTATTTTGAAAAATAAAATTAACAGTGTAATTCAAATTTAATTCGAACTAATCTAAGGCTTGTATCATTATTTAAATATTTATTTCACACTAATATTTTATAATTAAATTTTAATTAAATCAATATAAGCAATTTGGAGTGAATTAAGAGTGATTGTCAGTAAGAACAAGCGTGAAATTGTAACAATAAAGTGATGTTTGAAAACGTTTCGAAATTTTCATATAAAATGTTTACATAAGTTTAATCCAAAACACGAGAAATTATATCATGACCCATTCCCGCCACGTTATTCATAGGACCAACCAATAAAATGCATCTATTTTATTAACTTTTCCATGTCATCTTTTTACCAAGTGAATTTTCACTTGGTGAAAATTGTTTTTAAATTTAATTTACAATAAATATGAGTGAAAATTCACTTGGTAAAAAGATGACATAGAAAAAAATTAATAAAATGGATGCATTTTATTAGTTGGTCCCATGAATAACGTGGTAGGAATGACTCATAATATAATTTCTCCCAAAACACGCAGTTTATGAAAACAACATAATGTACTATTATAAGTAATATTATGATTGTTGCATAATAATTTAAGAAATATGTTTATAACGGGTCAAATATGTTATTCTCTAACACATATTTATTTATTGATTTTAATATCTCCATTTTAATGACAACACTTTGTCATCAATGCATTATGTTGTCTAAGCTCACAATAATAATTGACTAAGTACTCTTTAAGAATAAACATGTTTATTTTTAGAATTTTATTATAAAATAATTTATTTATTGTAGGCTAAAAGGACAAATTATCCTTCAACAAAATATAATAAAAAAAACTAATTAAGCTCTTATAAAATGTTTACACTCAAGTTAACTCTCATAATTTAAATTGTGATCATTTTAACTCTCTTATAACATCGATCGTAACAGTTGACTGTTAACTCACAAAAAATTATTAAGATGGTGAAACGTGGCACACTTTGTAAGTGCCACAGCATAAACACATTAAAAATCATTTAAAATTTTAAAAAATATTTAAAACTATTAAAAAATATACTTTTAAAATTAAAAAAATTATTTAAAAATTCAAGAAAATCTAAAAAATTAAAGTTGTAAAAAAATTATAAAAAATATTTTTTATTTAAAATCGTAAAAATATGAAAAATAATTGTAATAATTATTTAAAATATAAAAATATTTATAATGAAATAATATTTAAATTTTTTTATTAATTCATAAAAAATATTTTGAATTATAAAAATTCCAAAATTTCAGAAATTTCTAAAATGGCTCAAATTTTCGAAACCTTAACCATACATTCTCAAATCCCCAAATCAATTAAATCGATTGTGGAGGTCATTGGTATTGTAGTAGACGATGATGTTGTGGAGGAGCAATATCAAAGGAGGACGGGTGGGGTGATCACAGGGTGTCAGACGATGAGAATGTGTGCAAGGACAATAATAGGCTTGGTGACAGTGATAGGACAGCGAAGATGGGGAATTTCTGATGACGAAGAGTGGTCGGTGGCTGAATTGACGACAATGTTTGATTTAGGGATTTAGGGGGCCTTTTTGAAAGAAATGAATCTTTGGAGGTAATTCAAAATTTTATTATTTTATGTTTTTTTATATATATTAAACGGAAATAAGAAAATAAATAGATAAAATTATTATGTTTATATTTTTAATTTTTTTATGATTTTTAATATTTTTTAGATTTTTTTACATTTTAATGACATGTCACTTTTAACATGTGTCACATGTCATCATCTTATTAGATGTTAGTGAGTTAAGAGTCAAAATTGATCAACCGTTATAGAAAAGTTAAATTGAGTATGTTTCGGTAAATGTGAGATAAATTGGGTGTAAAATTTTTATGAGGGATTAATTATTTTTCTTTTTTATTTTTTTGTTGAGGATTAATTTGAGCTTTAAGCTTTTATTGCACAACAAAATACCTGAAATAATAATGGAGTGTTTTACATATTAAACGAGGTAAAATAAGTATGTAAAAGGACTAAGCTGATTAATATTTTATACTTTAAATTATGATTTAAATAAAAAATAAAAAAACCAAAGGTAAAAGATGATATACTTTAATGAACAATTTATACATTAAACCAGTTTTATATGAAAAAGAAAATCTGCACCGGACACAATTATTTATTATGGTCCCCGAATCTTACATCAACTTTGGCTATGCCATCATTGCCATGCAGTGAGGTATCATTTTCGGTCTGGGAAAAAGTGGCCGACCTATATTCTCTTTTATTGACGGTCCAGCTTGAAATGATTACAAAGATGTTCTATTATTGTTTCTGTGGCTAGGTGTTTTTCTTCAAGGATCGAGAGAGTATTGGAGTAGTAATATTTTAAAAAAATTATATAATCTAGATATTTTTCCTTTATATTAATAATTTAATTCTATGGTTTTAAAATTTTACAATTTTATATTTTAAATTTTTAATATAACATTCTAACCTAAAATTATGTGTTCACCTTATATTTCATTTATATTTCTACTGCTTTTAATAGCATTTTCATTTATAAAATATGTTTTACGGCCGAGTAAAAGAAACCAAGATCACAATGTAAATTGGGTGATCAATAATTCATTAGATAATTTAGATAAAAATAGTCGTTAGATAAAAGTATAATGTAAAAAAATATCCTTAAAGTTTAATTGGATATTTTTTGGTGTACTTTCGGTTTTTAGGGCTTAATCTTGACTAATTCAAACGATCCGCGTCGCAAACCTGACTTTAGTGGGTAATTCTCTCAGTGAAGATAATTTCCTGCATACACAACGCCTCGAACTCGAGACTTACTTAAGCGATAACGAGATACTTACCACTTGGACCAACCTAGTTGGTTTGACCTCTATTTTTTAAAAGCACTTTAACCCTCGACTTTTCATTTTAGATCAAAATGACCATTCTATGGATGAAAACTGTTAGACAACTACTAATAAATGGCTTGAAATGCTGTGGCAAATTTACATATCAGTGTCATATAGACAAATGTGTGGACTTGACAGAATGATATATCAGACAATTTTTTATATAATTATATAAAATTATTTTTTTTGGTAAAGTGTCATTTTGTCAAATCATTTCAAGCTACTTATCATTAATTGACTAACAGTTTTCATCTACAAATGAATTAATTTAACCTAAAATAAAATATTAAGGTACTTAAAAAAATAAAAGTTAAAATAACTATCCAATTAAACGTTAGGATATTTTTGTTATTAAAATATCACCAGTGGATCATTCTCAACCACTCTCAGCCTAAACTATCTTTCACCAACTTGTAGCCTTGTAGGTCGTCGATTTCCTTCTTTGCAAGTGATTGAATCCATCCAATAGCACAACGCTCTACTAAATTATATAAATTTTAATGATATTTTCTAATATATCATTTTAATATAATAAAATGACGAACTTTGTATTTAATATAGTATTTTATTAGAAAATAATAAATTAGTTAAGCCAGTTGGATAGTAGAATGAGATACTAAATTTCATAAACAAAATTAGGAGTTCGAATTCTGATATTGTAAGTAGAAAAAATTAGATTACAAAGATCGATTCTACAATAAATTTCTGTAAAATTCAAAGTAAATTAATTAACTAATAAATCGAAAATAATTAAAAAAAATCAAATGATTAATTCGCTGGTTAATTGTACAGAGTCGCATCAATACCATCATAATGTCTTGTCATTAGTTTTAGGGCTAGTGGGTACGATGTTATCAGAGTTTATTTCATGGTCTCCCCTTTAATTTGCATCAACTTTAGCATTCCCATGAATCGGGGCTTGTATAACGTAAGTTATGGTGCAGTGTGATTATTCTTTGGCACCAATCTAAAAGATTATAAGACACGAAACACGAAATTAAAAAAAGTTATATTTTTAATAATATTTTATGTTGGTGGTTAAGTATGGAAACTTAATTTCGAGTATCAATATTTATCGCTTCTGATAACATTTTAGGTTTTTGGAAATATCAAAACTTGTCTCTAAGTATCGATATTGTCGCGAGACACCAACTTAAAAAGTTATAAAAAAATTATAACATTTTCAGTTATGTGTTCCGTGTTTTGTAACATTTTCGTTTGGTGCCGCACTGTAGCCGTACCACGACTATGCCGCACTGTAGACCTGCCCCATGAATCGACTTACACAAGGTGAAGCAAGAATTTTATTAGAGATAATTGCTCCACATGTCTTTAAATCATGACTTTCATTTTAACTTGGTCCTTAAAATTTTGAATATTCAATTTCATTCGCAAAACTACAAGTCTCATTCTAAATTAGTCCTCAAACTTTTTAACATTTCAGTTTTAACCCCAAATTATCAGTATATACTAATGATATCCTATGTTAATAAAAGTGTTATAAAAATTATTAACTGTCATGTAAACATTAGTGTGTATAATCTAATAATTTGATGTGACACAAAAGCTATTTTGAGGATGAAAATGAAATGTCTGAAAGTTTAGGGATCAATTTAGAATGAGGGTCATAGTTTGGAGGTGAATTTGAACCAATAAAAAGTTTAGAGACCAATTTAAAATGAAACCCATAGTTTGGGGATGAAATTAAAATATTCAAAAATTTAGAGACCAATTTAAAACAAATGTCATATTTGGGGGTGATACAATTAACTCTTTTTTTTTTGAAAGATTAAAATAAAATTTCATCATTATATATATATATATATATATATATATATATATTAATAGGATTAAACATACAATCTATTGATCTTAAAGGGGCCAAAAGAAAATTTTACAATTTATTTACCTTTACAACCTAAGGGACTAAAGAGAAATTTTACCCATTAAGGGGAGTCATAGGCTCATAGCCCTGCCAGGCCACTTGTTTTCAGCGTTGGTCGTACCCTCCATATGGGTATACCTCTTCGGACACTGTAGAGACAAACGACCAATGTGATATTTTAAAAGTTGAAGATAGGAATGATGGAAAAAACGTGAGAAATAGGGACCTTTGAGCCATATTTCGAATATGTAAATATGGAGTTTCGAATAAAGAACCACTAAGATCTTATTTTGTTTTATGGGATCTTTACAGCGGTATCTCATAAGTTAAAAACGGATGGGTAATAATTGAGAAATTAATGTTCGAAATAGGATGGATGAAAATAGAAAAAGAAAAGAGAAACCCCAATCTCACATTGATGGGATAAATGGAGTAAGAGATGTTTATATACATACAGTCACATTGTTGTAATTGAATGACTTAAGTTGAATTTTTGTTTTTTTTTTGTTGTTGAGATATTGAGTTGAATTTGTGCCTTGAGTGCATGGGGGTGCAAATCCATTCTTATTTGAGTTAGGGTGCACCTGCATGATGTGTGTGATGCGAATGTTTGGACTTGTGTGAATTTGTGAATATTTTACCATGTTTGAATTATTTTTTCCTTTTGGATAGCAAATTTTATCTGAAATTATGAGATACTATCGGATTTAAATTCTTGCTTCCAACCCACTCATGTTATTCGATTAGGGGCATAATCAGTATAATATTTCCTCATGTTTGCCCTAATTTTTCCTATCAATACATGAGCAGTTTTCAGTTTTAATACACAACCAAAATTTTTTTCTTTCTTTAAAACATGTATAGTATTTTCTGGTGATAGTCGAAGGGTCGAGATTGTTCGTGGAATCTCCAGTAGTGCTGCTGCAGAGTTCCATTCGGCTGTTGTATCTTGGGAGACCGACGATCAAACGAATCTAGCACCCCGGAGTGGTCGAATCTGTCATAAGGAAACTGTGTTCGTACAGGCCTCAGCCACCCGTTTTTGCGTTCGTTTTTGAATCTGTTTTATTATTTATGTATTTTCGTTTATTTCAAATTTATTCAATAAATTGTCGTTTTATTTTATTTTATTTATATTCGGTTAATTTGGATCTAACCTTGATTTGTCCAACAAGCATCACATGAAAAAAAGAAGGGTGATGAATCATCATCGTTTTTAGGTCATGATAAAGGCAGACTTGTC
Source organism: Hibiscus tridactylites (assembly GCA_958450335.1). Taxonomy (NCBI): domain Eukaryota; kingdom Viridiplantae; phylum Streptophyta; class Magnoliopsida; order Malvales; family Malvaceae; genus Hibiscus; species Hibiscus tridactylites. Next base: position 86,106,567 of record OY288276.1, read on the forward strand.
AAGAATGTTCATATTATCTCATTTTACATAGTTTCAAATTATGACATTTATTTTGAGTAAATATTTCTTTACTTAATTATAAAAAAAGTTGGAAGTTTACATGTCCTTTAAATTTTGGTAAAACCATTTGTCTCCTAAAGTGATATAAGTCTAACTTTATTAAAAAAAATTAACATATTTAATAATTATTAAATTTAACAATTATTGAGTTGATCGAACACTTGCAAATGGCCAAGAGGGGGTGAATTGACAATTAAAATTTTGGTGAAGAGAAAGATTGAAAATAAAAATGACACAAGGGGTTATAGTGGTTCAAGTTCTCCAAATGAACTCTACATCCACTACCTTAGTTCCCACTAAGGATTTTCAAACAATTCACTACTTGAATTCGTCCCTTTTTCTTGGATGAGGAGGAAACCTTACAATTTCGATTAAGCTTTCTACCCAAAGCTTAATCCACTCAAATACAAAGAAAAAATGTGGTAAACTCAAATGTTTCCTCTCAAAGGATAATAGTCTACCCAATTACAATTTCAACAACCCCAAACTCACAATACAATTTGACAATTTGAAACACACTAGAGTTGGGTACAAGAATATGACTTTGAATAGCTCAAGGGTTTGGATTTTTGCTTTGATGATGCTTGAATGTTGAATGGTTGTTGTTGACCTTCAAAGAGCTTCATTTTATACCTCCTCTATTAATTCTAGCCGTTTGGGTGGTTGGGAACATAAATGGAGCCGCTGGAACCCTCTCTCACCACCATAAATGCACTTCTGCAGCTATCCGTATCGGTACACGGGGAGTCGTATCGATACTTGTCTCAGAAAAGAAAGAGTCGTTGTGTGCAATAAATAAGGGGTATCGATACGCACGTAAGCGTATCGGCACGGGGTATCGAAACGGTAGAGGTCGTATCGATACCTTTTTCTCAACTTAGCTCACTGTCGATTTCCGTATCGGTACGAGGGTTTGGCGTATCGATACGGGTCAACGGCCAATTTAAAATTTGGTTACCAACCAACTGACATCAACGGTCGAAATATTTAAACCGACTTGAATTTAAAAATTCATTAAGACCGTATCAATACGAGGGTTTGACGTATCGGTACACCATTCAAACTCTTTGGTCTTTTACAAAGGGGCGTATCGATACAAGTGAAGAGCGTATCGATACGTGCTCCTATAGTAGCCAACTTTGGTAAAAAGGTATCGATACGAATGGAAGCGTATCGATACACCTAGACGTTTTTCAATAGTTTGGCTTTGGAACACTTAGAAAATATTTTGAGTTTGAGTTTTTCAAATCAGTTTTAAAGTGTTGGTGATTTAAAACTTATTAAGGGACTTATAAAACAATTTTAAGTTTTTCAAATTGATCCTTAAAGATTTAATTATATCAAAATCAAACATAGGTTTTACAATCTCCCCCTTTTTGATATAACAAAACTAAAACTTAAAATTTTTGACACTTTGAAAAACTTTACAAAGTTAACTCTCCCTTAATATAAGCTTGGTAACCTTTGAGTTGAAATCAAAATTTTTGAAGTGTTGTGAGCTAGTTTCTCTCACCCTTTTTGTTAGATCAAAAATATTGAGACAATAGATAAGTGCATAAACATAGGCAAAGGTATAAATAAGCAACATTAATATTATTGATCATAGCATCAAACTTTAAAACCTAAACAAAAACAGAAAATCAAAGCATAGGTTTAATAATAAACTTAGTCCTAAGAACATAAATCAAAGATGCATAAAATAGAAAATCCTAAATGAGATGCATGAGATGCAAGAAGAAACGTCTAGGCATCATCTTCATTGTCTTCATCATCTTCATCATCAACTCCCATTGGATCATTGTCCCTCATGCTATTTTGCCACTCATCATGGAAAGCGGAGATAGAAATATTCAAAGAATTATGACCGTTTTCAAGGGATGTGAGGCGATTCTCCATGCTCGTCATCCTTGTATCAAAAGTTGTTTCAAGAGCGCTAAGACGATTACCCATGTCCGTGCGCAACCCAGTAAATTGCTCATTGAGGTATGTCATGAGAGCATTCATGGAGGGTTGTGGAGCTTGAGGAGCTTGATCTCCTTGAGGTTCTTCAAATACGGCGGCGGCCTCGGGTGGTAGCTCGGCAAGACGAACCCAATTGCCATTAAAATAATGGAATTTTCCCCGTGCAAGAGATCTCTCATCAATGGGATCGGTAAGGGGAGTTGGGAAGTCAAAAGAGCAATCAATATCCTTTTTCATAAAGAAATAACTCAAAGTCGTACCATATGTAAAGGAGGTGACGAGAGAGGTTGGACGATGTTGTACAAGATAGACGATTTCCCTGAACATGATTCGAGCTAGATTTGGGCGCTTTCGCTCACGGAAGCAACGGATCCAAAAATCATCCACTTGACGGATGGTAGAATATTTTCCTCCGGAGGGACGAAACCACCAAGACACCATCAAATGTAGGATCCGGTCTTGAGCATTTAGGGCAGTCACGGAGCCACTAAGAACATGCTCCAAAGCATCCTCATCATCAAGGCCTTCATCCTCTAATTTAAAAACTTCACAAATAGATTTGACATCAAGGATGATCCTCTTTCCCATGAGATAAGAGCTAATGGCGACAATTTCCCCATTGCGAGAAACACATTTGGCATTAGTGTAGAAAATCAAAACCAAAAGACGATAATAAAAACCGGGAATAGATAGGAAATCCATGAAATTCCAACGTCAAAGCAAAGGAAGATATTCAAATTTAAAGCGCTCCGAGTCGAGAAAAGGAATGTATATTACCCTTTCCGCACGAATCTTATAATTTTCGAATTGACGAAAATATGCTAGACCCGTGGGACCTTCAAAGGATTGTTCATAGATGGAAGTGTAGTTCGGACGTGCAATCGCTCCAAGAGTGGATGATTCACCGGTTTGAGAAACCCTTTGTACGCTTACTCGATTCCTTTGGTGTCATGATCTAAAAGAGAAATCATGCATAAAGATTTCTTCAATTTTGGTTAAGAACCAAGGTAAATTTTTTTTAAAAATAAAAAGATTTTAAAAAAAAAATTTGAAGAACAAAAGTTTAAAAACAAAAACAAAGACAAAAAGAAAAATTGAAAAAGAAAAAGAAAGAATTTTTACCTTGATGGAAACTTGAGAGATTGAAGAAAAATTCTAGCACAATTGTGATGAGAAGGAGCTTAAAGCTTTGCTTGATTGAAAAACTCTTTTAGATTTTGAGTTGTGGTGTGAAAGTATGAGGGAAGAAGAGCCCTTTTATAGGCAAAAACGGCTAGGGTTTTTAGGGTTTGAAGAATTTTAGTTTTAGTAAAAGTTGAACACTTTAAATGCCTTATTAAAAGTTGTCTGCGCAATCGAGTATCGATACGCCTGAGGGTGTACCGATACGGGGGTAGAAACGTCATTTCCTTAAAAATGCCCGTTGGAGAATCGTATCGAAACGGAGGAGGTCCGTATCGAAACGATTAGAAGCTCGTATCGATACGGGTTTAATCGTATCGATACCCGTTTAAGCAAAATGAATTCTGGGAAACTAAATGAAGAACACGTATCGATACGCGTAGATCTGTATCGATACCCTATGCCCATAAATGAATCTTTAGTCCTAAAGAACAACCATAGGCTCGATTTTAACATCTCCTAAAGGTATGCAAATGATGAATGAACAGTTCTAAGCATATTTTAATAGAAGTATACTCCCTCTAACTATAGGCATGGATATTTTCAAGAGTTACAACACATAAACATGCAATTTCACAAAATCAAGCATTTTTAAGCACAAAGAGGTCCTAAAAGGTCAAGATAGGCTAGCTAGACCTAACTCTCTCCTAAGGGACCAAAAACGCTCTTTATCTAAAAGTTTTGTAAATATATCAGCTAATTGGTTCAAGGTATCAACATATTCAATAACAACATCATTTTTCAAAACATGATCTCTAATAAAATGATGTCAAATTTCTATGTGTTTAGTTCTTGAGTGTTGGATGAGATTCTTAGTAAGACAAATGGCACTTGTGTTGTCACACTTAAGGGGTATGGTTTCTACTTCAACACTATAGTCTAAGAGTTGTTGCTTCATCCAAAGGACTTGAGCACAACAACTCCCTAAGGATATGTACTCGGCTTCGGTGGTAGATAAGGCTACGCTATTTTGTTTCTTAGAGAACCGAGATACGAGCATACTACCTAAGAATTGGCATGTCCCGGAAGTACTTTTCCTATCTATCTTACATCCCCCACAATCCGCATCCGAATAAGCATGAAGGCTAAAGGAAGAACCTTTAGGATACCAAAGGCCTAAAGTAGGTGTGTCTCTAAGGTATCTAAAAATTCTCTTAATGGAAACTAAGTGTGATTCTCTAGGACTAGCTTGAAACCTAGCACACAAGCAAACACTAAACATGATATCCGGTCTACTTGCGGTAAGGTAAAGCAAAGAACCTATCATGGATCTATAAAGCTTAGAATCAACACACTTACCTCCTTCATCTTTGTCAAGCTTTATGGAAGAACTCATAGGAGTGGCTTGAGGCTTTGCATTCTCCAAGCCAAACTTTTTGAGCATATCATTCACGTACTTAGCTTGATTTATGAAGGTGCCATCCTTCCTTTGTTTGATTTGGAGTCCCAAAAAGAATGAGAGCTCCCCCATCATGCTCATCTCGAACTCACCTTGCATTGGCTTAGAAAATTCTTTACAATAACATTCATTAGTAGAACCAAAAATGATATCATCAACATAAATTTGAACTAATAAGATGTCATTGTTATATCTTTTTATGAAGAGTGTTGTATCCATCTTTCCTTTTTCAAAACCATTTTCAATTAAGAAATTTGAAAGTCTCTTATACCAAGCTCTAGGAGCTTGTTTTAAACCATAGAGAGCTTTTGTTAGTTTAAACACATGGTTTGGAAATTTTGAATCCTCAAAACCCGGTGGTTGTTCAACATACACCTCTTCATTTATAAAACCATTTGAAAAGGCACTTTTCACATCCATTTGAAAAAGCTTGAAATTATGGTAACATGCAAATGCAAGCAACATCCCAATAGCTTCCATTCTAGCTACGGGTGCATAAGTCTCATCAAAATCAATTCTCTCTTCTTGTGTATAGCCTTGAGCAACAAGCCTAGCCTTGTTTCTCACTATATTACCACTTTCATCTAATTTATTCCTAAAAACTCATTTTGTTCCTATAGTAGATTGATCATTTGGCCTTTCAACTAATGTCCAAACTTTACTCCTCTCAAATTGATTTAATTCTTCTTGCATGGCCAAAATCCAAAAATCATCTTTTAAAGCTTCTTTAATATTTTTAGGCTCAATGCATGAAAGAAATGCAACATGATTCATTAATTTGAGAGAGGATCTAGTAGTTATCCCCTTGGATGGATCACCCAAGATTTCCTTTTTGAAAATTATTTTTCCCAATAGCAATAGATATTTTAAGATTATTCACTTCCTTTGTGTGATAATCTTGAAAATCGGAAAGAAGTTTTTCAAGTTCAAGATTTTTTGTTTTAAGATCATTTGAAAGATTTACTAAAAACAAAACCTTCTTTTCCAATTCGGAGTTAGCTTTAGAAAATGTCTCATTTTGATTTTTTAAATCGGAAATTGTTTTCTTGTTTTTCAAAATGGACTCTTTGTATTTTCCTACTAACTCATCATACACTTCTTGCAATTCATCATAAGCATCTTGAAGTTCCTCAATAGTAAAATCGAAATTGGATGAGTTAGAGTTTACCTTAGGTTCATCATCAATGGCCATGAGACATAGGTTGGCCACTTCCTCATCTTCCTCGGATGACTCATCGTCACTCCAAGTAGCAATCTGTGCTTTGAGCTTGTTCTTCTTCCCAAAGCTTTTCTTTTTCAATTGAGGTCACTCGAAACGGATGTGACCCGGTTTCTTGCATTCATAACAAGTAATTTGGTCCTTCTCCTCTTCCTTGCTTTTACTCTTGAAGTCTCCATTTCTAATGAATTTTCTTCCACGATTTGACTTCATAAATCGAGTAAAACGTTTGGTCAACATAGCCATCTCTTCATCTTCATCCTCACTAGAATCACTTTCTTGATGTGAAGCTTTTAGTGCGATTCCCACCTTCTTTTTCTCAACTTCCTTCTTCTCCACTATCTTCTTCTCTTGTTCTCTTCCCTTCCTCATAATCTCATGTGTGAGTAGAGATCCAACAAGAGCATCAAGCTTGAGAGTCTTCAAATCTCTAGCTTCAATAATGGTCGTTCTCTTACCATCCCATGACTCCGGAAGAGAGTACAACAACTTTCTCACTAGCTTGTCTTCGGGAATGATTTCACTGAAACCCTTCAAACTGTTGACAATGACCGAGAATCGATCAAACATCTTGGAGACATTTCTTCGGGATCCATCTTGAAGTTCTCATAGCTTAGATTGAGTAGCCCAATCTTTGTCTCCTTGACATCGCTAGTTCCCTCATATGTTGTCTCGAGGGTGTCCCAAACCTCCTTGGCATTTTTGATTGAAGACACCATGGAGTAGATATCCGGACCAAGTGCACAAAATATTACATGTAGAGCTTTGTCATTCACTTGCATCCTTCTTCTTTCATCATCCGTCATTTCGGATTTGACTTTTGGGACAAGTCTTTCTTTATCTCTCCTCATGGGAATGTATGGACCTTCTTCAACTACATCCCACACCATATAGTCGGTAGACTTGATGAAGAACCTCATTCTATTCTTCCAATAAGGATAGTTATCCCCATTGAAGAATGGTGGCTTGGTGGTGGATTGGGACTCATAGTTGGAGGTGGATGCCATTGCTTGACTTGTTGTTGATCAAACTCTCCAAGAATCGACTCAAGAGGGTTGTAATCCTTCCAATGAGTGTCGCTCTGATACCAATTGTTGAGTTGATCGAACACTTGCAAATGGCCAAGAGGGGGTGAATTGGCAATTAAAATTTTGGTGAAGAGAAAGATTGAAAATAAAAATGACACAAGGGGTTATAGTGGTTCAAGTTCTCCAAATGAACTCTACATCCACTACCTTAGTTCCCACTAAGGATTTTCAAACAATTCACTACTTGAATTCGTCCCTTTTTCTTGGATGAGGAGGAAACCTTACAATTTCGATTAAGCTTTCTACCCAAAGCTTAATCCACTCAAATACAAAGAAAGAATGTGGTAAACTCAAATGTTTCCTCTCAAAGGATAATAGTCTACCCAATTACAATTTCAACAACCCCAAACTCACAATACAATTTGACAATTTGAAACACACTAGAGTTGGGTACAAGAATATGACTTTGAATAGCTCAAGGGTTTGAATTTTTGCTTTGATGATGCTTGAATGTTGAATGGTTGTTGCTGACCTTCAAAGAGCTTCATTTTATACCTCATCTATTAATTCTAGCCGTTTGGGTGGTTGGGAACATAAATGGAGCCATTGGAACCCTCTCTCACCACCATAAATGCACTTCTACAGCTATTCGTATCGATACACGGGGAGTCGTATCGATACCTGTCTCAGAAAAGAAAGAGCCGTTGTGTGCAATAAATAAGGGGTATCGATACGCACGTAAGCGTATCGGTACGGGGTATCAAAACGGTAGAGGCCGTATCGATACCTTTTTCTCAACTTAGCTCACTGTCGATTTCCGTATTGGTACGAGGGTTTGGCGTATCGATACGGGTCAACGACCAATTTAAAATTTGGTTACCAACCAACTGACATCAACGGTCGAAATATTTAAACCGACTTGAATTTAAAAATTCATTAAGACCGTATCGATACGAGGGTTTGTCGTATCGGTACGCCATTTAAACTCTTTAGTCTTTTACAAAGGGGTGTATCGATACAGGTGAAGAGCGTATCGATACGTGTTCCTCTAGTAGCCAACTTTTGTAAAAAGGTATCGATACGGATGGAAGCGTATCGATACACCTAGACGTTTTTCAATAATTTGGCTTTGGAACACTTAGAAAATATTTTGAGTTTGAGTTTTTCAAATCAGTTTTAAAGTATTGGTGATTTAAAACTTATTAAGGGACTTATAAAACAATTTTAAGTTTTTCAAATTGATCCTTAAAGATTTAATTATATCAAAATCAAACATAGGTTTTACAACAAGGTTTTTCTTTAAATCTTTCCATGATTTCTTCATTTCGGTCTTTTGTGTGTGCAGCGTAATTGGTTGATTTACCACTAAAAGGTGGGAAATTCACTTGAGGTAACAATCGTGATCCTCCTACCTTTGTGAGGCTGGATCGTTTCCTTATCTCTACGAAATTTAATTTGGCTTTTCCTAATATGGTGCAATCTCTGCTGGAAAAATCACTGTCGGATCACAACTTTATATCCTTATCGGTGGATGGCACAAATTGGGTCCCGAAGCCCTTCCGGTGTTTTAACTACTGGCTTTACGAGAAAGCTTTTGAAGAGATGATTTTGAAAACTATTAGTGATTTGCAGTCGAAGAACAAAAGGGTGAAGATTGGAGGTCTTTTGAAGGGTTCAAAGCTTGCGGCTAAAGCATGGGCTGGTAATTCTATGCAAAAGTCTAGTCAACGAATCTTAGTTGTTAAAAAGGAAATTCTAGTTTTGGAAAATCAGATGCAAAGTGGGATACTGAATGTTGGTCTAGTTGATTCGCTTGCTAATTATAAATCGAAACTTTGGTCCTTATATAGAAAAGAAAAGAGTGAATGGCTCTACAAGTCTAGGTTGCGGTGGTTCACAGAGGGGGATAGAAACACACGATTTTTTCATTTGATGGCGTCGGAAAGGAAGAGAGTCAACTTCATCAGTAGCTTCAAGATGGATGAGTTGGTGGTATAGGAACCTAACTTAGTAAAATCACATGTTAGAGATCACTTTTTCAAAATTTATAATGATTCCAAGGCCTTAGAGGTGGAAACAATGAATCTGTCTTTTAACAAAATCAGTGTAGAGCAGGCTGATTTTCTTCAGAAGGGTTTCACGGAAAAGGAAGTGTGGCTTGCCTTATCTTCCACAGATAGTAATCGTGCTCTAGGGCCGGATGGTTTTAATATGAGTTTTTTCAAGAAATTTTGACACATTCTTAAAAAAGATGTTATGGGTTTTTAATGATTTCTTCCATGGTAGAGCTTGGGATCGGGGCACCGTCCATTCTTTTATTACCCTTATCTCTAAAGTTAAAAATTCGGAGACACTTGATGAATTTAGACCAATCAGTCTTGTTGGAGGTATGTACAAGATATTATCTAAAGTTTTGGCCAGAAGACTTCAGTTGGTAATTAGTTAGATTATTGGAGAGTCTCAGTACGCCTTCATTCCTAGTCGGCAAATTCTGGATTGCTCTTTGGTAGCCAATGAAGCTATCGATTCAATGTCAAAATTTGGAAGAGCTGGGGTTGCTTTCAAGATTGATTACCAAAAGGCTTACGATACTGTCAGTTGGAACTTTCTGACACTCGTCCTAAAAAAGTGTGGGTTCGGGCAACGGTGGTGCGATTGGATCTTTAAGTGCATTTCTTCGACTTCGATTTCTGCGTAAATGGCTCTATGACAGATTTTTTCTCTATCCGCAGGGCCTTCGACATGGGTGTTCTCTTTCACCGCTCCTTTTCAATTTAGTGGGTGAAGCGTTAAATCTTTTGCTCAGCAAAGCAGTCCGCTCTAGTTTGTTTTCTGGATTTCAAGTTGGTCGTTTGGGAGCGGAAGTTGAAATATCCCACCTTCAATTTGCAGACGACCTCTTAGTACTCTGTGGAGGGTCGGAGACACATGTGCGTAATGTTAAAAGGGTTCTCTGAGTTTTCAAATTAGCCTCGGGATTAAAGCTAAACTTGAGGAAGAGTAAGGTGATAGCATCAATATTCCGGAACAACTGTTGAATAATTGGACGATGGGTGTTGGTTGCTCAGTGGGTAAATTGTCGATTGAGTACTTGGGTCTTTCTTTAGGGGCGAATCGCAACTCGGCAGCATTGTGGGAACCTATTTTTAAAAAATATTCTCTCTAGACTTGGGGGTTGGAAGTCCAAATTTATTTCTATTGGGGGTCGACTTACTTTGATTAAGTTTGTTCTCTCTAGTTTGTCGGTGTACTTTCTTTCCCTTTTCAGGATGCTTGTGACTGTTGCCAACCGCTTAAATACCTTAATGTCGTCTTTTCTTTTAGGGAAGTGATTCTAACAAGGCAAAGATTCACTGGGTGAATTGGGCGCAAGTTTGCGTTCCCAAGTGGCAAGAGGGACTGGGCGTTTCCAAATTGATCTCCTTGAATCACGCTTTGCTAAGCAAGTGTTACTGACGGTTTGGAAACGAACCTTCAAGCCTTTTGAGGCGGGTGTTAGTTTCAAAATCTCTTGGGGGGATTTTGGTCTGGTTCCCTTGACTATTTCAGCAAAATCTTGCTCTTGGATTTGGGCTGGAACCTCTAAATCTTTTTCATCAAATGACTCTTTTGGCACGTTGGTTCGCTCCAATTATGTCATGCAGGTGGGTGATGGGCGTTCTATACGTTTTTGGAAGGACATTTGGTTAGGTGATGCACCCTTGATGGTGCAGTTCCCACACATCTTTGCTTTGGCTTTGAACAAATCTGGTTTTGTTGCGGATTTTGGGCATAAAGTGGCTTTTGATTGGGTTTGGGAGATTCCTCTAAGACGTCCCCTCTTTGACTAAGAATTGGAACAATGGAATGAGTTTTGGAGGCCTTTAAGCAACTTCAAGTCCAGTAATGTGGATAAGGATTGGGTGAAATGGTCGGGGTTAAGCGATGGAGCATTTTCGGTTAAATCGATCCGTAAGTTGGTGTCAATTTCTCAAGCAAAGAACCCGTTTTGGTCTGATGTAGTTTGGCTTGGTTTCGCTCATCCAAAGGTGGATATACTTGTTTGGTTGGTGATTCGGGGTCATGTTCCGATGCGAGCTGAATTAAGAAAGAGAGGAATGAATATTGAAAGTGAGAGTTGTCCTTTTTGTAATGATCAACCTAAAACTGTTTCCCATATTTTCTTTCATTGCTATGGGGTTTGGAAATTATGGATGAAATTTTGTTTCATTCTGGATATTTCTACCGTTTTGTCCCTTGACACAAAGATATTTTTTCACTGTTGGAACGCCTTGGTGAAATAAAAGCATATGGTATGGAGTCCTTTTATTCCCTTCACAATATTATGGACTATTTAGCCGTTTAGGAATGATGTGATTTTTAATGGCAAGACCGTAGTCTGGTTACAATTGAAATTTTTGGTGAAGTTTCGTCTCGCTTCGTGACTTAAAGAAAATTTTCCAAGGGTAGTATCTCCTTAGATAATTTAATGGCAGACTTTTCCTTGGCTGTCAATATTTGTTCTATTTGTAGAAGTGATGGTCCTAACTCCTGTTGGGCTGCTCCTCCGAAAAGTTTCTTAAAGCTTAATGTGGACGGTGTTGTAAATCCTTCAACACTTAAGGATGGGATCAGGGTATTATTAGAGACGAGAAGGGTGCGATTCTCCTTAAACTTTTGGACTCTGTGGGGTTTAGCCCCCCAACTTTGGTGGAACTTGAGGCCATCAGAGTTGGGATAAGAACGATTAGCGCTTCATCTTGGTCAAATGAGCTCCGATTAATAATGGAATTAGACTGCAAAAACATAGTAGATTGGCTTAATGGTTTTGTGGTGCCACTGCCGACGTTCTCCTCTGTCGTCTAAGAGATAGCTGAGTTGATTAGGGTAAAGAACATTGTGCTTAGGTTGATTTCTCGGGTGTGCAACGTGGAGGCCGATGCTTATGTAAAAATGGGTGTTGGGTAGTTTGTTGGTTTTTGGCAAGGCGTCCATTTTTTTTTTCTTTCTGCCGTCTGTGGCTATTTTCTGGTTATGTTTTCTTGTATTGTTTTGACTTGGGGTGTAAGACTACTTTATTCGTAATATATTTTAGACGGGGTACTCTTTTTCTCTTCACTAGGAAGGAGGTTTTTAACAAGGCCCACTTACCTTTAAAAAATTAATATATACACCCTTTATATATTCTTAGTAATAATATTAAAAAATTAATTTTTATAATCTAATTAATATTAACATATATAAAATATTAATAACTTATAAATTATTCAAACAAATATTGAATATAATTATGTCATTATATGTCACTTGTTATGAATATCTTTATTTATGCTGGATATCCATATATTAAATGAGACTTTAATTGGCTTTATTATTAGGGTTTAATACCCATTGAAATTAGGGTTTTCATCTTATGCCTATAAATACAGACTTTTGAAGAAAACATTTTACACAACCCTACATTGAGAATATAATAAAAGTCTCTCTCTTTGTCTCTCATCTTTGCTCTTATTTATCTCTCTTGTTCTTCTTTACTTTATTCACAACAAGTTATCAGCACGAGACTCTAACCAACAGAGGTATTTTGTCGTTCGAATCCTAAAGAAGTTATTGAAAATAATTTGTTACTAGCATGAATCAAAGATAAGTTCTTCTCCTTCAATTATATTTTAATTATCGATTCTCTTTCTTTTTTTATCTTTAACTTGACTTTTAATTTTTGAAAAATCTTTGGTTGTTTGGTGTTAGTGTAGCCATAGAGTGACCCAATTACCGTGGTTCTTGTCGACAATTCCCGAAAAAAAAAATTAACAAGATATTGGTAACTACATCTACCATATATTTCGATATAACGATTGATTAATCATTCTTATTTATACATCCTTATGGTTGTTTATTTGTTTAAGAATGACAATTATTTTGTAGTGATTATATTTATGTTTTTTTTGTTTAAGTTGGTATTTGAACCATATTTTGAATTTTACATGATATCTTTAAATGGCTTTGAAAGACAAAAGAGATTATGAGGAGTTGTCTTGGTCATGTATATCTCCATTGTCCTTGAGAGGAAAATCAATATCGTAAACTCTATTTTTATTTTTATTCTTTAATTTATGATTTTAAGGTGTTATAAATTATGGTGATTTATGTTTTTTTATTTTGATGGTTTAATCCGAGTATATTGGCTGGACATCCCGTTTTGCGAGGCTACTGGTCTCATAGGAGGTTCTTTTTAAAGGACCTAGTGGACTGGTTTAACAATATCGCATATAAGGATTAAATCTTTGTTATATATATATATTGGTTGCTCAATTATTCTTTAATAGTATGATTGTTATAAAGTTTAAATTTGCTTGAAAGCAATATTATTTTTGTGTCGAAAAATTCGACTATAAACTTCTCCCAAGTTCAAGTTACGAAAATCGTCTTGATCCAAAAAAATTTATGGGAGGCATTCCCTGAAGTGAATGCAAGCATGATGTTTATTCCATGCGATTATTGGACTTTTGTCATTCCTTGAAGTGAATGCAAGCATGATGTTTATTCCATGCGATTATTGGATTTGCTTCATTCCTTGATGTGAATGCAAACATGATAATTCACTATATGGTTAGTGAATAAAACTCAGTTATGTGCCAGAGTATCATTGATGAGGTTTTAAAGACCTATTAGCCTCCGCTACATTCCTTGAAGTGAATAATTCACCGAAAGTTTATAGCGGAAAAAATAAATGTCACATTAGCAATTGTGGTCGTGATTGAGGCCATAAAAATAGACATGGATAAGATGATCCTTTTGAGAATGTATATATCCACCGAAAGTGAGATTATAAGGATAACAAGAATGATAGATATCATATCAAAATCTTTATGTTATCAATACGATGATACAAACCATTGATCCCGTACTTGTCAAAAGCCAAAGTATTATGAACTTTATCCATAAGCATGAATGATAAATGAAAGAAAATATAAACAAGTTTTGTTTATGGCGAAAATAATTATGGCATTGTTAGTCCAACTCAATTGGATATTTGTTAATTTTTTCATAACCCTTTGAAGGGAATAATTCGCCATTTATTTTATTTCTCTTATAACCTCTAAAAGGAATAATTGATCTTTTATTTATTTTATTTTATGTTAATTTTATTATTTATTTATGTTAATTTACTTTATATTAACTTGTTTTACATATTATTTATTTATGTTTTATGTTATTTTTTTTGAAGAATATGATTACTTTCGGAATAAAATATACAATGAATTGTGGCTATTTATGCCTAGCGGACAGTACAAGTACTCATATTATACATAAGCGTAAGAAATATTTTCTCATTTAAATGCAAGGGAAAAATATGAGTATTGTTTCTCAAAGTACTAAAATATCAATGCTTCGTAAGAACAATAAGTTCTTGAGGGTTTATCTCTGATAGATAACCGATTTGATATGGTGTGCTATATTTAATATTTTTCATTCCCCGAAGTGAATGAAACAAAGCATATTTTGAAAGGTGCATAACTATGCATATTTTCCCATTTAAAATGCAAGGGAATAATGTGAGTATTCGGAAGTACTAATATTAAAGAAGGCTTCGACTGAGCAAATATGTTATTGCCAAATGAAACTCTATTCCATTTTCACAGTGCATTATACTCGCCAAAGACGCAAAGAGACTTATTAAATTTTAAAGATATATGCACTGTCATCCATATTGCACTACGCAAAAATTAGTACAAATTGAAGCTCATGCTATTGTAAATAAGTTTACTGATAACTTTATTATTTGGCATGACCGATTAGGCCATCTCAGTTCAATTATGATGCAAAAATTTGTTGACACTTTCATATGGTCATTATTGAAGAACTAAAAATTTTTTCGAGGTAATGTTTTTCATGTGATACTTGCTATCAAAACAAATCGATTATTCAATCATCATCAGCTAAGATAGATTGTGAATCTATTAATTTTCTATAACGGATGCAAGGTGATATATGTGGGCTCATACACCTTTCTTACAGTCCATCTAGATACTTTACAATTTTAATCGATGCATCAAATAGATGGTCATATGTATCATTGTTATCAACTCGTAACTTGGTGTTTGCGAGGCTACTTGCTCAGTTGATAAAATTATGAGCACATTTTCCAGATTACCTTATCATGACAATCGGTCTGGATAATGCTGGTGACATGTCATTTTACATGTAGTATCACTAATTCGCGTCAAGCCAACAAATTATCATAAGTTATCCCCATTACAAATGGTTTTTGGTCAAAACCAAATGTTTCTCATCTTAGATTTTTTTGTGCGGTATATGTTCTGATTCCTCCACCACAACGCACAAAGATGAGTTCTCAAAGGAGGTTGAGAATATATGTCATATTTAAATTTCCCTTGATAATTAAATACCTTGAGCTTCTGATAGGGAATTTATTTACAACTCGATTTACTACTATCATTTTAATGAGTCAGTTTTTCTAACATTAGGGGGAGAAATTAAAATAGTTGAAAAAAGAAATAAATTGGAATGAATTATCATTATCTTAGTTTGATCCACGTACTCAACAATGTGAACTATAAGTTCAAAGGATAATTCATTTAGTAAATCAATTGCTAGATGATTTTGCTGACCCTAATAGAGTGACTAAGTCACATATACCAGCTATGAATGCTCTGTTTAAATTTGATGTCCGGAAAGGACAAACTCTAGTTGCTAATGAGTCTAACTTACGCCTGTAGCGTAGAAAAAAATCTTAGTGAAGGAAAAAGAGTACACACATCTTTGATACGCATAACATGTTGCCTCATTAAAAACCTTACCAGGAAAACCCATTGGGACAAAACCTCAGTTAAGGGAAAAAGAGTGCAACGCGTATTTACTCCCCCTCATAAAAATATCACATAAGATCTTTGAATCTTCATAATTCAATCTTGAATATGATCTTCAAATGTTGAAATAGAGTATGCACTAGTGGATAAATCTTCCAAATTATTGCTTGAAATGATTCATCAAATACTATTCTTCTGAAGATCATGAGGGACGGAACTTTAAAGAGATATGTTTCGTTTTATCACATTTGATGTATCCACCTTGAGATATAAATTCTGCATTATCTCTACATAAGATAGCTTGCATCTTATCTTGTGAAAGCAATTCACATATCTTTTGGATATGTTTAGCCAAACACATATTTCGGCTTTGCCTCATGCATAACAATTATTTAAAGCAAATGGTCTCGTAGCACTTAGATAGTATTTCTGGATCATCTAAGATACGATGCTTCCAGATCAATTAATGTATATATGGTGCTTTTAGACCAAGAATATCATCACCTTTTTCTTGACGGCAGAATGGATCTTTGTTTACATTAAGAGACCTAGCAACCAAATAGTGATCAACGAATATGCATTATGCATGTAAAGTCTCTTTAAACATTTTTCTGTGTATGTCGATTGGTACATAAGGATTCCATTGTTAAGGAGATCTCTTCATGAGTTTCAATGAATCGCCAACATACATAATAAAAACAAATACAAATCTAGAGCTAAACCTCTTAATAAAATGCTCCAGAAATTAAATCATTCTTATAGCCTTTCGCTAATAAGTATTCAATGAGGCGCTTACACCAAATGTGCCCAAAATGTTTTAATCTATAAAAAGATATATTCAATATAATTGAATAATGTTCTCGAGAACTGAAATTAACTTCTTATGTCAGTCTAAATCCTTTTAAAAGCTTCATGTAAATGTTGTTATCAAGAGGCTCATACAAATAAGATGTAACAACATCCATTAGACTGAAACTGAGTTATTTCATTTATTGTCAAACTATCTAAAAGTAACTGCATCCACCACCGAGGAATATATTTTTCTCATAATCAATTTCATATCTCTGTGAGAATCTTTGTGCAACCAAACGAGCTTATATCTCGTGATTTCTCCTTTTGATTTCTCTTTCTCACAAAGGTTCATTAATATCCACGAGCTTTACACATTTCAATATACGGGCTATAGGCCCAAATACTTCTCTTTTCGAAAGAGATCTTAGTTTTGCCTCAATTGCCTCTTTTCACATTGGCCAATCATTTCTTTATTTACATTGTCCAATTGAAAATGATTCATGATTCACATCATCAAATAAAATCTCTAGTGCTATATTGCATGCAAATGTATTATCGACGTCGATTTGATTTCAGTTCCACTTATTACAAAACATGACATAATCTATTGAGATCTCTTTATTATCAAGTACCTGAGTCATGTTAATGTCTCTATTGGAGACCTTTTAATCTCTTCTTGAGATTTTCATAATTCTAATTCTTCGATCAGACCATCATAACTATAACTCCCTTCTTTTTTTTCTAAGGATGTTTATCTTAGTAAGGTTTTAACGATGCACATTATCTTTATGGATATCCAAGAAGAAGTGTTATGAATATCTTTATTTATGGTGGATATCCATATATTAAATGAGACTTTAATGGGCTTTATTATTAGGGTTTAATACCCATTGGAATTAGGGTTTTTATCTTATGTCTATAAATATAGACTTTTGAAGAAAGCATTGTACACAACCGTACATTGAGAATACAATAAAAGTCTCTCTCTTTGTCTCTCATCTTTCTTCTTATTTATCTCTCTTGTTCTTCTTTACTTTATTCACAACATTATTTTGTTTGTTCAAATAATCAAGCAGCTATCAGAAATCAGTTAATTTTACCTAACACTTCTATAAAATCAAGTGATCAACTAATGCAATCTGTTAGTCAAATCAGCTAATGATATCAGCTATCCGTTATCAACTTATATAACTGCTATCAGCTATCAACTATTCTAATTATCAAATAAGCAATAATTATAACAAAAACCAACAATAAAATCATATATTTGCATTTTAAAATTTAAAATTTCGCTGTTCCAAACCTTCCTCGCTAAATATTATAATGTCACCTGGCACCGTGTTTAGAAAATATTATATGATTCATCTATCATATATATCTTTTTTGACAAATTCTAATTGTAATTTTAATCCTACTTAGAGGGGAGGACAAGAAAAGACTCCAGAAAAAAAAAGGGTATTCTTAGTAGGCTTAAAACCTATAACTTAAGAGAATATAAGGAAACAAAGATGAACAGTTTGTCCAACCGACTAAATATAATTACTCTTTGTCTATTATACATTAATTTTAAGTACTCTCGAATAATATGAATCAAGTAAGAAAATGTCGGCTACTCTCAGTGTTCATGGTTATGCAAAATATATCTTTTTTTAGTTCATCCAAATTAATTTTAAGGTAAACTACACAAATGACTACTTAATTATAGGGATAATTGCAGTTTGACCACCATATTTTAATTATGCTATTATGACCATTTAACTGTTTAACTAGTATCAATCAAATCGCCTACTGTCAAAACCTAACGGAGAAGGTGATGTGGCAATTAATATAAATTTGTATAATTGTACATTTTTTTGCTCAAATGTATGATCTTTATTAACCGAAAAATCATACAATATATCCGCACCGGGCCTCATTAAAAACCTCCCTAATCCTAGGTGGAGGAAAAGAGTACCCGGGACAGATAGACGATACAACTCAAAAAATAGAACGATCCCCAATTGGCCCTACACCGCCCAAGACAGCCCTCGGAACCACGGCTCCCATGTTGGCCCGACTTTGCCTAACACACGCATCCTCCCAGCACCCTGAATGCGTGCTTCCCCCCCTCATCCAAACACCTACAGTAGGCAGCACCCTCCCCGCACACACCCCACCAGACGGCCCCATTCTTCCCGTACCCAGCCTCCAATCCACCCAGCACCAGCCGCACCCCTCCTTAAATCCCTACCCGCAGCCATGCCTTACGTGCCACCCCTCCCCCTTTGGCTAAAATATCGGCCACCCCATTTACCTCCCTCACCACATGGTTGAACACAAAGTTCCTCCCCAAGCATGCATCATCAATCCGATAATAACACGCGTTACCGTCAGATTAGAAAAATATTTTTTTTTAATTTTAAATTATTTATCAAGACACCATCAAATTGGATGGGAAAATTTTGAACCAAAATTAACCGCAGCAGAAATCGATATTGGGACGCAAGACCACTAAGCGAAGGAATGATATTTGTTCAAGATTTACAATTTTTTGTATTAACGGTTATCTTTTGGGTATTAATTAAAGAGAAAAAGATTGTGCTTGAGAGGTGATTCGAACCCATACGCATGCTGCAAAACTTAAAATGATTAGGAAACTGTGATTTCCCTTTTTTTACCCATTTGCAGACTGTTGAGAAAGACGAGGAACAACCAACTTAATGGACAATGAGAAGACACAACATGAGCCTCAGAGGAGGAATTTGGTGACCCTTGGGTTAATCTAGCAAATTTTCTTTTGCAATTTGAGGTTTGAATTTTGTTGTATGGGATCGTTGACCATTGCTGTGAGCTAGTTGCTCAATGGACGTAAGCAATCATAATCACAAGTATCTTTATCAATAGTGTTAGGAATTTGGTATGTGCAAAATAACTAAAGGCGATAACAACTTAAAATAAGACATGCACAATAGATGAGATTTAATGTGGTTTAATATTGCCTACCTCTACGGCTGACAAAAACGAACAATTTACTATCAACTGTAAATGTAGAGAACACGAAGAATACACATATATGATATCACATATATCCCAAAACCCGATATATATCTCAGAACTCTGTGTATTAAAACACTCTTTCCAACGTAGTTGCAGAGATTCTAAAAGTGGTTACATATCTCTTATAATTTTAAAGATTAAGACCAACTCTTTATTTATAGAGCTAAATATTTGACCACCAAGAAAACTTATTCGATAAGATATCTTACTTAATATAAATATTTACTCATTAAAGTAAACTCTAATTACCAAACAATATTCAACCACTAAAATTATAATAAAATTTAATTTAATTACCGCTTAAAATTTGAGTGAAAGTATAACAAATAGTTGTCCTGCATGTCCGTGAAAAAGATACATGCAAAAGCCGTTTGCTTATGATGTTCTTGTCGGTTTATTTTAATGGTTCACTTGTTAAAGCTCGAAATTTTGCGGCATGCCCGTTTGCATGGGGCAGCTTTATGTTTTAGAGAGTTGGGGAAAAGTAATGACATTTCCCATGGGAAATTCAGCGGCTTCTTGTTTGCAGCAGGATGAGTTGAGCTTTTTAAAGTGATTGACCTATATCATGTGTGAAGGGCTACCCAAGGGAAATCACAGTTTTTGGGTCCGAATCACCTCTCAAGCACAATCTTGATACGTCATGCTTGTACAAACTTTATTTTAAATTATTAAAATTTATTAACTAGTCGAGTTGTCAAAAATAATTATATTGTCCAATTTTGTGTAGATTTAAAATTTGATATAAACCGTTAAAATGCGGAAGTTCACTATCTAATAAAAATATTTTTAATCATTCAATGAAAATAAATTCGAAAACTATATTTAAAGAAGAAATCTATATCCAACCAATATGAAATATAATTTCTTTACTTTAACAACAGATATCTATATTCAACTAATATGAAATACAATTTCTTTGCCTTCTAACTCAAAAAAAATCTAAATTGAAATAATTTCGAGAAAACCGATTCATAGGTTTGATCAGAGTTGAATCATCCGATTCAACCACAAATACTAGACATTTTAATTTTTCTTTAGCTCATAAGTTGCACGCATGTGTGATTAGAGAGTCTTTGATTTTCCGTAATGTTTATTTTAATTCTTGAAATATATAAAATACTATGAAATAACAATCACCCTTAGAATTTAAACAGAATACCAACTAATCAGATTTATATTTAATACACTAGCGGTAAAAATTAAAAATTTTCATAAGCGCATTAGTTTTAGAGTTTAGGGAGTTAGTTTAGGGTGTAGGATTTAGGGGTTTAAGTGTAGAGGTTTAGAATTTAGGAATAGTGGATAGAATTTAGGGTGTAGGGTTAGAATTTAGAATCTATAGGTTAGTGTTTAGTTTTTAGGGTAATATGGTGATGATTTAGGTTTTAACCTATAAACTCTAAATTCTAACCCTAAACACTAAATTTTAACTATTATCCCTAAATTCTAAACCCCTACACTCTAAATTAACTCCCTATATATTTATTTATTTATTTATATGATATGCCATATAAATATTTCGTAACGCATAGATATCATATCAGTTCTTATTTTACTTATTTTCTCAGAGGTGTTTGGCTTGCAAGAAATACCATTCTCTTTGAGCGTCCAATGCAAAGGATGCTATTTTGAACAATGTCATTGCACTTGCTTTCGAGTTCTATGCTCTTTCTAGTAGCAGCAACCACGTGAGCAACAGAAAGATCAGTAAAATAAATAAATATTCAAACAAATAAATTAAAACAACACCATTTGTCGCAATTTTTTCTGGACTTCTTATCACACAGACCTTAAAAAAATAAAAAACAGGAGCATGCAGAGCCAAGGCTTGCGGTGAACCACTCGTCTATGTAAAATTTAGATACTCTTTGACTATGCATTTTGGCTTTTTCTGTTATTCCTGAAAGTGTCTGAACCACAACACGTTGCAGCCAAGGCCGAGTCTATAGATAGTGGAAATGAAAGATTCATGTCCAATTTCAAAGGTTTTGTTTCTCGTTTTTAGTATGTCTATTATTGTTATTCCTGTTGTCCTAAGAGATACCAAGTAAAAGAAAGCCGTTTTGTTGGGGTGTGTTTTCAGAACAGCGTTTGTTTTGATATAAACCTGTAAGATAACTGTGTTTTGTTGCAATGGATGCGTTGGGACTTCTCAAAATCACGGTCTACCGAGGCATCAATCTTGTTATTTGTGATAAGGTAACGGGCGCCAGTGATCCTTACGTCGTCGTCAGCACGGATGCACAGGTTTGTCTTTGTCGTGTTTTCTTCTAAACAGTTGTTGATTTCTCCGACAATAAACGTTGCATAAATTGGCGCAGAAAGTGAAAACCCGCTTACTGAAGAAAAACTGCAATCCGGAGTGGAACGAAGAATTAACCCTTCATATCAAAGATCTTGACGCTCCAATCACTTTAGTAAGTAATATCCGATTCCGTCGCACCAAATCTAAAGTCTGTATCAGTATGATACTAATTACATCGAATTGCCTTTGATTTGCAGACGGTGTACGACAAAGACACGTTCAGTGAGGATGATCCGATGGGAACCGCAGAGATCGACATTCAGCCGTACGTAGAAGCAGTGAGGTTACGAAAGAGTCTAGGTGATCTCCCGAATGGCGTTGCACTGAAGAAACTGCAACCGTCCGGGACAAACGACCTGGCTGATGAGAGCTGCATTATTTTGGAGGATGGCAGGATCACTCAAAACATGCGTCTCAAACTCAAGAATGTTGAAACCGGGGAAGTGTTGATCCAAATCGAGTGGGTTGATATCCCTGGCTGCAAGGGTTTGGACCCTGATTACTGAACCTATGCCTTCAAGTATATATATTCTTTCTGTTTTCGAGTTTCTGAAAACATCTCCGGCGCCTGTTCTATGCTCGGAACCGATCAGTTAGTACGTTCGTTGTTCTATTAACCGAAAAATCCAACTGTAATCTTGTTTCAATTCGTATGTAATGATGTAGAATTATCATAAAATCGATGGGTTGGGATATAATATCTGAACTAATAATTGAATTTGAGCCCAGATGTAATCTAATCTTAAAAGACACCACTCAAAAGGATGGTTACAATAAGCAAAGAAATTGCATCAGATTTTCCTTTCGGCGATTTCAAGTATTTGCAAAAGGTAAAATTTTAATTCCTAATGTAAAGAAATCAGAAGCTATGGTTTAGTAATGGAATGTATAGCATTCTATAGAAGTTGCCCTAACTCTATCAAAAGCATTAATTAGAAAATTTGAGTTATGGATCGAGTTCCATATAAGGGGTGTGTAAATTCGAAAACGGATTCGATCTAAAATTTCGGATACCTGAATTTTTGGATATCCGAATATCCGATCCGAACATATCACTTAATTTGCCTAAACTTAATCCCATTTCATACTGGTTTTCTTCACATTAATGAAATCGTAAGACATTCGAAAGTTAAGCAAGGAGCACATAAATCACTAATCAACTCTCACCTTAACAACGACTCGTAAAGCAAAAAGCACCAATTATTTACGCGAAGTATTAAAGTAAAACTTAATCTTTTAACATAAATCAGTTAAACAAGAAATTAATTATTTGTAACCTGTATTAAAGTGATCCGGTGAGAGAACGAGGAAACAAATAGCACCAATTTATCACTAGAAAGTAAATCCCCAAAAACCTAATTAAATCTCATGAATTATATACTTTTCTGTTTCTTTAAGCATTGAAAACCCATATTGAATATTTTATTCTAAAATAACATGAGCAGTGATTTGACCCGAGAATAGAATGGGCTATGATGGGCTGGGGAAAGTTTCTCGTGAAACATAGCAGCCGAGGGCTACTGCCTACTGGACCTAGGGCTAAAGGCTATTTTTGTTCGGATATTCGGATAATCCGAAATTATAGTTTGTCTTATTCGTATCCGATTTAATTATTCAATTTTTTATTGGATACCTGATATAAATTATCCAAAAATAAAAACTAGGTTTGATATTTAAAAATTCGAATCGAATCATCGGATAAATAAATCGAATTATTTGGATCAAATTTTTAATCGGATCATATAACCAATGTCATTTATCAAATTTTAAGGCATTTTTCTTCTTCTTTTTTACCAATTTTTAGAATGAAGTTAGTGTCACAAAATTTAACAATTTTTAGGCTTGGTTAATAAAATTTTATAAGTGATCTTGTTTGTGGAGTAGAATTACTGATAATTGTTGTTAGATATTACAGCTTGTTGGTCTCTCTGAATTTAGTTCTCTTATCTGGTTATGATATACTTTTTTACTTCATCTAAAATTAGTGAGTTTTTTAACGAGGCACTCAACTTAAGTTACAGTTGAAAGTTTCAATCTTATCAATAAATTAAATTTTCCCAAGTAAAAAAACTAAAGTTTGCAACTTTTTTTCTTTCAAATTGGTATGTGAGGTTGAAAGAAAAAAAAAGATTGATACTTGAATTTGAAAAGAAAAGAAAAACTCTCGAATTAATATATGATATTCATGTAATATTTCAACAATTGATTAGATTATAACACATGTTATTTAATGATGTAATCATTTTGACCCGTCAATGTCATATTAACAAACCAAGAGTGTTGATGAGATGCCAAGTCAACACAGTTGCAATTTTAAAAAACGGTTAAACTTTATACCAATTTGAAAGAACAAAAAGTTAATATATCAATTTGAGAATAATCAACCAATTCAATTAAGACTTAAAGTTAAAAATAGCCCTCAATGTTTGGTCACTTTAGTACATATTCTTTTTTTAGTGCAAACACCTAACGTTTAATTTTCGTTCAAATTTCACTCTCGTTGGATAGAAATCGTTAGTTAACCGACATTAACCGTCTAAGACAACATGGCATACGAAAATGACGTGGCAGTGCCACGTATAAAGTGAGCGTGACGTGAAAAAAAAGACATGTCATCATCCAATTGATTTAAATTTAAAGGTAAAGGATAAGAATCGAACTTATGTTTGGTGGGTGAAAAATTAAATGTCCAACCACCAAGCCATCCAACCAAATTGAAATATTATTATTGGTTTATATATTTAACCAAAGTGAACAACTTAAGTACCCATGCAGTTCCCCTAAATTTACCCTGAGCCCAGTGTTGAAGTCTGTTAGTAAGTTGTTAGGAGGTTAGCATATGGTTAAGGTTGTTAGTCTGGTTGTTAACCTAATTCTATGTAGGTTAACATGCATCGTGCATGCATTGAGCTTAATAGAGCTCTTGTATTTTTGTATATAAACAAGACCACATTGTATACATGATGATATGAATGGAAATTAGTTTCCTGAAACAAATTATCTTCTTTAAAGATCATTCCAATATGGTATCATTCGCCGGAAGAGCTTGATCTTGTAACGAGTTCTCAAGCTTTCTTTTTTCGTGTTCCTGGAGATCTTCCGCTTGCTTTTGCTTCAGTCCTGGTTCTTGTTCGTGGTGTTGCTATGTTTACTAACAAGAAGATTAGTGTCGTTCTCGACGAGATGAACTAACTTCTTTGGAAACAGCAGGTGTTGTTAACTGTTAGAAGTCATAAGCTTGAGAAGCTGTTGACTAGGAAAGTGACGATTCCTCCTGAGACAGTTACTGCTGCTGCTGGTACGTCTTCTCCAAATGATGCCTATGAGGATTATGTTGCTCAAGATAGTGCGTTGGCCTCGTGGTTGCTTTCCACGGTGAGTTCACATCTTCTTGCTCAGTTTGTTGGAGATGAGACAACTGTTGGAGTTTGGAAAACAGTTCAAGAGTTCTTTTCGAATCGTTCAACCACTTCTGTAATGAGACTTCACTACAAGCTCAGATCCTTCAAGAAAGGGGAGGAATCTATGCGTGTCTATCTGACACAGATTAAAGAAGTCTGTGATGCCTTGGTTTCTTGCAATAGTGCCATTTCGGATGTTGAGCAAATTGCCAGTATTCTGAATGGTTTGCCCAAAGATTATCAGCCTTTTGTTGCTATTATTACATCTAGTAAAGAATTAGTTTATGTTGATCGTGTGAGATCTTTGCTTATTGATGCAGAGGCTCAGGTTGCAGGTTTTCATGCTCAAAGCAATCTTGATTTGCCTTTTAGTGCAAATGTAGCTCACGCTGCTGGTGGTGCTTTCAATACGTCTCGTGGTCAGGCTGCTTCTCGTGGTTCTAACTCTCGTGGTGGTTATGGCTACAGAGGTTATAATGGAGGTGGTCGAATGAATGGTAGAGGTCGTGGTGGTCGAGCTAAAATTCAATGCCAAATTTGTGGAAAGATTGGCCACTTGGCTAATCATTGTTGGTACAGATTCGATGAGGATTTTCAGGCTGATGGTGATCAAGAAGGTCAGGCTTCTGGGCATGTACAACTGGGTACATTTGATGATTCAGAGGTGGTCAATGAGGTGCAAGATTCTCCTCAAGTAAATGTAGCTTCAACCTCTCGAAATTCTTGGGTGATCGACTCTGGTGCAACACACCATGTGACTCCAGATTCTGCTAATCTTCTACGATCATCGAGTTATAATGGTCCATGTAAGATAGTTGTTGGAATGGTGTTAAATTAGATATTGATCGCTTGGGGCATTCTTCTTTTATTTCCTCTTCTTCATCTCGCAAATTGTTTTTGTCTAATTTGTTACATGTACCATGTGTCACTAAGAATCTTCTCTCGGTCTCTAAGTTTGCTAGAGACAATGGTGTGTTCTTTGAGTTTCATGCCTCGTCGTTCTTGGTTCGTGATGAAGGCTCAGGTGAAGTGCTTCTTCAAGGCTTTGAACGAGATGGGTTGTATCAGTTTGCTGCTGACTTGGTTTCTCCCTCTACTGATGCTGGTTGTAACGTTGCTCGAGTTGAAAATGGATCTACGGATAGAGTTGGTAGTAGCTATGAGCTTTGGCATAGACGTCTTGGGCATCCTGCTCATGAATGTCTCATGCAAGTTTGTAATGAAACAAGTGTAAAATTCTCTTCAAATTTCAATAAAACAGATTTACCTCTATGTGTTGCGTGTCGAATTGGGAAGAGTCATAAGCTTCCTTTTTCATCTTCCACAACAGCTTATAATCAACCTTTTCAATTGGTTTTTTCTGATCTTTGGGGGGCAGCTCACATTTCGTCAAATGGCTTTAAATATTATATTACATTTGTTTATGCCTTTACGAGACACACATGGTTGTACATGTTAAGGGACAAGAGTCAGGCAGTGCAAGCTTTTGAGCTGTTCTCTAAGCTGATACAGAATCAATTTGGTGCGAGTATAAAAGAATTTCAGTCAGACAATGGTGGTGAGTATAGGTCTTTGTCGAGGTTGTTGGCTAAGGAAGGTATTAGACATCGAGTGTCTTGTCCACATACATCGGAGCAAAATGGAACAGTTGAGCGTAAGCACAGGCATATTGTTGAGCTAGCCTTAGTTTTGTTGGCACAATCATCGTTGCCTCTTCAATATTGGTCATTTGCTGTGTGCACCGCAGTGCATCTTATAAACAGATTGCCCACCCGAGTTTTGGCAAACAAGTCACCATATGAATGCTTGTATTTGAAGAAACCTGATTACACTGACTTAAAAGTATTTGGCTGCATATGTTTTCCACACTTGAGGTTGTTTCAAAAGCATAAGCTTGCTTTTCGATCACGTGAGTGCACGTTTCTAGGTTACAGCTGTCAACACAAAGGATACTTGTGTTTAGCTTCAGATGGAAAAGTCTATATATCAAGGCATGTGGCTTTTGATGAATCCCACTTTCCTTTTACAGATAAGAAGGGTGGAAATTATGCTCCGGTGTTGCAACAAATTCGATCATGTGCATTGCCTGTTGTAACACCTACAAATTGTGGTGTTGGGAGTCGAACTCGTGTTGGAGCTGCTCAATCTTCAGTTACTCTCCCAGAAAATTCTGATCCTGGTCCTGCTGAGTCACCAGTGGCTTCACCTGTACATTCTGAGCATGAAGTTGAACAAGCACAACCTGGTGTTGTAATTCAAGAGCCAGGAGTTGATGATCATGGTGTGTTATCGCATGAGCCACAAGTGATATCAAATGGGTCAGAACAGGAAGCAAGTTTTCAAGAAGAAGATATGCTTGGTGATTATGTTACACCATCACATGAAATATCACATGAAATGTCACATGAGATACAGCATCATATGCCAGATGTTTTAGTACCAGATGGTTTGGAGCAGGGAGAGTATGATCTTGGTGATCTTGGTGCTTCAAATAATGAGACTGAGGTCTTGAATAATCCAGTTATGGCTGGTGCTACTTCTCAAGGTACTGGTCATTCCATGGTAACTAGGAGCAAGAATGGGATCTTTAAACCCAAATTGTTTAAGTTGACAAAGTAGTAGATGAAGTTGAGCCTTTGAATATCCAGGAAGCGTTGCAATCTTCTAAGTGGATGAATGTTGTTCAAGTTGAGTTGGGTGCATTGAACAACAATGGCACGTGGTCTTTGGTTAAGCTACCTGAAGGTCAATTCACAGTTGGATGCAAGTGGGTGTTTCGACTCAAACGTAATCTTGATGGTACGGTTGCTAAACACAAAGCAAGGTTAGTTGCAAAGGGTTTTTCTCAAATACATGGGCAAGATTTTCGAAATACCTTTAGTCCGATTGTTAGGATGGCCACTGTGAATGTTGTGTTATCTTTTGTTGTGTCAAATGATTGGATTTTGAGGCAAGTTGACATCAATAATGCCTTTTTAAATGGTGATCTTGATGAAAGTGTGTACATGGATCAGCCACCAAGGTTCGAAAAGTTTGCAGCAGATGGGTCTAGGTTGGTATGTAAACTTCAACGAGCTCTTTATGGATTAAGGCAGGCTCCTCGTAACTGGCACATGAAGCTCAAGACCTTTCTGCTTGAGATTGGCTTTGTGGAATCAAAAGCAGATGCTTCATTGTTTATGTTCAAGCATGGTTCTGGATATACTTACATGCTGGTGTATGTAGATGATATCATATTAACTGGACATTCAGAGGTTGAGGTGGAACGAGTGATTGGTTTGCTTAGTGAAAGGTTTGCATTAAAGGATCTGGGTCAGCTGAGATTTTTCCTTGGTCTAGAAGTTGTTCGAGGAAATGGATTCTTAATGTTGAATCAACAAAAATACTTGCATGGTCTTCTTGTTAGAGCTCACATGGACAAAGCCAATGATGTGCCAACACCTATGGTGAGCAATTTTGTGTTGGACAAAGTATCAGGGAGTTCTATTGATGATGCGAAGAATTATAGGAGCATTGTAGGAGCACTTTTATATGCTTGTCACACCAGTCCAGATATAGCCTTCAGTGTGAACAAGCTGGCTCAGTTCATGCACAAGCCCAGGGAACATCATTTGGTTGATGTTAAACGTGTTTTGCGATATATCAGTGGTACTTTAGACTATGGTCTCGTGTACAGAAAGTCTGCTACACATGCTTGCAGTATTGCAGCCTTTGCTGATGCAGATTGGGGAGCAAATGCGTGTGATCGAAGGTCAGTATCAGGGTGTTGTGTTTACCTTGGAGACAATTTGGTCTCGTGAAGTTCAAGGAAGCAGAAGACTGTTGTCAGATCCACAACATAAGCAGAATATAGGAGCATTGCTGATGTTACAGCTGAGGTTAGTTGGATTGCATCTCTACTTGAAGAAATGGGATTTGCTAAGATCAAAGTCCCTGAAGTTTGGAATGATAACACGAGTGCCATTGCTATTAGTGAGAATCATGTTTATCATTCTCGTGTAAAACATGTGGATCTTGATATTCATTTTCTTCGTGAAAGAGTTGCAGCTAGGAAGATTCGAGTTGGTTACATTCCAGCCACATGTCAGGTTGCAGATGGATTAACTAAGCCCTTAACTAGGTCCTATTTTGATGAGTTCAGATTGCGTTTACAAGTGATGCCTAGATCTGCTGTTTCAGCCTTGTGTAGAGATAAACAATTCAAGGAGAATGTTGATATGTTTGAAGATGGTTCGACAGACTCAGAAGAGTAGGGAGGATGTTGAAGTCTGTTAGTAAGCTGTTAGGAAGTTAGCATATGGTTAAGGTTGTTAGTCTGGTTGTTAACCTAATTCTATGTAGGTTAACATGCATCGTGCTTGCATTGAGCTTAATAGTGCTCTTGTATTTTTGTATATAAACAAGACCACATTGTATACATGATGATATGAATGGAAATTAGTTTCCTGAAACAAATTATCTTCTTTAAAGATCATTCCAATACCCCGACTTCTAACTCCCTCACCTGAGACCCTCATCCAAAATTATCATCATCATTATCTTACCATGGCAGCCTCCTAAAACTTCTTTTTATTCAAACTCACACTCACTGCCCCTACCAATTCCCCACCCAAGATACAAACACCAAAAGTTATCACTAAACTCACTCCCGGTCACTCTTTCAACCACCCTAAATCGAGAGCTAATTAAACACTACATTCATCTCCAAATACTCATTGCCCTCAGTTTGGAAACATATAAGCTCATTACTTGCTTTCTTAAGCATCACACATTCATCATTTACTCTCCAACGATGATCATATAGCCAAAGAAAGAGTAAATCGAAATCAAGAAAAAAGGGGTACCCATTTTAGCCACCTTAAATTCTAGCGACTAGAGTGTTGAACGACCATTCTAAACGGTGGAAAAGACCGCTTCGATGACGAGAACATCATAGTTCAGTCGGGGCTCC
Source organism: Hibiscus tridactylites (assembly GCA_958450335.1). Classification (NCBI taxonomy): domain Eukaryota; kingdom Viridiplantae; phylum Streptophyta; class Magnoliopsida; order Malvales; family Malvaceae; genus Hibiscus; species Hibiscus tridactylites. The sequence continues at coordinate 86,136,715 of OY288276.1, forward strand.
ATCCAACGGTAAACGACGACGATCCAACGTGAATAAGATTCGTAGTGGGTTTTGTTGATTCTGAACGGAGAAAAAGAAATACGAAGTGAAGGGCTTCGTGTTGGTGGTCTCGATGAATGAAGAAGATTATCGGAGCGTCGATGGCGTCTTTGTGGGTGTACGACAGCTACTTGAGTCTTTTGTTTTATGGTTCAAGAAGAAAACAAAGTGTGGGTAATTTTTTATGAGTATTTAAGTTTTTTCGCTTTGGTTAAATAAATAAACCAGTAATAACATATCAAACTTGATTGGTTTGTCCGGTGGTTTGGCGTTTAGCCTTTTATTCACTAGGCATGGTTTCGATTCTTCATTTCTTTGTCTTTAAATCAATTGGATAATTTCTTTGTCTTTAAATCAATTGGACAAAGACATGTGTCATGATTGGTTGTAATTAATTATAAAAAAGTAAAAAAAATTTATTTTTTTACATGTCATCTTTGCCACGTCACCCTCACTTTGCACGTGGCACTACCACATCATCCTCGCATGGTATGTTGGAGCGCCATGTCAGCTCTAGATGGTCAACGTCGGTTGACTAACGGTTTTTATCCAGTGAAAGTGAAATTTGAACGAAAATTAAACGTTAAGTGTTTGTTTGCACAAAAAAAAAGAAGTGTTAAAGCGTGGGGGCTATTTTTAAATTTATGCCTTCAATTAATTATAATAAACATTATGTTTAGGTAATTATAAAAAAGTCAACCAATTATTATTAAAAAATGTCAACAACCTCTAACTTCTCACCCGGTGGCGATTCACCTCCTTCGAGATGGCAATTTTATTTTTTATCATTACTTTCTTTTGCTTACTATTCCTTGCCAGCTCGGTTCTGTCATTATATTGTTTGCACATTTGTCTTTGTGTTTTCTGCCTTGGTTTATTTTGAATAAAGAATCAAACCAGGTTGATCTAAAAAATAAATAAATAACAATGAAGAAATATTTGCAACACATTTTACACATAGAAAATGTTTTCTTTGTTTAATGATTTGGTAGATTGTTTCTGCTTGTTAATCGCAAAGCTGAGAATGGAATTCTGTCTATAAAAAGGATCTGCAACTAGTTAAAAATCAACACTATCATCATTATTATTACTATATCGTCGTCGTCAACCCTAACCATGTTATTTGTTGCATCACAGTGACCGAGGCAAAGAGGGTTCCATCACAGTAAGATATATATAGATTTATATATTTGTTTATCATAATTGCGAATTTTATCTTTATGAAATTTAAGTGTCGCCATTAATTTGATCGAAAATGATGAACATTTCTGTTGTTCAATTTGCATGAACCGAAGAAGAGAAGCCCAAAACTGCGAAGGAGGTAGTCGAATCGGTCGATCCGAAGAACAACTCGATCATTTTGAGAGTGCTTGAAGGAGACATACTGGAGGAGTTCAAGAGCTTTGTGGTGAAATGTAAAGCTACTCCCTCAGCTAAAGGTAAGGGATGTGTCGTGCAATGGGTTCTTGAGTAGGAGAAGCTGAAAGGAGGATGTTGCTCATCCGGAGACCACACTGGAGAGTGGAGGTGCTGGTCGAAATCTGCAAAGATATGGGTACTCACCTTGCCAAACTGTTGAGAGATTGAAAAAGGATTTTATTTATGATATTGATGTCCAATTACAATCAGTGACCTAGTATTTATATACAAAGCAATACAGCTAACTAATACAAGAAAACTAATTAACTGCTAAGCTAACAACTTAACAAACTTATAACTAATTTTAACACTCCCCCTCAAGTTGGAGGTTTAAACACATTTTTAATCCCCAACTTGTTCAACAAATAGTTATGTTGTTGTACTCCCAAGGCTTTGGTCATCATATCTGCAATTTGTTCTCCAGTTGCAATGTATTCAGTTTGTAGCAAACCTTCTTGAATCTTCTCTCTTACGAAATGGAGTCTATCTCTATGTGTTTCGTACGTTCATGGAACACAGGGTTTGCAGCAATTTGAATAGCTGTTTTGCTGTCACAAAAAACTGTCAATAGTTCTTTGTTATTCACTTCAAACTCATTTAGCAACCCTTTCAACCATATAATTTCTGCAGTTGTCATCGCCATACTTCTATATTCTGCTTCTGCAAACGATCTTGCAACAGTACTCTGCTTCTTGGATTTCCAGGAAACTAACGAACCTCCAATTTTGATGAAAAAACCAGTGATTGATCTCCTGGACATTGGGCATGAAGCCCAATTCGAGTCACAAAATGCGTCAATTTTACAGTTATCAGAGGCCTTCAAGAAAATTCCTTGCCCTGGACTTCTCTTAATATATCGTACTACTCTCATTGCTGCTGCTAAGTGTGATTCTTTTGGGCTCTGCATGAACTGACTAAGATGATGAACTGCAAAGGTAATGTATGGCCTTGTGTGTGTTAAGTAAATCAGCTTCCCTATCAACCGTTGATAAACTGATTTATCTTGTACTAACTCATCTGTTATTGCACAAGATGTTCCTTCATCAAACTCAGGTGTTGTAAGCTTAAAATTCTGCTCTAATGGTGATGCAACTGGCTTTGCACCTCCTAGGCTTGTGCTTTCAATAAGCTCAAGAGCATATTTTCTTTGACTAACCACTATACCTTGTGAAGATCTCAAGATTTCTAACCCAAGGAAATACTTCAACTCTCCAAGATCCTTCATCTTGAAGCTGTTATTCAAAAGACTCTTAAGTTCATCAATCATCAAATTATCATTTCCTGTGATTACCAAATCATCCACATAAATAAGTATAACTACTAACTTTCCTTGTCTATTCTTAACAAATAAAGAATAGTCATGTTTGCTTTGTTCAAAACCAGCACTTATCAGAGTTTCAGAAAGCCTTAAATTCCACTGTCTTGAGGCTTGTTTGAGCCCATACAGTGACTTTTGCAGTCTATATACCAAATTCTCCCCCTGACTGCAAAAGCCCTCAGGAAGTGTCGACTTCTTCATCAAGGGAACCTTGCAAGAATGCATTATGGACATCCATTTGATGAAGAGGCCAATGGAAAATAGCAGCAAGAGTAAGGACAGTTCTGACAGTAACCATCTTCGCAACAGGTGAGAAGGTATCACTATAGTCAATGCCTTCACGTTGTGTGTAGCCCTTAACTACAAGACGAGCCTTGTAGCGCTCAATGTCACCTGAAGCTTTATATTTGATACGGTATACCCATTTGCATCCAATAGGGACCTTACCAGGAGGCAAAGGAACCAATTCCCATGTAGCATTAGACTCCAAGGCCAATATTTCCTCCTTCGTGGCTTGAATCCACAAAGGATTTTTGATGGCTTCAGAATAGGTATTAGGTTCAATGGAAGAAGAAGTGGAAGATAAAAAAAACTTGTGTGTGAGGAGGTAAATGATGATAAGAAATATAATTAGAAATAGAAAACTGCCCTGAAACATTGGAAGATGAAGAAGATGCAGTAGATGGATGGTAGGATGTAACATAGTCATGTAACCAAGCAGGAGGTCTAGACACACGAGAAGGTCTGTGAGAAACAGTTGCAGGTTGAGAAACAGTTGCAGGTCTAGACACATGTTCAGGTTGAGAAACATGATCAGGTTGGGAAACAGATGCAGGTGGAAATACATGTTCAGATTGAGGGGTAGGTTCAGATGGAGGTGTAGGTTCAGATTGAGGTGTAGGTTCAGATTGAGGTGTAGGTTCAGGGTGAGGTGTAGGTTCAGATTGAGGTATATGAGATTGAGGTTCACTTGTTGAAAGATCAAGAGATAAAAACTCAGAATCTGGAACAATACAAGATTCAGGGAAAAAAGATGTATTATCCTGGGAAAAGGTAAAAGGGAAAAGATGTTCATGAAAAAGAACATCTCTACTGACAAGAAATTTTTTGGTGACAATATTAAAGAGAAGATAACCTTTTTGAGTCTGAGAATATCCCATGAAAACACAGGGAATAGCACGAGGAGAAAACTTATCAGAATTATTTAAGGATGTAGCATAAGCTAAACATCCAAACACTTTAAGATGAGAAAGAGAAGGAGAATGACCAAAGAAAAGTTCAAAGGGAGATTTCCAATGAAGAACAGAAGAAGGCAACAAGTTAATTAAATAACATACAGCCTGGACACATTCTCCCCAGAATTTGATGGGCACTTTAAAGTTAAAACGAAGAGCACGAGCAACCTCAAGGAGGTGTCGATGCTTTCGTTCAGCCACCCCATTCTGCTGGGGTGTATGAACACAGCTGCTTTGATGTATAATCCCAAGTGAAGAAAAAAGAAGGGAACACTCAGAATTAAAGAATTCTGTACCATTGTCACTTCGCAAAGTAAGAACAGTGGATGAGAATTGAGTTTTAATCATGGCAAAGAATTTTTTAAGAGCTAGAACAGAGTCAGATTTTAATCTTAACAAGTGAACCCAAGTCATACGGCTGTAATCATCCACAATAGTAAGGAAGAAACGATGTCCTGAATGAGTAGATATACGATATGGACCCCATAAGTCAATGTGAACTAACTCAAAAGCTTTCAAGGATTTAGAAGTACTAAGAGGAAAGGAAGACCTAGTTTGTTTGGCTAAAGGACAAACAACACAGTCACTTATGTGGGCAATATTAAAGTGTAAATCATCAGCAACATGTAATTTGTGCATTTTATTCAGACTAGCATGCCCTAAACGAGCATGCCACAATTTGGTAGTTTCAACAGAAGTTTGACAGGCAAAAGAATCAAAAGGAAAAAATACAGATTTCGAAATTGAAGAAACCTGAGGCAAATTTGGTCTTGGTGAACTAGCAACAGAGGGTGACTGAAACAGATACAAGCTTCCAACCATCCTACCAATCTCCTTCATCCTTCCAGTGGAGAGTTCCTGCAGTAAACAAAAATGAGGATAAAAGAAAACAACACAATTTTGAGTGGAAGTAAGCTGAGATACAGAAATGAGATTGAAACGAAAATCAGGAACAAATAAAACATTATGGAGAACCAAGGAATTTGTGAGAGCAACAGATCCAATATGGGTGATAGGAACATTTTTACCATTTGGGAGGCGAACTGATATGAAATTCGAAGCACATGAAATTGGATTTATTAGGCCATGAAAATCTGAAGTTACATGATCGGTGGCTCCAGTGTCCAGGATCCAGGTACTAGAGGAATGAGTTGACTTACAAGAGAAGCCATTACCTGCAGCATTTACAACTGACTCAGTAGGAGCCTTCTGAAGCAAGGCCAAGATCTGGTTGTATTGCTCCTGTGAAAAGGTTGGAACTAACGGTGCAACAGAGGACACAGCATGAGGAGCAAACACAGGTGGAGTAGCATCATCGGAGAGATCACCACTAGTTGCCATTGCAGCCTGAGGTTCCTTTCGCTTGGTGAAACGAAAATCAGATGGGAAACCAACGAGACGGTAACACGTCTCTTTCTTGTGACCTTTGAATCCATAGTGAGCACAAACTCCATTAAACCGGCGGCGAGAAGATGAACTCGAACCAGATTGTGAATACATCACTATCGTATCTGCCAACGGTGTGATGCCAGACAAATGAAAACGATTCGACTCTTCTTGAACTATCATCGAGTATGCCTGATTCACCGTAGGCAGTGGCTTCATCAGAAGAAGCTGACTTCGTACAGCGGAATACGTCTCGTTTAATCCCATTAGAAACTGAAACAGTCGTTGCTGAAGAAGCTGATCTTGATTTTCTTGAGATGCTTCGCAATCACAAGTTGAAAAAGGCACCAACGCGTTGTACTCACTCCACAGTAGTTTCAATTTTGTAAAATAAGCAGAAATTGAGGATTCACCTTGAACTAGGGTTGTGATTTCTCTGTGAAGAAAGAAAATTCGCGAACCATCCACTTTATCGAAATGTTCCTTCAAATCGTCCCAGACGAGCGCCGCACTAGATGCAAAGACGACTCCGGCAGACAACTCTTGGCTAACGGCATTGAGAATCCAGGAGAGAACAATCGCATTGCAGTGATCCCACTGAGATTCCAAGGCACCAGTGAAACTAGCTCGACGGCAACTCCCGTCAATTAGCCCTAATTTATTTTTTGCAAGAAGGGCGATTCGCATAGACCGGCTCCATACGTTGTAATTTTCGACTCCGGTAAGCTGATGAGAGACGAGAAGAGCCCCCGGAGTGTCGGACAGATGAAGGTATAACGCATGACTGAAATCGACGGTAGTGGAAGTTTCCGACGACGGCATCGCAACACTCGTGAAATTTGGGGAAAAAACGATAAAGAGAAAAGAAAGGAATAAGGGATGAAAACGGCCTAACAGATCAAGAAAATGGGCCAACAAACCCAATAACCAACCGGGCTCTAGATACCATGTTGAGAGATTGAAAAAGGATTTTATTTATGATATTGATGTCCAATTACAATCAGTGATCTAGTATTTATATACAAAGCAATACAGCTAACTAATACAAGAAAACTAATTAACTGCTAAGCTAACAACATAACAAACTTATAACTAATTTTAACACAAACCTTAAAAAAAGCATGACCTAATGTTTCGAAAGAAATAAGGATCAAGTTCAGGTTTGGGGTTTATGTCGTTTGAGTGAATGTTTGTCATCGTATTATGCATATACATAGTATAATAATTGCAGCCGGATCGGTAGATCGTAGCTGCGAGTGATTTGTGTGTTGTTTAAATTTGTGTAACGGGGTGATTTTGTAGCATATATGCTTTCTATTTATGATGTTATTGGATTATAAAGCAGACGGGAGCCAAACAGTCACTTTATTTGTGCAAAACCTCCCGGCACGGCTGCATTGGAGTGGACTGCGGCAAGTATTTGGAAGACACAGAGACATCGTCGATTTATTCATTGAAAGAAAAAAGGACAAGCTCGGTAAGAGATTAGGATTTGCGAGATACTCTAACAAGACAGATGTAGAAAGAGTAATCGAAAGCATAATCTTCGACAATTGAATAATTGTCCAGTGGAAGATGAAGCGATCAACGTAGTTTGCATGGGAAACTCAGTGTTCGACAATGTATCTGTGCATGCCAATAATGATAACAGACTTTTGGGGGAGACAGAATTATTAGGCTGCAGCCTTTTCGAGACTTCAGGGAATAAAAAACATCAGGGGCCTACTCCCGAGAGAATTGTAAGCTATTGCTTTCTGGGAATAAAAAGCTGGGAATTAATCAAATGAGATCTTGTGGAATTGTTGGAAGGAAAATTGGCGAAAAATATCAACACCACGTTCATTGCTCTTATGCCCGAAAACCATATCACAATATCATCCAATCAGTCTTGTTAACTCCCTATACAAGATCATCTCGAAAATCCTATCAAGAAGGCTCTGAGGTGTCATGGAGTCCTTTATCACCAGCACTCAATGTGCCTTCGTCAAAGGACGACAAATCTTTTATGGGATCTTGATCACTGTTATGAGTATAAGGTAGTTAGTTGTTAAACTGATGTAAAGTGTGTTAGTTGTGGTGAGTCAGCAAGAATGGTTAGGAGTTTGTTAGGATGCCGTTCAAGACTGACTCACCCAGCTTTGTATAAATTCACTCGGTCTCGTTTTGAGATATTACGAGTTTATTAATAAAAGTCTCCAGAGAGTACCGTCTCTCTTTCTATCATTCTTCATCTCTTTAGGTGATTCCTAATATGGTATCAGTCGCTAATCTCCTGAGTTTTCTCTGCTGCGTTCTTCCTCAGTTTGTTGATTGTCATGCGTGCTGAGAGCTACGAGTGTGGATTGAGTGGGTGACTCAACAATCAACCTCTAACATGTCCTTTTCCTCTGCGAATTGATCAGGTTAGGTGAGATTTATGTACTCACTCGTCTCAATCTAAACATCAGTTTCCTGGTTTGGTAGAAAGATTGTCGTTTATGAAATCATTAGAAAGTCTGTTTCGTGTTGATTGAATCAGAACAGATGAGTGATTTGTGGACAGATCTTTAAATCAGGATTCTGTGTCTTTAGGTTCTTTCTTCTACCTTTAGGCATCGTAGCTTTCTCGCGTTTATGCTCTCTCCTGCTTCCTGATTGGTTTCTTTTGATTGTCGTCTGCGTTTTATGCTCTCTCCTGATTTCGTGTTGGTTTCTTGTGCTTGATTCGTGCGTACTTTACAATTTGGTGTGCTCGATAGTTGTTTGTTGTTTTGCCTCTATTCAGCTTTGTGGTGTGTTTTGTATGCACGGAACCTGTTTTATTAATTGCCTATACGAGTTGTATTTTCTTTTCTGAAGAATAAGTTTGCAATGGTACTTGAGTCCTCGACAGCGTCTGATCCTATGGGATCCAATTCTATTCCTGCTTCGCTTACAGTCTCTTCAACTGAATATAATATTCAGCAGTTACCAAAACTTGACACGGTAAAACTGACTGAGAATAGTTATGTTTTGTGGAAGCATCAAGTGCTTTTGATTGTTGAAGGTTATGGACTCATGTCCTTTCTTACGGATCATAAGGTCCCTGAGAAGGTTGTTACTGACTCGTTTGGACAGATTGTTGTCAATCCCATATATCTTGCATATTTGAAACTGGATAAACTCTTAGCTTCTTGGCTTCTCTCAACCATCAGTGCTGATGTGCTTCCACATCTTACGGGTCTTACCACTGCCTTGACGATTTGGATCACCTTATCCAGACGTTATGCTGCCAAGTACACATCTCGAATTTCATCCTTGCGTCACAGCCTTCACTCTCAGAGGAAGTGAGGCATGTCGGTTAGTGACTATCTCGCAAAAATTAAACTGATTTGTGATACTCTTAATGCGTCTAGAAGCACTGTGACTGAGCAAGAACATATGAGTGTAATTCTTTCTGGGTTGACTGTTGAGTTCGAATCTGTGATTGTTGTAGCGTCTAGAGAAGTTCTTACTCTTGAAACACTGTCTGAAATGCTTTTTGATTGTGAAGCTCGTCAGAAAGATTTCTTGGCTGATAACTTTTCTCTACAAGCTAATGTTGCTACACACACTAGTCCTAAAACTTGTAACCCCCTTAACCCGGCCTAGACGGTTGACCCGAATTAAGAAGATTACACGGGGAAAACCAAAGTCAACCCGAAAGTCAACCTTGATTAACGACCCTTTTTTTTATTTTTAATCTTATCTAGATGCACATTAACCCTAGTAATGTTCACTAGAACAACATACTTCAAATTCAAAGCAATCAGAGAACATACAGGGACTCAATTGCACAAATCACAACTTTAGGGACCAAATTGTAAAACCTGTAAATTATAGGGACTTAAGCCAAATTAGATTTACCAATATGAAATTAATCCACTTCCATGCTTCTCTGCCAAATTTCGGCTCAAACGGACATCTCAAACTCATTCAATTGCAATAACAAGATTCAGGACCAAAACGCAAACATTTCAAAACATATAACCATCAAATTCAGAGCCCAACGGTCGAGTGTTCCGAAACAGGGAGGACCTGTTCCGAAATGCGGGACCGTTCCGAAACTGGTTCCGAAACGAGGCTTGACAGTGGCATTTCCGTTCCGGAACGGTTCCTCCCGTTTCGGAACGCCTAGGCCATTTCAGGCCCCTGTTCCGAAACGGTAGCACCCGTTCCGATACGGCCTGCCCAGATTGCAGAAAATTTGCTGAGTAAACACATAATTGACCCACCAAACATGCTCCAAAAGCCACCAAATTACACCAGCAAGTCATTCAACATACAAAGATCATAATTGCATCAACCAAACATCAACATGGCACCAATTATGAAAATCCCCAATTCTATAGGCATGCATCCTACTTAGCCAACCATCCAAGCATCAAAACACCAAAACCACCTCTCAAAGACCAATTACAAGTTCCAACATTAATAACAACACAAATCCAACTTAGGGAGTCCAAAACATCTCCCAAAACAACAACATAGGTCCCCCATTGCCAAATACCCAAAAGCTAATAGTTTTAGGAAATGTTCACCATACATGAGCTTAATTCTTCACTTGGATGCTTGATTCCCTTGCTGCCCCAAAATGCACTTCAATGCTCTGCATTATTGGTTTAAGAAAAGAGAGAGCGTAAGCAAAAGCTTAGTGAGGAATGCTCATTAAAAACCACACAATAATGCATTTATAAAACACATTTGTAAACCTTAGCTCAAACCACATTCTTACATGCACATATGCATCTTTAACAAGCATTTCATGCTTCAAGTTCATAACATGTCATATTGGCAACAAGTGATACAATTAACATAAGATTCACACATGGACTTTTAAACACCATTGTGATCTTACAATTTTCCAAGGACCACACATGGACTTTTAAACACCATTGTGTCCTTAACAAGTATCATCCATGGACTTTTAAACACCATGACAAGGACCACACAAGGACTTTTAAACACCTTGGAGTTCTTAAGTAAACAAGGCTTACACAAGGAATTTTAACCACCTTTGTAGCCTTAACCAAGAACCAACCATGGACTTTTAAACACCATGTTGTTCTTAAATCCACAAGACTCGCCCAAGGAATTTTAACCACCTTGGTGATCTTAACCAAGAACCAACTATGGACTTTTAACCACCATGTTGTTCTTAAATAACAAGGCTCACACAAGGACTTTTAACCACCTTTGTGACATTAACCATCACTTGCCAATATGCATCATTAACAACAATATTCCACTGCTTTAAAGCATTTATCAAAGCCATTAACATCATGCATCATTAAGCATCAAACCTCATTTAAACAATGATTAAAAACAAGGATCTCTTACCTTGAGCATCCTTCATCACATGACTTATAAATTCAGCAACTAACATGCTAAAATATGCTTCCAAAACAGAATTTAAAACATGCAAACAATCACATTGCATACAACCAATCCATGGTTCAACATCAAGAGAGTTTTTCCGAAAACTTACTCTTGAGCTTAGTTAAGTTGCTTAGACTTAAACTAAGCTCCCAAACCTTCAAAACATTGGTTTCAAAGCCGAAAACCAAAATCCACTCACCGATTCCGTTTCGCCACTTGCCGAAACACCAATCAAGCTTCCGGATCACCACCACTAGGATCCAAAGATGACTCCCCTGTTTGAAACACATCAAAGCAGAGGATTAATGCATCATCATGCATTAATATCTTCAATGAAAGCACCTAAACTCGCTGCTCTCATCCACACTCCATTTTCGGCCACCAAACACAACCGAAAATGCATCCAAACAACTCCACAACACTACCCAGCCATGATCCATCAATTCTAAACATTCATAAACCTCAATTAACATCCAAAAAGGATCTAACATCACCCTTATACCTCCAACTATAACAGATCATCAAGATCACTCCAAAAACAACCAAGAACTCAAGCTAAACTTAGGAAAATCAACCTATTCGGGATTGCATTGATTAAACCTCAATTTCTCATCAATTTAACATTCATTTATCATCAAAATAACACCTCAAAACCCTGCCCAAACAGATCATACGAATTTTAACAAAAATCAACCAAATCTTGCATTTTAAGCAAAGATCAAGAACACATCCATAAAACCTTTTATAAAACATCAATTATGGATTGAGAACTTGGGAATTTCAGTAAAGAACTGAGAATTTAAAGGAGAAGGACGTTCAAACCTCTAAACTTGAGTTTCTCCCTTTTTAGAACCAAAATGCTTGAAAATCCACTTAGCAAATGATAAGGTTTTGATGAAGAGATGATTGAAGATCAAAAGGGAATTGAAATGTGATATTTAGATGACAAAATCGGAGGGAAATGCTCTGGAGAAAATGTGTTTGGTTTGAGAGAAAAGATGAGAGAAAATGAAAATAGAAATATGGAAAAGTTAGTTAGAAAATGGTAAAATATCTTCCCTCCTTTTTAGTTTTATTTAAAAACCATTAATTAAATCTTTAATATTTATGAAAAATCTGGAGAAACTCCCATTGGGTAAATAGCTCCTTAAAGATTCAAAGTTTCAATCCTTTTTAAAACAGTCACATAATTTTCGAAAATTACATTTTGGTAACTAGCCAAAATGTCACCCTTCCAAACCTCATTTTGTAAAATTGATTTCACCATTCACTTATATATAATAAAAGAGGATTTTAGAACATTTTTCTATATTTTTAATGCAACCCGAACTAGGCTTCCCTAATTTCACCTTTTTATATTCGAACCGCACTCCGATCGAACCGGTCCGAACACCAAAACTTCTAAGCCCAAAACCGGGGCGTTACAAAACTGACATTGTTGATATGTCTGATGATAAAGAAAATTTCTCGGAAGAATTTCAGTCTCAGGATCAGTTTCAGAATCAGACTCCTTCGTTCTTCAGAGGTTAGCGTGGGAATGCTTCGTTTTGAGGTAGGGGTCGAGGTCGGTTTGGATCCAACCGTCCACAATGTCAGTTGTGTGGGCGATATGGCCATCTAGTTCAAAAATGTTATTATCGTTTTGATCGAAATTTTCAAGGCGCTTCTTCGGATTATAATACTGGCAGAGGTGGCTTCTACAATTCTGGTTCCAGACCCGAGTTCAATCAGTCCTCAGCTCAAGTGTATTCTTATGGATTTTCTTCGGGTTCTTCTGCTAGGTTTCCAGTTTCTTATAATCAGTCTACTCCTACCATTACTCCTGCGCAGGCTTATTTTCCATCTGCACCTGTGAGTACTAATGTTGCTACCATCGGCACTGGTCCTGTGTTCCCTTCACAAAGCTCCTTGGGGTCGAATTTTCAAACTCTTGTTCAGCCTGCTGTTGCATCTGCTCCTGGTCATGTCTTGTTTTCTAGTGTAAATGCACCTAGTTCTGCTGGCTCTAGGGACGTTGTGTGGTACCCGACTTTGGGGCTACTCATCATATCACGAATGAACGGTCGAATCTTCAGTCTGATGTCACATATTCAGGTATGGATTCTCTTCACATGGGCAATGGTTGTGTAGTAGGTATTTCTCGTGTGGGTTCTGGTGTTTTACACAGCTGTGACAGGGTTTTACACTTGCGTAATTTGTTGTTAGTTCCAGATATTAAAAAGAATTTGCTGTATATTTCTCAATTTACTCGCAACAATAATATTTTTTTTGAGTTTCATCCTTACACGTGTTTTGTGAAGGATGTACAGACCAAAGCAATTCTTCTGCAGGGGAGGCTCACTCCTGAAGGCCTTTACGAACTCAAATCTGCTGGTGCTGGTTCGAATTCAGTTTTAGTTTCAACTTCTGCAAATAAATTATCTGCTCTGATGTGTAGCTCTTCCAAGCTTCGTTTGCCTTTAGAGTTGTGGCACCAACGACTTGGCCATCCATGTTTACATGTTCTTAAATCTATTTTACATTCTTGTAATATTCATACTTGTGATGACAAACTACCGAATGTATGTGCGCCCTGTTTAAAGGGGAAGGCACACAAACTTCTGTTTTCTTTGTCTACAACAGAGTATGATTCGAATTTTCAATTGGTTGTTTCCGATGTTTGGGGCCCTGGCCATACTAAATCCGATGGTTTTTCATATTACGTATTGTTTATTGATGTTCATAGTCGTTTCACGTGGTTGTATTTGATTAAACGAAAATCTGATGTTGCTCAATGTTTTATGAATTTTTACAAATTGATTGAGGTTCAGTTTGGTTGCAAAATTCAGGCCTTGCAAACTAATGGCGGCACTGAATATAAACCTTTATCTGAATGGTTAAGTCATCATGGTGTTCAACATCGTCTCACCTGTCCTAGCACGTCTGAACAAAATGGCAAAGCTGAACGGAAACACCGGCACATTGTCGAGATGGGTTTGGTCTTATTAGCTCAGGCAGGGTTGAGTCTTGATTTTTGGAGTCACGCGTTCATTACGTCAGTATTTTTAATCAATAGACTTCCTACTTCTGCTCTAAATGGCAAGTCGCCTTTTGAAATGTTGTACAAAGCTAAACCGGACTATGGGTTCTTACGTGCTTTTGGTTGTGCATGCTTTCCCTTAACACGACCCTTCAATCGTCATAAGCTTGATTTCCGAACTACTCAATGTATTTTTCTCGGATATAGTCCTCGACATAGAGGATACAAGTGTCTCAATGATGATGGGAAGGTTATTTTATCTCGACATGTGATTTTCGATGAGACAACTTTTCCCAGATTGGCATCTTCAGCTTCTATAGAGGCTACATCGTCCTAAAAAGTGTCTGAGTCTGGAGGCAATAGTTTACCATTCTTTGTTGTATCTCCTACGCAAGCAGGCTCTTCAAGGGTTGTTAATGGGTCCAAGTCCAAATCAGGCCCGGAACTTGCTTCTGCGACTCAGCCCACTGCGCCCATTTCCACTCAACCTACAGCGCACAGGGCCACATATGGGCCTTCGCAAGTATAGCCGTTTATCCCTCTTATAAATTCCTCCTCTGGATTCTCTTCACATACGCGACACATGTCTCCTCCTCGATCTTCTCCGTATGAGCCTCGGTAATCTCCGCGTATGGGCCACTTGGACGGGCCTATTGCTCAACCGGTTCAAGATGGTTCTCATAATTTTCAACTTCCAACCCAGCTGATTTTGGATGCTCGAGTCTATCTCCCACGACGGGCTCTAGTGATGATGTGGGATTCGCACTGACTATTTTGGGGTCTAGTAAAACTGTGGGTTTTCCCGATCCAAGCTTGGATCTGCAGAATGATGATGAGGATCTTGGTATTTCTGCCTCTTTGGGTCATGAGCCTGATAACTTTGACCCAACCCCTGATACAGAGGCAATTAGGGCTCCTTTACACTCTGAGGCTCCGTCTTCCCCTGTTGCAATTCTCCCTATTTCTTCTGTCGATCCCGTCTCTGATGTTGGGGTTCCTGTTCCTGGTATGGGAAATCTTCATCCGATGGTAACAAGAGCAAAGGCGGGCATTCGCAAATCGAAGCTTTTTAATGCAGTAGTGTCTCTTCCTCTTCAATCTGAAATTGTATCTGAAATTGTTGAGCCACAGACTATTCGTGAGGCTATGAAAAGTCCTCAATGGCGGGCTGCGGCTCAGGCAGAGTTTGACGCTCTGATCAAGAACAATACTTGGTCCATTGTTGAACTACCTCCGGATCGGCATGCCGTGAGCTGTAAATGGATTTTTAAGGTCAAACGGAATGCTGACGGTTCCGTCTCTCGGTACAAGGCGCGCTTAGTCGCGAAGGGGTATCTTCAACAAGCAGGTTCGGATTTTTACGAGACCTTTAGTCCCGTTGTCAAGCCGACTACAGTTCGTACGATTCTCTCAGTGGCAGTAGCAAAGCACTGAAAATTGCGTCAAGTTGACATCAATAACGCGTTCCTAAACGGTGACTTAACCGAGGAGGTCTACATGACTCAGCCCCCAAGCTATGAACAGGGTGATAAACGCAGGTTTGTCTGTAAACTCCACAAAGCTATTTATGGTCTTAAACAGGCTCCGAGAGCCTGGTTTGAAAAGCTGTGTGCTTACTTATTATCTGTTGGTTTTTGCGCGTCTAAATTTGACTCGTCGTTGTTCGTACGAAAGTCCGATGATACGATAGTATATCTACTTGTGTATGTAGACGACATAATAATTACTGGATGTGATGATGATGAAATTCAGGTTGTTATAGACGAATTAAACAGAAATTTTTCTTTGAAGGATTTGGGTCTCTTGAACTATTTTTTGGGAATTGATGTTCGTTATGATAGTTGAGGCATGTTTTTGAGTCAAAAAAAGTATGTGTATGACCTGTTACAGAAGTCTGGACTAGATAATGCTAAGGAATTGTCCACGCTTATGGTAACTAATTTACATCTTTCCACTACCAGTGGCACTCCTATTGGGAATGTTTCAGATTATCGGAGTATAGTAGGAGCGCTACAGTACATTGTGATTACTAGGCTCGAAATTACTTTTGCAGTCAACCGTGTTCGTTAGTTTATGCAGGCACCTATCGATACGCATTTTCAAGCTGTAAAACGCATCCTACGGTACTTACGATGGACTATTGACTATGGGTTGAGATTTACTCCTGGCTCTCGTATGAATATAACAGCTTTTTCTGATGCTAATTGGGGCTCTGACACGGATGATCGTCGCTCCACAACAGGGTTTTGCTTATTTTTTGCTGGAAATCCTGTGTCTTGGGGATCGAAGAAGCAACCTGTGGTTTCTCGCTCTACGGAAGAAGCTGAGTATCGTGCGGTTGCGTGTGCAACCACTAAAATCCCGTGGCTTCAGTCTCTTCTTCGTGAGTTGTATATTGATTTGGATGATGTACCAGTGTTGTGGTGTGATAACTCTAGTGTCGTTGTTGTCTCTGCTAATCCAGTTCTTCATTCCAAGTTCAAACATGCGGAACTTGATCTTTATTTTGTACGAGAAAAAGTGGCTGCTGGGAAGTTGTTGTTTAATGAAATTCCTGCTTGTGAACAGGTGGCTGATGTGATAACAAAACCACTCTCAGCACCTTTGTTTTCTCGTTTTCGATCCAAACTTGCTGTATTGTCTATGCCAAAAACGTCTCTGAGTAATTGAGGTATTTTTCTATGTTCCTTTTTGATTATCATTGTTTTCTTTTGGTTGTGTGTTGCTTGTTTCTATAGGGGGGTTTTCGATATTTTTCTCTTGCCAAGAAGGTTCTTCAGGACAAGGAATGGTTAGGAGTTTGTTAGGATGTCGTTCAAGACTGACTCACCCAGCTTTGTATAAATTCACTCGGTCTCGTTTTGAGATATTACGAGTTTATTAATAAAAGTCTCTAGAGAGTATCGTCTCTCTTTCTATCATTCTTCATCTCTTTAGGTGATTCCTAATAATCACAAATGAAACTCTGCACTCCTTGCAGCAACGATCCAATGATATTGGTGGGGTAATTATGAAATTAGACTTCGCGAAAGCATTTGACTGTGTGAGATGAGACTTCCATTCAACAAAAAATGAGATTTAGAACCAAATGTCGTGGCTGGATCTGGAGTGCATCTCCACTTCTCGTGTATCGGTTTGTTAAACGGTTTCCCTATCAATGAGTTCTCTATGCATAAAGGTTTGCAACAGGGAGACCCCCTCTCCTCTTTCTTATTCATAATGGTCACTGAAGCTCTTTAACTCCTACTGGAAAAAATGAAAGCAAATGGTTCAATTGAAGGAATCCAAGATGTTTTGCCTAACACAACTCTGACACACCTTCAATTTACAGATGATGCCATCCTCTTCCTCCGGCTGAATTCTCCCATTTAAAGAACGTTAAAAAGATCCTCAGTTACTTCGAGGCTAGCTCCGGTCTTAGCATAAATTTCAAAAAAAATCATGTCTAGTAGGAATTGGTGTTGAAGAGGAAATTTTAAAAGAGCTGGCCAAAGTCACTGGTTGTTCAATTGGAGCACTCTCTTTTACCTACTTAGAGATACCCTTAGGAGCAAATTCGAGAAGAATTAAGACCTGGGATCCAGTGGTGGATCGATTAAAAACCAAATTAGTGGGTTGGATAAGTTATCTCTCTCCTTTGCTGGAAGGATAACCATTATCAACTCGGTCCTCTTTGCGCTACCTCTCTACTACATGTCCTTTGAAGTCCCCAAATCAATGCTTCAAAAAATCGATAAGATTCGTAGAGATATTATTTAGGGTTCCTATGGTGATACTAAAAAGATTGCAAGGGTAAATTGGGGGAACTTTGTCTGCCTAAAAAAAGGGTGGTGCAGGAATCATTGATCTAAAAGCAAAAAATAGGGCTTTATTAGCGAAATGGGGTTGGCATTTTGCTACTGAAAAAGATGCCTTATGGATAAAAATTATTGAACACAAGTATGGCTCTAGTATTTGCAACTGGACATTCCATTCTGTTACTAGCAGGAACATGTCAAAAAGGTTGGCAGGATTATGGGGAACCCTTGAGGCTCTTGGGGAGAACGCATTTCACTAGAAGGACTGTGAGAGAATCTCCATTCTGGTGTCAACAAGTCAAGCAGCAAAGATTAACGAGGTGGTAAAGATTGAATTTAGGAGTGTTGTGCATGTAGTTCGTCTAGTTGAGATTGAATTTATGGATAATTTACCAGTTGATTTGAAAGATGGTGTTGACATGAAACATGGGGTGAATACTGTAGATCAGAGTCAGGCAAGTCAATCATTTTCTTCATCGGAATCTAACCAGATGAAGCCAACAAGTAACTTGGAAGATGAAGCTTTAATTGCTTTTTGCATGGGGAAGGAAGAAAATGATGGGCGTAGGTTAGCCAACTTGGAAAGTGATAAGTTCATTGGAGAATTTGAAATTATGGGTGGCGGGATCAATAAAGCCTCACCCTTCCCAAAATTGACGGTTGATATTCAATGTTTGGAGCGGAACTTTGAGTTTGTGGAAGAAGTTCCATTTGATCCTTCAATTCCCGAGAAAGATTGGGAAAAGTCAGCAATCAAAGTAGTGGATTTAAGGGATAAAAATCCTCTATTTTTTTTAAGTCCCTACTTATGTTCAACACTAAAAAAATATTGTAAAATTAAATTTTAAGTCATAAACTTAAATCCTAAACTTTAAAAATACACATTATTTTAAATTCTTTAAACCTTAACCTAAAACTTTAAACACTAAACCTTAAACTTAATTTTGAACGTGGGGCATAAGTAAAGACAATGAAAAGGGGTAGAAAATTTTCATCCGAATTTAAGGTGTTTTGAAGAGTCGAAGCAGTCAGCTGTTGGTTGCACAGCTGGAACCATTATTAGGGAGATGAGAGAGTATCTTTCTCCTATCAATGGGAAGCGTACTTCTAGGGGGAATGTAGGTTTTTGTGAGGAACGTGGGCAGTTAGAACTGGTCCATTGCACTCCATTTAAAGAGGCTGACCCTACAGTGACTGGTGTTTATTCGGCTAAAAATAGAGATAAACTCCCAGCTGCCATCCATCCCTAAGCAACGTAGAGACTCTTTTGAAGTATTAAATCTAGTCTCGTGCTCCAATAAGGGAAATGGGGATTTAAAATCAGCTATACCAGGTTGCCTTGATGGGTTATCCTCAAGAGCCCTTGAGGATATTCGACTGATGGGTCTAGAATCTTTGAGTAATGACAAGGGGGTTGTGATTTCTTTGAGGTTGGATGATGAGGAAGAAGATGTTCTTATGGTGAATGCAGATATGTCTTTGTCTTGGGCCGAATTGGTGGACAAAGCGAATAATCCGGGTTTGCCCCTGGGCCCTTCGAAATTCAACGACGAACCAATTGATATGTTCCCTGAAATGAGGGATCTCCGACGGAAAAAAGAAAAGCGCTACAGTTCATTATTTGATTATCAGGACAAAGCACTCTCTGAGTTTGAGAAGAAAAAACGAGATCGAGCCATAAAGAAGAACAAGCGTGCTGAAAAGGGTGTTGTTAATTTAGAAATAGAAGGCTCTTCCCCTACGGATTCTGATATTGGGTGTAAACAAATCTTAACTAGAAATGCACAAAAAACTCTTGCTTTGGGGAAAAAGATCGGTATAACTATTGTAGGCAATGAAGAAGAAGCCATTGCCAAATTGGTTCAACTGAAGGAGTTCGAAATTTAACAGAATAAGTTAAATCAAGAATAGGATTTGATTTGAGTAATATTTTTTTTTTACTTTGTTTATCAAAATATCAACTATGGTAATATGGTAACTTTAATAGGCAAAGTAAAAAAATTATTATGCGATTTTTTTTAAGGATTAATCGAATTTTTCTATTTGTATAACCATGTCATTTGAGAATGGTCAAAATATGTTCGAAAGTTAAGTTATTAAATTGAAAATTGTTAAATTTTAGCGACCAAAATAGGTGATGATTGGTGTAATTTACCCATTTTTTACTAAGGAAAAACGAAAACTAATGTCAACTTAGAATATTTGATTCGAGCAATATTTATATTGTACCAATTAAATCGGATAATTGATTGACCTGTTAATTAGAATATTTGATTCGAGTAATATTTTTTTACTTTGTTTATCAAAATAACAATTATGGTAATATGGTAACTTTAATAGGCAAAGTAAAAAAATCATTTTGCGAAATTTTTTAAAGATTAATCAAATTTTTCTATTTGTATAATCATGTCATTTGAGAATGACCAAAATATGTTCGAAAGTTAAGTTATTAAATTGAAAATTGTTAAACTTTAGTGACCAAAATAGGTAATGATTGGTGTAATTTACCCATTTTTTACTAAGGAAAAACAAACAGGGAGACCCCTCTCCCTTTTCTTATTCATAATGGTCACTGAAGCTCTTTAACTCCTACTGGAAAAAATGAAAGCAATTGGTTCAATCGAAGGAATCCAAGATGTTTTGCCTAAAACAACTCTGACACGCCTTCAATTTACAGATGACGCCATCCTCTTCCTCCGACAGAATTCCCCCATTTAAATAACGTTAAAAAGATCCTCAGTTACTTCGAGGCTAGCTCCGGTCTTAGCATAAATTTCAAAAAAACATATCTAGTAGAAATTGGTGTTGAAGAGGGAATTTTAAAAGAGCTGGCCAAAGTCACTGGTTGTTCAATTGGAGCACTCTCTTTTACCTACTTAGGGATACCCTTAAGAGCAGATTAGAGAAGAATTAAGGCATGGGATCCAGTGGTGATTATTTTTGCCGTTGCTTTTTGGGTATGTATTTAGTTTATTGGGTACGTTTTCAAGAAGTATTTGATTATCGAGTATGTATTGGGCAAGAGATTCTTTAGTCATTAGTTTCTAGATGGTTTTTGAGGTTGTTTTAATTTGTACCTAGATGTGTGTACTCTTTTCTTTTATTTAAATTTAAAGAAATTTTTAATAAGACACTCAACTTAGGTTTTGGGCGTGTTTCTTAAACCCTTTAATCAAATTACAATTGCTAAGCAAAAAAAAAGTAGTGCTAAATTGGTTGTCTTCCGTTATCTTGCGCCCTTGGCAGTGGTGGTTCACTCTTGACTTGAGGAGGTTGATAAAATAGTAAATTTAATTGAAAAGGTTCAGTTTGAGTGCATTCCAAGAGAAAACAACTTTATGGATGACTTTCCAGCCAAAACCGGTCTAAACAGGCAGAACATCTTCAAAGTTTGGTGGTGACTTAAGAGTCATTTCTCTTTGACTTTCATTTCGGGACCTTATTAGCAAGATGATAGGAAGCTCAGCAATTCTACTGTTGATTTTTACCAAGCCGAGTGTTTATTGTGTAGTACTCTTTTTCTCCACTTAAATTTAATAAGATTTTTAATGAAGCTCACATATATATAGTTAAAGTGTGTATAATTAAACTCTTATTAATAAATAATCATATTTTCCGGAAAAAAATATACATTTTCTGTATTTCTTTTAAAGTACCGTAGCAAAGTCTTGGGCCCTTTATCAACATATATTTTCTGGAATTGAAATAAATATTATTTCAGCCCATATATTTGGAGTTTCCACGTGAGAACTTCAAATCATATATTCAATCCATATGTTATTTCTTGTAAATAAAGAAACAAAATATCATGTTTATTGTAACTCATGTTACAATTATACTTTTTCCCATGTTTCTTATAAAGTTTCCACATGTATTTTACCCATGTTATAATTATATTTTATAATATTTTATAATTTATGACATTCATTGCAGCATTAAATGCGATATGACTCGTGTAAAACCTGCCCTTTATAGTATAGTCCATATTATATATTAGGTTTAATAATTAAATAGGTGCTCAAACTATACACGTTGTTCATTTTTTATGCTTAAATTATTTTTTACTCTAAATAATAGAAGTTTCATTTTGTTATTTTAGGTGCCTAGCTATTAAAAAAACAATAGTCAATTAAAATGTGACATGTGGTATTATTAATTTTTAATCTCATTTCATTAACTCTTAAATAAAATTTAAATTTTTAAAAAATTAACAATTTTAAAATTTTACAAAATAGTCTCAAATTCCTAACTCGAAACCCAAAATTCCCAAATTATTTTCGTCATTGTCTGCCTCGCCTGAGACCATCACTATCGCCGCCGGACCACCACGATCATTTCTTCCAACCACTCATCGCCGGTAACTGACGTAGGTGTGTTGACCGACTTTCATTTTCGCGACTTTGGCTTCCTTCGACATTAGGAAGTCGATCGACACACCTACCCTCGGTTACCGATGATGGGTGGTTGGGAGAATGGTTGTGGTCGTCCGATGACGGATATGGTGGGCGTCGGCGTGACCATTAGTAGCGAAATCGAGTGGGAAAGTTAGGGATTTCGAATCTCGTTCATTTGTGAGTTTTGAGAAGTTTTAGGATGTTTTAAAAAAATTAAGTTTAAAAAATAAATTAAATTAAAAAAGAAATAAAATAAAAATATTAAAAAATTAACGGTAATTAACGGTTAGGCACCTAAAATGACCGAAATGAAACTTTAGACATCTATTTAAAATAAATAATAATTTAGGCATAAAAAATATGTCACATGTATAATTTAGACACTTATTTAACTATAAAATCAATATATTATCATTTATCATCTGCAGGAGTAGTGATTTTTTTTTACATAAGCAGTATTGAATTGTTGAAATGAAGATAATAATTTTTAAGATAATAAATAATAGAATTACGAATGAATTTTATGAATAATAACATTACAAATGAACCTTGATTAAATATAGGGGTGACAATCGGGTGGGGAATAACCGAAAATCGTGGGGATCCGAACCGATGGGCATGGGTAATAACTGAAATCCTTACCCATGGGGACAGGGATGGGGAAGTTTTATAACCGGAGCTCAAATAGGGATGGGGACGGCGATTGCTATATCCGAACCGTGGGGATAATCGAACTGTACCCGTATAAATCATCGTGGGGATCCCTAAAAATATCCACAAGAATTTCCAAAAATATCTGTAGGGATCCTGATATTTTACGAAGTTTGATGGCCATAAGGGTAATTTACCTATGTTTCATCAAAAATCTATTCTCACCTGAGCATGACCGGCTAGAGTAAGTTTGAAAATTCTTTGTAAATTCTATAAAAAAATAATTAGAATGTTATCTATACATTGTTGTAAACATGATTTAGTCTAGTTTTGTTTAAAATATACGGTGATTGATTTAGATATGTATTCTAAATTATATGAATATTTGAATGTTAAAGGTCATAAAAATTTGGTAGAATATTTCTTAAAAAAGTTTTAGTAATGAATTTGAAAAATCACCAAAAATTCTACAAGTTAAATTAGGAAGTGATCGTTATATTTATATAATCACACGAAAGTCTAGATTTGTTTAAAACATACAATTATTGATTTTGAGTTACATATTAGGAATTATTAATTTTTGAGTAAGCAAATGTTAGAAGAAAAGACAATAAATTGTTTCGAAAAACAACAATAACAATGACTTCAAAAATTCACCATAAATCGTACGAGTAAAACTAGAAGAAGTAATTTATATGATTGGAAAAATTATCGAATCTAGTTTCTTTTAGAACAAACATACCATTATTTGAAACTATAGATTATTAATCACATATTTTCTTTTAAAGGTAGTGCAAGATATCATGTTTCAAACGGTTAATATTTAAGTCATGTTTTATAGTTTTGAAATTATTTGTTTGTTGTTTGATAAAACTAAATTTATCTTTTATGTTTGTAATTTTGGAGATTTAATGTTGAATATTTGTTTTATAAATTAATTTATATTTTTAGGTTTGGGGATTAACCGAAAACCGCGGGGGTCCGTAAGGGATGGGTATGGGGACGAAAAAATCCCCGAAATGTTTAATAGGGATTCCCCAAAACCGTACTCGCAAGTGTTGGGGACAGAGTGGGGAATGCAAAACTGTCCCCGATCCGCCCCGTTGCCACCCCTAATTAAGTATATGATTATTAAAATTTTAGTACATTAGATTGTGATAATCGAAATTAAAAAAAATCAATTGACTATGGTGCTGACGTGGCCTGTGCTTGCGAGAGGATTTGGAGGTGGAAGCTGAGCAATACTTAGACAAGGTGTTGAGGCTCGGTTGCATTGTTATCCCGGTGATTAAGGGGTTGCTTGTGTCACATGTTTCATGGTGTTTAGAGCCATGACTATGGTAGTTTTGTAATTAAGCTTATGTAGACGAGGTTTTGCTCGATTTTTTCTTTGTATTGGTACGTCGATAAGTATTCTTTTCTCTCATTTAGGTTTAGAAGGTTTTTAACGAGGCCTATGGGTATACCCAACTCCTTTCTATAAAAAAATCAATTGACTTATTGTCATTAAAAAACATAAATTACAAATTTTATCATTCAACTTTCATTTTTCTCTTATTTTAGTCACTAAAAATTAAAAAAAATCAATTTAATTGTTGAAATTTTGATTTACTCTTATTTTAATCACTAAGCATTAAATAAAAAATGAAAGGACGACATAATAGCCACATGTGCTAATATAGAGTACTTTATGTCGACATGACAGTCACATGTCATCCATAAAATCTTTATCTCCTTTCTCTTTTTTTTAATTTTGGATTCTTCTCCAAAGATGAAAATTTTACACTTTCATCCTCATTTCATACTGACGTTAAAATTATCATTCTGTGATGTCTTCTCTAGTCACTAAAGACACCAATAAACATACATCATCATCATCTTTTACCCTTAGGGTGCGTTTGGTTCACGGAATATATAATTACTTCTGGGAATGAGATTCCCGGAATATAACATTACCTTGGGAATTATACATTATCTTGTTTGGTTTATTTGGCAGGAATATAAGGTTACTGTGTTTGGTTGGAGAAATATAAGATTACTTAAAAGTAAAATTTACCAAATTATCCATGTGTTATATTTTCTTTCTAACATGTTAAACTTTCAATATTAAGTTAAAAATATCTACATAAAAAGTCATATAACTATTTTTGTTATACTATCTAAAATTTGTAAAAAATATATATTTATCATATCATTAATATAACTATTAGATTTAAAAATTTAAAATATATTTTTTATACTTTCATATCTTCGTTACTCTCTATTAACATAATTTTGTGAATTTTCAACTGTTAAACTTTTAACATGTTCAAATTTTTAATTTTTTTTATTTCTTATGATAGATTGTAAATTAAATTAAAATAAATAATAAAATAAATTTAAAAATTATTAAACAGTGATAAAAATTTTAGATCATAAATTTAGCCTACTAAAATGTTTTATAATATGATAAACATCTTATAAATCAAAGAATAAAATTATAAATATCAGCTACTAACTTATTAATTCTTAAGCAAATATGCAACCCACCATATAACCTATAATCATAATAAATATAATATTAATAAAAATACATTAAATACTAAAACAATATCTAAATAAGTGTAACGTCATTTAAATATTAAATTAATATTGTGTAAAAATATTTAATTAATTTACACCACAAATAATTAATCATCTAATTAAAAGATCAAATAAAGGATCTATATGAATAAAATTCATTAACTTAAGGATAATATAGTCCATATGGGTGGGAATTAACAAATACCTATGAAATTGGTGGGAATGACATTCCCACCATTTAAGGGGAAAAGTGGCACTATTGGGAAAAGATTATTACCTCATAGAGGGAATGCTCTTAAACCAAACATGGGAATGTTATTCCGGAAAAGATTATTACCTTTGGTAATAATCTTTTCCATGAACCAAACGCCCCCTTATATCAGTTTAAAATTCCTCAAATTACTTCTAAAATTGATGAAACTCAACCCTAAAACTTAAATTCACAAAATTATAAATTAAATTAATCACCGCCCGATTAATGTGAAATCAAGATATACGTTTAATTTTCTCTTTTTTCACCTCTCCACTGTTTGGAATTTGAAGAAGATTCTCTATCATTGAGAAATAAAAAATAATACGAGAGTATAGGTTTTTTTTTCAAAAAAAAAACGGAGAGAGTTTTGGAGTAGTGAACTGTCCGACCTCCACTTACAACGGCTATCCACTTAATTTTAATAGAGTGAAGTGTCCGAAATCACCACAACTTCCTCTGTTTACAACTATATTTGGTGTCATCCGAATATTGCATAACAACGTCTTTGAAGATTAATTAGATTGTTGTTTGATTCTAATTTTGTACGAGTTGGTTGGATTGATTGTCCATCATCACGTGGCTAATTAAATATTATCGACATCCTTTTCTATATTTATTTTTCGGCATATCAAATCATGTGATAACAATGTCGATGGCTTAAGTATCAAGAGCTGTAACATTCATGGAGCTGCGGGCCATTCAGATTAAATGCGAGTTAAATGCAGTAGCCTATTAGTTTTGTTTTTAACTTTGAGTTTACAATATTTATTTTATGGGTAAACTATATAAATGGTTACTAAATTTTTAGAGCTGATTTATTTTGGTCACCGTATTTTTAAAATATTTGATAAGGTCATCTAATTTTTACTTCGATTTTAATATAGTCACTGAAATTTTAGTTCACTCTCAATATAGTCCCCCCCCCCCTTACCTTCCGTTAGAAGCCGACGTTAGTTTTTATTTTTCCTTAATAAGTGACAAGTCGTCGTTTAACCGGTCAAAAATAAATAAATAAATTAACCTCTTTCGACAAATAATAAAATAATGAAATTAAGTAGTTATAGGGAAAGAGGGTCGATCCACAGGGAGATTAGTCGTGATTCTTGACTTGAATTTGTCGGATTTGAATTCCCAGGAATATCTGTAAAAACAAGGAAATAAAAAAGGGGGTGATCTGATTTTGAGTGAAGTAATAAAATAAAATGCAAGAATTAAAAATAATAAGAAAAGCCAAGTATGCAAATTAGCCTCGAACCAGCTCCTTCAATTCTTTCGATCACTGAAATAGATTTTTATTTCGGGGATCATGTCGGTTACAGTCTACGAGGCCCAACCCGTCGTAACTTATTTCTCTCTCGAGTAACCAATCCTCCCAAGTCTATCTTCGAAAGATGGTTCTTAAATAAATCAACCACGTCTATCGCCGTTAAAATATTTAGAATAAAAACAGGAAAACCCGACTTAGAAATTGTCTAAAAAGAATCGCTTCTGATTTTATCTTTTCTTAGCGGACCGCCGCTAAGAGTGTTCATAGGAAGTCGAAATGGCCACAAGCCGATCCTTCCTCCCAACTGTGTTTTTAAGCGATTTCAGACCAACAAGCCTTTTTTGATATGAAAAACGGTTAAAAACTTTTAGTAAGGCCGATTGCCGAACTATCTAAGCAGAAAGATAAAAATGATTTCCCAAAAGAATTTAAGCAAGTTCAATTCTCACGAATCGAATTGACTTGGCTGGTTCTTGGCTTAAAAGATTTAGCTAAGCATGATATTGATTATCATACTTAACTTGATTTTAAAAAAACAATTAAATAACATAAAATAAATGAAACAAGAAATAAAAGAAAAGAACTTGGATTAAAACTGAAAATGTTTACAAAGATAAAAAATACTCAAAGCTAGAAGATGATCCTAAGCCTTCACCAAAGGTTGGTATTTATAGGCTTTTATTACAAGGATAAGAGATCAAAATAGTAATTCAAATTCAAATGTATTTTTAAAATTCAAAATAAAATCAAACGGATAAAACTAATAATCTGATCGGATCTTCTCTTGGAACATTCCAGGATCTTCTAGAAGTTGCCACGTCACTACCATGTCACTGCCACGTCAGACGCGTCGTGCTTGGTGTCGTGCCCACGATGCTAGTCATGACAGAATATATAAAAAAAACTGCAGAAATGTCCCCTTTTCACTGCTATTTCCAGAATTGGATCCATGCACAAAATATAATAAAAGCAGCATGTATTAAGCAGTAAGAAGTCCTAATAACTAGAAAAGTAGCACATGAAATATGTCACATTTGAGAACTCATCAAATTCCCCCTCACTTGTCTCATACTTGTCCTCAAGTATGTCCGAAAAAACATAAACCAAAGAATGCATTTCTCAAGCCATTACAAGCATCAAACATAATCATAAGAGTTCTAGCGCAAAAGGAGTATCATGAAAGAAACATAATCAAACCAAATGGATGCAAGCAAAGAACAGCCCTTATCTCTTCTAATTACCTATCAAGCATTAACCAAATCCTAACCTAGTCTTAATCCTCACCAAGATACACTCAAGAGCACTCAAAGTGTTTAAAGGTAAATGTGAAGCAAAAACACTCTAAGTCATGCATGAACAAAGGTTTCCATAGGCTTGTAACAAGTTCAATTCTCCACTACTTATTAGAATCGAGGTGCAAAAATCATTAGGTCTTTTATTCAAGGTGTAATGTGGGTTTAGAAAAGGGTAAAAAGATGGAAAGGAAATAAACAAAAGAAGATGATCAATGCAAGATATTTTAAACAATAAACAGTGAAGACAAATGATGAGCTTAAAGATGGGCAAGCAAACACACATTTTTTCTTTTCTTCTTTTCGAAGAAATTGCTTCTTTTATTCTGTTTTTTCTTTGTTTTTTCATCATCATTTTTTTCTGGAAAAATTATGCCCTTATTTGAAAAGTATCTCCTTCATGTCTAATAAGGATTTCTAGCATTTGATCAATTGAAATGGTTAAGTCAAAGGAATGGGGTGTAAGGCTCACAAAGGCTCACTAGGCGATGAGAAAGGGTAATTTAAAATGAAAGGGGTGGAAGAGGTTAAAGCCTAATGCCTAAATCATTTTAAAGCACCTCGTTCTTAGTGTAGTCTCAAATCGTAAGCAAGCCACAAGTTCTAGATTCCTAAAATTCAGGATGACACTCTCAAGCAAAAGAAACAAGCATAATATGAAGAATGCATGCTCAAGGCTCAAATCTTACCAAAATTGGGCTAATTTGATTAAGCTAGGCGAGAAATCTAATTAACACAATCAAGAGAAATTAAAAGAAATGTCAAACTGCAGATTACCACATATCCTTTGATTATCAAAATGCTATAATTCAATCATTCCTAAGCACAAGAACAAGTACAACATGCTGGACAACAAGTAATGGCAAGAAAAAAATTCATCTCAAGGTTTAATCAAAATCAAAACATGTTATCAAACAAGCATAGAACAAGTGGTAATTTACCCCCCTCACTTAAATGAATTGCCCCAATTCAGAGAAAAGAATTAAAAAAAGTAAGGCAAATAGGGGTAAAGGGAACTCCCCGTGATCAAAGATGATTGCGGCCTCGTCCGCGGCCGCGCCCAGGACGTAGGTAACAGAGGATTTCAGAAATGTTGTCTTCTAGGGCGTGGAGGCGCGTAGCGAAATCCGGAACATCGTTCGAAGGCTGCTCTTGGGGAGGGGGGATCGAGGGGCGCGTAGTGCATTTCTGCGAGCGAAAACTCTCCTCGTTCTTGGAGTTAATATTCCCGGTGGGTTGAAGAAAGGCGCATCCGGTGGTCCGTCAAGGAGTCCCATGGAATCCAAGCAACGCTCATCTAAAGCATACATAGAAAAGGCGTAAGTAAAATTCTCAATATCAAAGTGAGCTATTCTAGATGCAAGGTGAGTAATTAAAGGACCGAGGATTAAGAGGCGATTATATCGGATTGCAACTTTGAATTGGTGAGCTAACCAAAATCCTAAGTTTACCTTTCTTCCTGAATGCATACACCAAAGGAAAAACAATTCAGTCTTACTGAGAGTAGCGGAGGCATCGTTACGTCCAGAAAAATTATAGGCAAGGAAGCGATGAACGTAACGTAGCCCTGGGTCCTGAAGCGTAATAGCTTTGGTGGAACGAGGGTCAAAGGCTATGTCTGTTTGTCCGGAGAGCTCAAAGTAAGCTGTATTTTCATCAAAATCTGCAGGAATCTCAAATAATGTTGTTAGATAATCAGGGTCTGTGACGTTAGTCACAAAACCCATAGCCAAATTAAATTCATTTACAGACATAGCAAAGTTTTCACCACATAATCAAAATTTAATAACAACAGGGGAATCAGGCGTAATGTAACGAGTTTCGACAAAAGAGAAAGTAGAAAAGAACTCAAAAACTAACTTATAAAATGTTCCACGTTTTATTTCAGAATAAGCAGTTCAACCGATAGCATTAAAATAGTTTGTGACAAACTCAGAGATATTAAGATTAACAATAGTAAGTGGAGGAATGAATTTGCAAACCCGAAAAGGTCAATGTCTGATATTCTGAAATTGGTCAATCTGATTAGAAGGAAAAATGAGGAAGCCCTTGAGTTCTTCTTCGGCCGGAACTGCGTATTTACGCCCACGCCTATTTCTTTCTGAGTTTCCTGTGTCGCCCTTGGGAGGAGAGGGAAAGGATGACGCGCTTTGCTGCTGGGCAGAGTGTTCGTCGTGGTGAGAGTTCGTAGAGGACTGGTGATCGTTGTGGAAACCGTAATCGACCGAGAAATCCTCTGTATAACCAAAAGAAGGGTGATACATTAGTAATAGGCGGGTTAAAATCGGAGTAGAATTTACCTCAGGGTGCTGCTCCGATTCGGCAGAGTGCATGGAAAATGAGGGGATGGTGGAATCCCTCTGTTGGTTTTGAGAGTGATGTTGCCGAGAGTGTGTGGAGGAGTCCATAGTGGGCATGGAGTAAAACGACGGTGACGGAGACCGTGAGGATGGTGGACGGCGGCTGGTGCTTGGTCCGGCGGCGCTGTTGGAGAGGTGTGAACGGCGGCTGACGTTCGGGGAAGGAGGCAGAGGAGCGGTGGGAGTCGAAGGGATTGGATTTTCGGCCGGCGGAGTGGTGGCTTGTCGTTGACGACCTCCACGGCGAGGAGGGGGTGTGGTGGTGGGTTCAGAATCGCTGCTAATAGCCATGAATTGAGGCGGTTGAAAACGACGCCGTCCGCCGATAACCAACGATGGTTCTTGGGGGAGCCGGCGGGCCTGTTGTCTTGTACGTGGCATCATGGGATGAGTAATCCGGTTGGGTGTGTTTGCGGCTGGGTGAATTTGTTAGGGTTTGGTGGTGTTGCGGGAAAGAAAGAAAGGGAAGAAGGGAAGAGTTTGACGATATGCTTAAGGGGAAAGGGCTTGGGGCTATCGTGCACCGTTCATTAAGTGTGCTAAAATGCACCGCGTTTAATGAAACAGTGCACTTTGGCTGGGGGAATTTGGCTTGTCCTGCTGCATTCGAAAGAAGACCTGTAGGGAAAAAAAAGAAAAATTATTTAAGGCAAAAATGAAAAATGAAGCAGAGAGTAAAAAAAATAAAAATAATAAAAAAATAATAAAAAAATAAAAAAAATGAACCAATGGGTGTCCTCCCATTTAGCGCTTTGTTTATTGTCGTTAAGCTCGACCAATTCATTGCTCAGATTTTAGGTTCTTCGAGGATAATTTCTTCAATTTGTTCGATCGGTGTGCTTTCGAAGAACGGTTTAAGTCGCTGTCCATTCACTTTAAATTGTTCACTCGAGCTATCTTCGATCTCCACGGCTCCATGAGGGAAGGTATTGACTACGGTAAATGGTCCGCTCCACTTAGACTTAAGTTTTCCTGCAAAAATTTTCAATTTCAAATTAAATAGGAGAACTTTTTGTCCAATTGAAAAAGATTTAAATGAAATGTGCTTGTCATGAAATGCTTTAGTTTGTTCTTTATAACGTTGTGCGCTATCGTAAGCGTTTCGACGAATTTCCTCAAGTTCTTGGATGTGGAGTTTTCGTGTTTCGCCAACGGCATTCATCTCCATATTAAATTCTTTCACTGCCCAAAACGCTCTATGTTCAAGTTCGACTGGAAGATGACAAGGTTTACCGAAGACAAGGCGGTAAGGTGACATGCCGATAGGTCCTTTGTAAGCGGTTCTGTATGCCCATAACGCATCGACTAATTTCAAGCTCCAATCCTTTCGATTGGGTTTGACGATTTTCTCTAGGTTTGATTTGGTTTCCCTATTTGAAACCTCCGCTTGTCCGTTTGTTTGCGGATGATAAGCTGTTGATATGCGTTGTGTCATGCCATATATCCTCATCAAGGCTTCGACAACCCGATTAACGAAATGTGTTCCTCTATCACAAATGATCGCCCTCGGAGTCCCAAACCTGGAAAAAATAAAGTCACGCAAAAAATTAGTCGTGGTTCTTGCATCATTTTCACGGGTGGCTTTCGCCTCAACCCATTTCAAAACATAATCGACTGCTAAAATGATATAGAGATTTCAATAAGATGAAATAAAAGGTCTCATATAGTCAAGGCCCCACACATCGAAGACTTCACATATATGTATTGGATTTAATGGCATTTCGCTTCGACGGCTTAAATTCCCAACCCGCTGGCATCTGTCACATGATTTGCAGAAATTGTAAGTATCTATGAATAAAGTAGGCCAAAAGAAACCGCACTCAAGGATTTTGTGCGCAGTTCGTTTAGGACCAAAATGTCCGCCACAAGCGTAAGAATGACAAAATTTAAGTATAGATGTTACCTCGCTATTACTTACGCAACAACGAATTATTTGATCAGAACACAATTTCCACAAATATGGATCATCCCATATATAATATCTAGCATCTCTTTTAATACGTTTAACAACGGATTGAGACAAATTGTTAGGGACCTTACCAGTGGCTAAGAAGTTCGCCAAATCGGCGAACCAAGGGAATGTTACCTTTACTTCCATTAGCGATTCATTCGGGAATTCATCTCGCAAAGGGGGTTCTATCAGTGATGTCGCCAAGCGGCTTAGGTGACCCGCCACCAAATTCTCGCTGCCCTTTTTGTCTTTGATCTGTATGTCAAACTCTTGTAACAAGAGTATCCATCTAATCAAACGAGGTTTCGCGTCCTTTTTGTTGATCAAGTATTTCAATGCTGCATGATCAGAAAAAATAAGAATTTTAGTTCCTAATAAATAAGGGCGAAACTTATCTAATGCAAAAATGACAGTAGCAAAAACTTCCTTTTCTGTTGTTGAATAATTTCGCTGTGCCGAATCAAGAGTTCTAGAGGCATAAGCGATAACATGTGGTCTGTCTTTAGTTCTTTGCCCAAGCACTACGCCTACACTTAGATCGGAGGCATCGTACATAATCTCGAAGGGTAACGACCAATCCGGGGGCTGCACAATTGGAGCGGAAACAAGTCGTAATTTCAGCTCATCGAATGACTCTCTACAAGTTGTGTCTACATCAAACGGCACATCTTTTTGTAATAGGGGACAAAGCGGTTGCGCTAGCTTGGAGAAGTCTTTTATGAACCGTCGATAGAATCTTGCATGGCCAAGAAAACTACGAATTTCCCTCACCAAAGTGGGGTATGGACGTGAGCGAATAACGTCTACTTTAGCCTTATCGACGGCTATACCTTGGGCAGAAACCACATGACCGAGAACTAAACCCTTACTTACCATAAAATGACACTTCTCATAATTTAAAACTAAATTATACTCAATGCATCGGTTAAGCATATATGAAAGATTAGAGAGACATTTAGAAAATGAATCACCGTAAACGGTAAAATCATCCATAAATACCTCTATACCTCGCTCGATGTGGTCGGAAAAAATGCTGAGCATGCAACGTTGGAAAGTGGCTGGAGCGTTGCATAGACTGAAAGGCATTCGTCTATATGCAAAGGTGCCAAATGGACAAGTAAATGTAGTCTTCTCTTGATCTTCGGGTGCTACAGGTACCTGAAAAAATCCAGAGAATCCGTCAAGACAACAATAATGTGTTTTTCCAGCAAGTCTTTCGATCATTTAATCGATGAACGGTAAAGGGAAATGGTTTTTTTGAGTTTGAGAATTAAGTTTCCTGTAACCGATACACATCCGCCATCCGTTTTGAACTCTCTTTGGGATCTTTTCCCCTTCATCATTTTCGACAACAGTTATTCCCATTTTCTTAGGCACAACATGAATTGGACTAACCCACTTACTGTCAGAAATTGCGTAGATGATATCGACATCTAGCAATTTTTGTATTTCTTGTCTTACCGCATCCATCATCGGTGGGTTCAATCGTCATTGTCCCTCTCGGATAGGTTTTGCGCCATACTCCACTTTAATTTTGCGCATGCACGTGGAAGGACTTAAGCCTTTGATATCGGCTAATGTCCATCTGATCGCCTCTTTATGGATGCTCAACGTAGCTATCAACTCCTCTTCCTGTTGCGACGACAATTCGCTTGATATGATGACGGGTAGAGTTTCCTTGTCACCCAAATATGCATATTTCAAGTGTGGTGGGAGTTGTTTCAATTCTAGTTGAGGTGCCTACAAAATTGAGGGAAGAGGTTTAGATTGTGATGGAGTTAATTGAAGTTCAGAAATTAAAGAAAGAGTAGAGATTGTTTCGCCTAAGTCGTCATCGTTGAGATCTTCCGATTCCCTACAAAAATCATGAAACAAATCAGTTCCGATAAAGTCATTAGCCAAAGGATCTATAATATCAATAAAATTAAGGCTTGCGACAGAATCAGGATATTTCATAGCTTTATACACATCAAACTTCACTACCTCTCCATCGAATTCCATGGTTAAAATGCCATTACGGACATTGATTTTTGTGTGTGCGGTTGATAGAAAGGGACGTCCAAGCAAAATTTCAGATCCATTGTTGCTATGATCATTCTCCATATCAATAATGTAAAAATCGGCGGGAAAAATGAGATTATTTACCTTAACCAGAATATTTTCCAATACCCCTTCGAGATAAATAATCGATCTATCAGCCAATTGTACTGTTACCTTAGTTTCCCTCAGTGGATCATTTGAGATTTTTCTATAAACACTTAGAGGCATGACATTGATGGAGGCACCCAAATCGCACATAGCTCTTTTGATCCCAACATTCCCAATTTTACAGGGAATCGCAAACATACCTTGGTCCTTGTACTTTGGTGGCAACGACTTTTAAAAAATGGCTGAAATATTCTCGCTAAGGTATACTCCCTCGTTTCCCGACAACCTTCTTCAATTTGTACATAGGTCTTTCAAAAATTTCGCGTATTTAGGAACCTTCCTGATAACATCCAGGAGTGGAATGTTAATTTCCACTTTTTTTAACACCTCCATTATTTCCTTCTCTTCCTCCTTTTTCTCTCGTTTTGCTAGTCTTCCTGGAAAAGGTGGAACAGGTTCGTAAGTAGAAATAGGAATTTTAGATTTGACGTTACCTGAAGTGGAAGGAGATTTTTCTTTTTGGTGTTCCGAAGAGCCGTCGGATTTTTGCTCGTCCTTCTTTGGCGATTCAGGTGTTATCACGGTCCCGCTACGCAAAGTGATTTCGCTCACATTTTCCCTTAGATTGATTTCGGTTTGTGATGGCAATTTACCTTGAGATTCTAAACGCCCTATTGTTTGAGCTAATTGGCTAACTTGTTTGTCTAGTTCCTTAAGGTGAGATTGCGTTTGGGTTTGGAACTTTTCCTGTGAAACAGCTAACCTCTCAACAATAGATTTAAGAGAAGATTTCTGGGGAGCTTGATTTTGGTAGGGAGGTTGTCTAGTTTGGAAATTCGAATTCCTATTACCATAGCTAAGGTTAGGATAATCTCTCCAGCCGGGGTTGAACGTGTTGCTTTGTGGATTATAGGGCCTTTGGAAAGGTCTGGGAAAATTGTGTACGGCATTGACTTAAGCATCAGACGTATCCCGCAGCAGTGGGCATAGATCGGTTGCATGATCTTGCATAGTACAAATTCTGCACGCCTTAACAACTCATATTTCCCCTGAAACAAGTGAATGCACAATATTAGTCAAATTATCAATCTTATTTTCTAATGTAATTGTGCTTACTGTCTGAACCCGTCGACTGGGTTCACTTGCAGAACCAAATTGCTGCGAATTTGCAGCCATTGTGGAAATTAATGTCCTTGCTGCAGTAGGGTCATATTTACGAGCGCGCCACCGCTTGCTGCATCTACCATTTTTTTGTCCATTGGTAACATTCCTTCGTATAGGTATTGAAGGAGTGTTTGCTCGGATAAGCCATGTTGCGGACAGCTTGCGCACAGCTTCTTGAACCTTTCCCAATATTCATATAGGTATTTGTCGTGCATTTGTTGGATACTCAATATGTTTCGCCTAATTTCTGTCGCTTTTGCCGCATGGAAGCATCTGTCAAGAAAAACACGAGAAAGGTCAGACCATGTATTAATCGAATTCGGAGGTAAATAAAATAATCACTCTTTAGTCGTTCCGGCTAAGGAAAAAGGAAAATCCCTTAGTTTTATTTGGTCCTCTGAGACCCCTTGTGGTTTCATGCTGCTGCATACCATATGAAATTCGGCAAGGTGTTTGTGTGGGCTTTTAGAAGGGAGGTCATTAAAGGTAAAGAGTAGGTGAATTAATCCCGTTTTGAGCTGGAAGGGAGTATCGCCTTGAGGAAAAGCGATGCAGAGTGGTTGCTGCACAGTAGGGGCTGCGTTTAGCTCTCGAATCATTTGATCTGCCATCGGTTCTGGTTCTTGTGTAGGTTCTTCGATTGGTGTAGTTTCGGAAGTGGATTCCTATTCGGATTGTCGTGTGCTTTGTTGTTTCTTTCGTCGAAGTGTTTCGCCGTGAGTTCTACGAGCGCTTGCTTCGATTTCTGGGTTGTATGGAGCTAAAGTACCCGTGTTTTTCCTGGTCATAAAAATAAAACAAAATCAGTCAAAAATGCCGAAAGTAAATCTCCCCGGCAACGATGCCAATTTTGACAAGTCGTCGTTTAACATGTCAAAAATAAATAATTAAATTAACCTCTTTCGACAAATAATAAAATAATGAAATTAAGTAGTTATAGGGAAAGAGGGTCGATCCACAGGGAGATTAGTCGTGATTCTTGACTTGAATTTGTCGGATTTGAAATTCCAGGAATATCCGTAAAAACAAGGAAATAAAAAAAGGTGGGGTGATCTGATTTTGAGTGAAGTAATAAAATAAAATGCAAGAATTAAAAATAATAAGAAAAGCCAAGTATGCATATTAGCCTCGAACCAGCTCCTTCAATTCTTTCGATCACTGAAATAGATTTTTATTTCGGGGATCATGTCGGTTACAGTCTACGATGCCCAACCCGTCGTAACTTGTTTCTCTCTCGAGTAACCAATCCTCCCAAATCTATCTTCGAAAGATGGTTCGTAAATAAATCAACCACGTCTATCGCTGTTAAAATATTTAGATTAAAAACAGGAAAAACCCGACTCAGAAATTGTCTAAAAAGAATCGCTTCTGATTTTATCTTTCCTTAGCGGACCGCCGCTAAGAGTGTTCATAGGAAGTCGAAATTGCCACAGGCCGATCCTTCCTCCCAACTATGTTTATAAGCGATTTCAGACCAACGAGCCCTTTTTGATATGAAAAACGGTTAAAAACTTTTAGTAAGGCCGATTGCCGAACTATCTAAGCAGAAAGATAAAAATGATTTCCCAAAAGAATTTAAGCAAGTTCAATTCTCACGAATCGAATTGACTTGGCTGGTTCTTGGCTTAAAAGATTTAGCTAAGCATGATATTGATTATCATACTTAACTTGATTTTAGAAAAATAATTAAATAGCATAAAATAAATGAAACAAGAAAATAAAGGAAAAGAACTTGGATTAAAACTGAAAATGTTTACAAAGATAAAATATACTCAAAGCTAGAAGATGATCCTAAGCCTTCACCAAAGGTTGGTATTTATAGGCTTAGATTACAAGGATAAGAGATCAAATTAGTAATTCAAATTCAAATGTTTTTTTAAAATTCAAAATAAAATCAAACGGATAAAACTAATAATCTGATTGGATCTTCTCTTAGAACATTCCAGGATCTTCTAGAAGTTGCCACGTCACTGCCACGTCAGACGCGTCGTGCCTGGTGTCGTGCCCACGATGCTAGTCATGACAGAATATATAAAAAAACTGCAGAAATGTTTCATTTTCACTGCTATTTCCAGAATTGGATCCCTGCACAAAATATAACAAAAACAACATGTATTAAGCAACAAGAAGTCCTAATAACTAGAAAAGTAGCACATGAAATATGTCACATTTGAGAACTCATCAATAAAAAATGGGTAAACTACACCAATAATCACTCAACTTTCTTCTCACTCCTATTTTGGTCACTAGAGTTTAAAAATTTTCAATTTAATAATTTAACTTTCGAATTGTTCATATTTTGGTCACTCTCAAATGACATGTTTGTACAAATAGAAAATTTTGATTAATCCTTAAAAAGTTATTTGGTTAATTGGTAAATTCAGATTATTCAATTCTCGATCTTATATTGTACCAATTAAATCAGATAATCGATTAACCAGTTAACCGAAATATTTGATTTTGAAAATGATTTTTTTACTTTGTTTATTAAAATATAAAAAATGATAATATGGTTAATAATTGTTCGGCTGTGATAAAAGTGTAAAAACAACTATAAAGTAAAAAATTAAAAGTTCACACCTATTAATCCTACCCGGAGGCAAAACTTTTTTAAATAAAATTAAAAGGGTATCAAATCACTAGATTGTAAGATATTGTAATGCATAAAATTTAGAAATATTGTATATAATATATCAGATCGGTTAATCAATTTTGCTTAAAAATGTGAACCGTAACCGGATCAAAATAATTTGTTTTAAAAATTTGTACCAAAATCGGGTTCGATTAATCCTTAAAAACTTATTTTTGTTAATTGCTAAATTCAAATTATTCAATTCTCGATATTATATTGTACCAATTAAATCGGATAATTGATTGACCTGTTAATTAGAATATTTGATTCGAGTAATATTTTTTTTACTTTGTTTATCAAAATATCAATTATGGTAATATGAAAAATTTGAAAGTTAAATTATTAAATTTGTACCATGTTATTTTGTATGCATCCGAGTATTTATTTATTTTAATTTCAGATTTCAATATTGTTTATGTATTTATTATTGTTTCAATTTCATCAATAAAATTTACTATTTTCGTTTCGGATTGTTTACTTCTAAGTTCCAACATATTTTAATCTGTTATGTATAATAGTAATAAAAATTAATGGTTTAACTATTAATTAATTTACATTCACTCATCAATATATATACATAATTAGAATCCATTGACAAAATGTAATAATTTTTAAGTTTTACATTTGTTTATTGATGGATGAATGAAAATTAATGATTAAGAGTGACAATAGAAAATAGGATATTTTGTAGAAAAAAGAATAGAAAATCTTCAATTGAAAAGTTTTAATTTCAACCATTAATCTTTAATCCACCAACGAAATAGAAAATGTAAAACTTTAAAATAATCAATTGAGTTTGATCTCACTTTATCAGATAACACGAATTCAATTGAAATTATCAAAAAGTAATTTTTTAATAAACTATTAAATTATTGATAAGATAATAGATTTAGCCCCCAACATTTATATTTTTTATAATAACATATTTATTATTTTTAAATTAAATTCGATCCTCAATCATTTACAAAGTAATGGAAAAACTATCTAACAAATTAATTTTTTAATCGTTGTCCAAGTTTTTTTTCCAACAATATGGCACTTCCCACTTTTTTCCCAACAATATTGTTGTTTCTACAGTAACAGTGAAGTTGGACTGCTCTCTACCCGTCTTTGAACAATTTTTATCAAGAAAATATTTAAAAAAAATCTAGGTGAAGTCGGACTCCTGTCCCTTCGACTTCAAATAGTGCTCGAATCCTCCATCAGCAGCCACATGGCAGCCACGTGGGGCTGCATCCACTGTTAGAAGACAGACTGCCCTCCTCCCGACTTTGAACAATATTTGACAAAGGGCAGTGGTCAATGGTGCAGACTTTTGCATGCATGCATGTCTGCATACCTCGTAAATGAGGCAGCTGCATGCATGCCTCGGTATTGTTTTTTTATTTTAATTTTGTAAGGTTGATCGGATGAATTGTAGGTGGGTTGGGTGGTTGAGATTTAAAGTAGTTGAGGTTAAATAGGGGTTGAAGTCTTGAAGATAAGTATATTTTGTAATGAAAATTTGAGAAAATCGAGTAAAGAAGAAAGAAGAAGAAGATTTGAAGGAAATTTTGTAAGTAGATATAAGATATGTATTTAATTTTTTGAATTTAGTAATATTATTTCAATTCAATAGTTTATTTTTTTTTATCTTTAATGTATGTTTTTGTAGTTACTATGATTTTTTATTATTTTTTTAAGTTAAAGTTTCTGAATTTTATATCGTTATTTTTTTCAATTTTAAAGTTGATGTTTGAATTTTTGATATTATATTTTTTGTGTTAAAATAGGTGGTTGAAGAGAAGAAAATTTGTGAGGAGATTGAGTAAAGAAAGGAAGATTTGAAGAAAATATAATAAGTAGATGTGTATTATTGTTTAATTTAAGTTCTTGTTTTTTAAATTTTTTTAAGTTGATGTTTGGATTTTTTATGTTTGAATATTTTTAGTGTTTAATTTATGTTGTATTAGATTTATTTATAATGGTTTTTGAAAAAAAAAACGAGTATATTGGGCTCAACCTGCAGTTCCTTTTATCTTCTAGTTCCCAATATGTGTTTTCATCTTCTCTTGTCGCCTACGAATCAATGATTTCGACTGGTAATTCCTTAATTTTTTGTTTTGATGTTTTTTTATGTCCCCCGTTAACGTTGGGATCCTATTGATTTTGTGAATGATGTGTCCCTTGATTATGTGGTTTCAATTTCCCCTAATTACACCTGGGATCAAATTCAGAATGCTGCTGATAATTTCATCGCTTACTTCTCCAATATGAACCATGCGTATCTCACAAAGCCATATGTACCCTCACCCTCGATCCATACAGTCGAAACCCATCAAACCTTTTAATCACCCTCTCGGCACCAGCCTTTGTTTTTCATTCGTGCAAACCCAAAGCGAGAACCATCTTTTACCCTTTTTCCGGGGTACAAAAACATCAACGACGATCCCATGTCTGTCAAAAATTTGCCATATTCCTTGCCAATGAAGTTCCATCGATAGGTTTGCTACAAACAGAGTCCAACAATGTTGTCTGTTTGATCGTCCTTGTGATCTCCAATGATCTCTATGTGATCGCGATTAATCGTCATTGAACACCATCAGATCGATTACTTTTTATTTTTGAAAATTCTTTGAAGAATTTTATCGAACACTTGGTAGACTATCTCTCTATCGAGTTTTTCGAAAAAATAAATCTCACCAAGTTTCACTAATGGCACCAACCTTGCACACAATTGAATATCGCTAGTAGTCTGGAATCAAAAATTATCTGTACGATTTTGATGGACACGATAGGGAAGATGTAAATTGGGTAGTCACACATGCCGACTACATTAATATGTGGAACAACAGAGCTTTAATGTTACCGATTCGTGCTCCAATCCAAGAGGATGATTTTGATTTTGAAAGGTCAGAGTACCTGATCTATTTTCTTAATAATGGAATGTCGTACTTAACTACGGCCGATGGAAAGGAAGAATGTCGAAAATATAAGAAAAAATTACGGTGGTAAGGGAGAATCCTCTAAGAGTGTCGCGAGCGCATCTTAAAATCCCGTTTGGAGTAGAAACCTCGAAGGTTGGCCAACCACGTGGGTACAACTAGAAGTGGGCCCGACAGTTATATGGGAAAAGAAACCAGCTCCTACATGTGTACAACCAGAAGTGGGTTGGAGCGTCTCAGATACTTGCGAGTTTGATGATGTTCTTTTATACACACCCAAGTTTTATCTTCCACATTCACCCATTTACTCGAACTTTAGACAGAACATGAATTTTTAGGAAATGCAAAATTTCCTAAATTCACTATAATTATAGGAGGGCAGAGCAGTTACATGGATTTGTTCACAACACCGCCTCATATGCCCTCGGTGATTGAGGAGATAAGCTTTACTGAAGAGGATGTTGAAGATGATTCTGAGGCACCACAAAGGCCACAACATGCTCGACGACCACCATAGAGTTATCTTTCGACCACACCCAGTCGTGGCCAAAAATTATATAATAAATGATTTTATGTCTTTGTGTAATATATTTGAGGCATTTTAGTTAGATTTTTTTTATTTTTCACTCTCTTTTTTATTATTCACTTAATCTTAATCTAATTATCTTTAGTAAATAGTGTATAGCTTTTCAAATTCGACCATACAAAGAGGTATCGAAACATCCATTCTAGAATGTTAATTTTTTGAATCTGTGACATAGGTTTCGAAACATTTCCAATAGGTTTCGAAATCTTACCTAAATCATTTAATTTTTTTTATGTTTTGGTCACTATCTCATAACTTTTTCAATTGAACTCCGATTCAGTCGCCATTTTTTTACTTCAAGTTTTGTGATGAACATAAAATTAAAAATAGTTCCTACTAATAAAATATAAAATTTTGTTGGATGTATAAACTTTGAATACTTAGCAATTTGGTCCATAATTATTAAACTAGAATTAAGAAATATGATAGTAGTGAACATAACATTATAAATAACTAATTAATTTTGATGCAAAGTATAAAATTTTCAAATACAAACATAATAAATCACTGAGGCATAGGAACATATCTTGGTTCATTTGGACATTTTGATTTCGAATAGCCTTTAGCCCTACATATGGTACGTCTCTTTCGTTGTCCCTTCTCTCTGTGATAAAGATCCATACTGGTGTAGATGCGAGTCGAACTAGGTCGGCCAGTTGGAGTTCTACAGAGTGTAGGATTCGGTAACCATTTTTCATGCTCCATTGACAGCCAATACTTTGAATTTGCAATCGCTAGAAACTCAATTCTGTAAATACTTAACATCTGGTTGAGACCGAAGCATTCATCAACATATGTG
Source organism: Hibiscus tridactylites (assembly GCA_958450335.1). Classification (NCBI taxonomy): domain Eukaryota; kingdom Viridiplantae; phylum Streptophyta; class Magnoliopsida; order Malvales; family Malvaceae; genus Hibiscus; species Hibiscus tridactylites. The sequence goes on from OY288276.1 coordinate 86,179,287, forward strand.
TACAGGTCAACATTGGCAAACATACATGCTGCAATTGCATGAGCACATGGATATCGCCACGCCTGGAACTCGCCACAGTTACACCACCTACGTCTGAAATCGACTCGAAATACATTTGAGTGGGTTGCTTCATTGTGGCATCTAGAACCAACAACATCAAAGTCTGATTCATTCAATCGAATGCGTGAACGGCCAGCGACATTTCATTATTCACATTCTTCTGCATTTTCATCACAATAGTAGGATACCAGAATAATCGATGGAAAAATTTACACCTTTCAAGTAGTTGGCCTTATCGGTCGTATACATTCTATGTTTGATACCTCACTCTGGTGTCTAGGATGAAATGTGTCATTGCTATCAATAAAGTCAGTAGATCATTATACGACTTATCGTAATCACCGTGCACCGAATGCAATGCTTTATCTCTTGCACGCCACCCATTTTTGTATTTTATTTGATATTCAAATTGTTGCGCAATGGTTTCCTGAATCGCTGAAACAGGAACCCTTAGATTTGCTTCGACCAGCTTCATCACGTGATGGCTTATAACATTCAAGTCCAATTTGGTGTGGTCCTGGTTAATGGATGTTCATAAACATGTGTGATTTCCATTGTACTTTGTGACCTCCCAACGATCTATCCTCTTAAGCTTCGACACTCGAATCTTCCAATTGAACCTTTGTCCCTATTTCACACACTTCGCAAAGAAAGTTCTCGGGGCGGATTCTACAACCACGTAGTTCACATGCTGCATGATGCTATACTCTTTAATCGCCAATATAGCTTCATTCTTTTCATTAAATTGAAGCCCAACAAATAATTCACCATGTTGACTCGAAGTTAATTGGGGTATATTTGGGAATTGTAGTGCCTTCATCGCATTGAAATCCATCGATTTCATGTGAGCATGAGGTTTATAGAATGTAATGTCGCCCCCAGTCAGAACGAATTCTCCAACACCGAAATTAGGGGCATCACCACTGTCATCAGAGAACAAATCGGGATCCCCAATATCTTCATCTTTGCCAGAATCATCAAGAGATTCTCCCCATCAACCTCGTAGGTTCTCAACATTAGCATCAACAGCCGGATCAATAGTCGGCCTGTGGATGCTGCATAGGTCGACGACCAACCTTGATGAAATCCACTAGATATCCCACTTGCCAACATTTTGACAAAACCACCTCCAGACATATCAAACTCATTACCGAAACCCATTTAACTAGATTCCCTAACTACGTTTCTGGATGGGCTGGGAATATCACGTACATCAGCAAACAACTCGACATTTCGAATACCCATAGATTCACGCTCTGCAATCATTATTCCAACATCTGTATTATCTTCGAGAGCTATTGAAGAATATTTGACTGGATTATGACATGTCAGCCACCTATACCACAAACCATAAATCTCAGCCTCAATTTTCTTGAATATCTTCTCCTTCATTACTCGAAGCGTGACTTCCTTTTCAAATCTCATCTTCGTAGGGCTTTCAGATTCAAATACAATACCGACATCCGTTTTCACAATTTGTCCATTGTAAGGGACAATCGCCACAAATCTGTTGTTGCTCCTTTTCTCTGCATGTTCAAAAAAATATTTTCAATTATAATACACAAATCGAAATGAACAACTAAAATGTCACTAAATCTAATTTTAAACTATAAATAACAACAATTTTAAAACATACTACTTATTTACGGAATTATTTCAAATATATATATATATATATATTCGAATAGACTATTTAAAACTATACTAATTTCACAAAAATACTAATTACATTATATTGTTATGAATTTTTTTATCTAATTGGACACCACTACTATAATCCTAAACAAAAATAAAACATTCATCGTGCTAACATAAAAATTAAATTTCAAACAACTTAAAATGTTAAATTGATAAAATAAAATTGAAATCTCAAACCGACTTACAATACTTTTTCTCACAACTTTCTCCTTCTCTTTCTTTACTCAATTTTTACTCTAACAAATTACCTTCAACATAACCTATTTAAAAAATAAAAACCATAATTTTTTTCCTTACATACCCCTACACCACTTTTATCTGCACTAATAAGTTTTAAATAAAAAATTAAACTACCCTTATATAATATAAAATTATTATAACATTTAAATTTTAAAAACACCCTACCACCTTTTACCCGTAAACCTAAAAATCAACCAGCCATGCACCATATCACTGCATCAATGCACTGCACCATCCAATCAATCTAATTAAATTAATAAAAATAACCTTCCCTTCCCGAGTAAATAAGGCATGCATCATGCACGCAAAAGGATGAATCACCGCCACCCCTGCACCACTGTCCTCTGCCAAACACTATTAGAAGTTGGATAGAGGGCAGCTGGTCTTTCAATAGAGGATGCAACCTTGCGTGGCTGCCACGTGGCCATTGATGGAGGATTCAGGCACTATTTGAAGTCGGAGGGAGAGTAGTCCGGCTTCATCTGTATTTGTTTTAATATTTTCTCGATAAACACTGTTTAAAGATGGGTAGAGAGCAGTCCAACTTAATTGTTACTGTAGAAACAACAATATTGTTGGAAATAAAGTTGGGAGTACCATATTGTTGGAAAAAAAACTTGGACAACAATATTTGGGTAATTTTCCCAATTCCCTAACAAGTCAATTTATTGTTATCCACCTCTTAGCTGGTATTAGGAGTATTCATAATCAGGTATTTGAAGTTTTGGGTATTTGGGTCTTCGAATTGTAAAAAAGTTGGTTTGTGTTCCGACTAGGGATGTAAAAAGTTTGACAAAAATCGTATATTGTCAAATAAATATGCTTTAATCTCAAATTAAATAAATAAAGACGTAATATAGAGAAGAAGGTGTCGGTCCATAGGGACTAAGGAATTTCTAATATATGGTTGTTCCGACTCTGGCTGTTGCAAGGTAATTTAGTGAATGGGGGTTTTGATCGAGAAAACTAGAGAATAAGTGTAAAATGACTGCGAGAATAAGTGAAGTAAAAATAAATCGATTAAATTAATTAGCCTCAAGCTTTTGCTCCGCTTCAATTCAAAATTATCATTGAAAAGGAATTTTCACTTCCGAATACATGTCGGTTACAGTCTACAAGGCCCAACCCTTGTAACTTGTTTTTCTCTCTAGTAAACCGATAATCTAAAATCAATTTTTAGATTCCAGTTTTCTAGTTAGACTAACCATGACTACCGTTGTTAGAATAAAATAGTTTTTAAAATTTTTAAAAACCTGACTCGGACTATATTGTCCCAATGAGAATCGAATCCGATCTCAATTTCCCTCATCGAATACGTCGCTAAGTGTGTTCATAGGAAGTTGAAACCACGACTATCGTCGATCCTTCCTCCCAACTATAAATCTCAACAAGAATCAAGTCAACACTAGCCTTTTGAAGTGAAAGCGAAAAGATTTTAATAGAAAGGTCGATTGTCGATCTAGGTTTTCAGAAAATTGAAAATAGAAAACGAAGTTGTTAAGTGCCTTTTAATTCTCACAAGGTGAATCGAAGCTTTACTTTTAGCCGTTGGCTAATTGAAGAATTTAGCTAAGCATGATTATAGAAGAAATCATACTTAGTATTTTCTTAAACAAATAAAAAAGTAAAAACAAGAAAGTAAAGAAAAAAGAAACTTTAATTAAACTTCAAAAGCTAAAACAAAAACTAAGAATAGGGGATGGTGCTTCTAGCTTACCCCAAAGAGAGTATTTATAGTATATTAAAATCCTAAATATAACCTAAAATATAAGGTATAAATCCTAAAAATGTTTAAATTAAATACAAAATAATCCAAAGTTTAAATTTTAAATTCGTTTGATAAGCTATCAAAAATGCGGCTGATAAACTATCACCACTGCTGATGTCATCCTTTGGAAGTTGTTGTCGTCACCTTTTAGAAGCTGCTACGTCACTCGAGTCATGCCCCAAGTAATGCCCGCTATTCTAGCCTTGACTCCAGAAAAATAAAAGCTACATAATTTCACCCTTTTTAGCACAGTTTCTGGAACCCAATGTCCTGCACAGAAAGTAAAAGAAAACGCCCAAATTAGTATGATCATTAAATTTATTATATTATAGTGGGAAAAAAATACATTTTCACTACTTAAGGTACATGATTAACCATGATCATTAAATTAATATGTTTACTTTTTATATTTATAAATTATGTAGTATATAAAAATATTTAAATTTTTTATTAAATATCTAAATGCTGCCAACATGATTCCTTATGGTTTATGGTTTAATATTAACAATTTACGGTTTAGTTTAGTGTTATTGGTTTATGAGATTAATTTCGATTTCTTAAGGTTTATGGTTTAGTTTAGGGTTATTGATTTACGAGATTAATTTCGATCCAACTTGTTAATTTATGCATTTGAATTTGATTAAATATTTAAATCAAAGCTTCATGTGTACACGGTACAATTGAACTAAATTAAAGTTTCAACTTCCGTGTGTACAATTACATGTTTACCTCCGCATCAAATTTTGTGTATAATTATATTAATAAAAATGTATATGGTATGATGATGATGTCCAAATTAAATTAACTTATTAAACTTAGGATCTAATTGAGTTAAATTAAAACCTAGAAACATAAATCATGGACATAATTAAAAGAATTCTAAAACTAAATATGAAATTGTAATTAAATTAATCACAGTTGTGACTCAATTGAATTAAATTAAAAGTTAAAAGTCAAAATTTGGAACTTGAATGAAAAGCATCTAAAGTCGGAAGGGCTAAAGAATAATTAACCCTAACATAAAAGATTAGGTGGGTTCTTTCCCTCCCACCCGTTCAATTTAATTTAAAAAAAGAAAAATGACAATTGGTTAAAAAAAAGAGAGGGAGAAGGAGAAAAATTAGGAGGAAAATACACCGTCTATTTTTTAGGTTACAAATTAATTATTTTTAGGTTATGTTGTGTTAAAATGTTACATTTTAGTTCTAATATTTACTTTTAAGTTTTAGTTTAATTCAATTTAGTCACAAGTATTCTCACGGCTTGGAATTCATATATAGCAATTGTAACCCCCTCGTCCCGGTCTGGTCGGATGACCGATCCGAGCGGGCCACACGGGGAAAACCGAAGCGAAACCCGTTAAGGTTCCCCCTCGGTTAACGACCCAGAAAATTTCCTTTTTACTTTATCTTGTCTATAGGCATAATTAAATCCTATGTGAAGCACAACAGCGGAAAATGCAAACAATTTAACATCGACCAATCAAACGATACATTAAACAGCTCATTTTAGCCCTTTACAGCAGGCCGTATCGAAACGCCCTTAGGGTGTTTCGATACGCCTTGACTTAGTCAACAGGCCAGGGTCAACCATAGGGTGACCGTTTCGAAACAGGGGTGACCCGTATCGAAACGACCCTAACGGTCAACTTCTCGTGGTCAACGAGATTTGACCGTTTCGAAACACCAAGGACCCGTTTCAGTACGCCTATATCTCGTCAATTTCTCAAAATTCCAGTAGCAAAAACGTACCGAAACAGCCCCTATCCGTTCCGAAACGGCAGGCCAAATGCAAAGGGACCGTATCGAAACAGGGTGACCCGTTTCGATACGCCCCTCACTGCAGACTCCATTTTGGTTGTTTTAAGGCACAAGGGTGCCCCAAAACACCACCAAAACACCCTACAACTCTATAACAACAATTTTAAAGGCAAAACATCATACAAGCATGCTTGAGCAACATCATATCAAGACTAAACACCAAGGCACAACATCACAAGCCACACATCCATACATGTCATTATAGATATTAAGCTTTAACATATCCAACACTTAGGCAATTCTAGATGGCAAGATACTAGCATGGTTTCAAGCAAGGCATGCATCCCAAAAGCCCAATTAACAAACACATACGGGGAGTCTAACATGCTCCTAAACAACAACAACAACAATACATTCTAAAGGCATCATAACACGACACCTATCCCATTGTTTCACTATTACGATCTTTAAATTTAACTATCATACTTGAGCTAACCGCAAGCAACACTTGGAGTCCTTTCTTTGCCTTTGCCACCCACAAGCTATTTATCTGCATTGTCGAACAAAAGAGAGCGTAAGCATAAAAGCTTAGTGAGGGTAAGCTCATAAAACAGACCTTCGACAATGCAGGGTCCAAGCACGAGCTACAACCAAGATAAAATGCATGACCTTACCTCTGATCCACACGAGCCATAAATATAGATGATGCATGATCATATATTCAATTTCATGTCATGCTCAACAGGTTTAAAACCACAACATATGAAATCACATATATTAAACCATGTTAGCAACGCATCCCAAATCACATTGGCTCACAATTAACCACATATTGGCAACATAAACTACAATCCGTATTGGCACCTAGCTATGACTCGAATACGCGGATAACCGTTGGAACTCACATCCAACAACTCCACCATTACCTGACGGTGGGATTACACTCATCACCGTTCACGCGGAGGGGATTCCACTCATCCTCACGCCTCATTTCACGCGGAGGGGATTCCACTCATCCTCACGCCTCATTTCACGCGGAGGGGATTCCACTCATCCTCACGCCCGTCGATGGGATTCCACTCATCACCGACACATAGATATATAAGAAGATTTCCGGGCGAACCCGTACTCCATCTTGATGACTACCATCATCAAGACCACGCGCGCATTTTGACTCACGTGTGCACACTAAACATCCTAATGATCGATCATTTGTACCCAAGCATACTAGTGCCAATACTAACACATTCCACAATATCATTTATTAACAACTTCCGTGCTTAGCAGGTACTCACCATGACTTACCGTCATGCACAAACCACATTTCCATGCCTAGCATGTACTCACCATGACCCTCGGATCAAGCAATCACCTCATAATCTCATTTCACATGCCAACACCACATGTACATCATTATCAAACATATCACATCATGTTTTGCACATGTGTATAACCATATCACATCTATCATCATCATGCATATAACAATGCATCCAACATGCCTCAACATACATGTATACGACGTATATATAATCAACATCATCACAATTTAACACGAGGCATATACAACCATTAAAGAGTGCAACCAAAGTCTCTAATCAAAGCTTGGGATTAGGCTACCACTCTAATCCCAACTCTAGGTGGGTTTACCAAGCCCATCCTAGGTTCACATGCTTGAACCAAATACTCAAAACCATTTTAAAAATATTTAACCACTCACCTTACTTCCTTAAGCAATCCAAGCAAAGCCGACTCAAGTCTCCCCAACTTCCGAAATCGTGCCCGAACCTCCCAAGGCCAAATCCGATGTCTCTAATCAATCAAAGGCAATGTATTAACCTCTTAATCAACCACAATTTACTGTTACACATCAGCTCTCAATTCTCTAACATTTTCTCAACAATTCAAAGCCGAAACCTTCCCAAATAATCCCATTTTCGTACTCCAGCAAAACCCAGCCATTACCTCCCAATTTTAACACTTAAAACACTCCAAAACATGTCCAAAACACCCTCATAATGTTGTACAACCATCAGCTCTTCATTTCCCCACACAAACACTTCAAAAACTCTTAATTTCCACTCCTAAAAATCACCTACAGCAGTAGCTACGGGAATCCCATCAAACTAACATTTTAACCTCTCAAAAATCATCACAAAACATCTAAAAACACCCACCCAATGTTGCTATAACATTAACCCAACAATTTCTCACAAAACCATTCCAAAAACACAAATTTTTGACACTTTAAATACACCCCTAAAACCCATTTCGGAAATTCATCAAAATCCAACCAAATTAACATATAATGTGCATTTTAACATGATTAAGCAAAGCCCCAACTCAATTTATCAAAACCAAATGAAAAACCCCCTTAAAAATACAAACTTGATATAAACCCTAATTTTCAAAAGTTCATGGTTTTAAAATCAATGACCATGGATAGATAGGAAATAGAAGGAAGAGTTCGAATATGTGGTTACCTTTCAAAAACCCCTTGAATCGAAGTTGAAATCGAATGAAACATATGCTTGAAAATTGAGAGAGTTTGGGGAATGGGGGGTATTTCACGTGGGGGGGGGGGGGGAGTAAGGGAAAAGAGGAAGAAGATGACAATTTGAAAGTTGTCATCTTTTTTTTAAAAGCTTTTGGGCAAATTACAACATAAGCCCTTCCCTTTTTATTAAAGTTCAATTACACCACATTTTAGGTTGAATTTATTTTAATTTAATTTTATTGACTCGAACTATAAACCCGGATAACTCCTAACCCCAAAACACGGGCGTTACAACTCTCCCCCACTTAAGGAAATTTCGTCCTCGAAATTCATCGATCACGGAGGGCCACTGAAACATGCACCTCCACACATTCCTCTCTCACCACAACATACTAACCAACTCGAAAGACTTACCACACAACCATAGATCTCTGATGCTAAGATCTCGATTGATCCTTCGTTGCACGCAATTTCAAACTCAACTCAAACTCTTCAACAAACATAGCACGGAACAGATCTGACTCACACTTTCGAATCACAGATACACACATCACAACCCTTTTCTAACTCTGATGGTGACTGCAACAAACAGACAACAGAACTAGCCCGATTCATAATCTCATACAACACTGTTTGAACACTTGACTCATAACTTCCTCTAACTGACCATCTGACTTCAACAGGTAACCAAACACTATACAAACGTCTTCAAAATAATCTAGCAGAAATTTCGGATCTCTATTACCCACTTCCATTAAGAACCTTCCACGGATGTAACAACTAGAAGTAAACTGGTACTCGGTCTTGACACGCTGGCAATTTACACACTTACCCTCATACTGAACCACATTATTTATCAACTCAATCCAGAAGTACTCATCTTCGACCCACAATACGTCTTCATACTACTCGGATGCAATACAAATGAACTGTCGTATGCTTCGGCCAACACAATACATCTCAAAACATTATGCCAATCAGTATAACAATTCTGTCTCTAACAATACAAACTCTACCATCTCTGAACTATATTCTGAAGGTCTTCGTTCTGCCATGTCTTGCACGTGAGGTGCCAAGAATCTGTCTTGCAACTGTCTCTCTTCAAGCATTCTGACTCAATGTAGGTTTAACATGAAACTCGGCCACAAAATTACTATCATTTGGTAAACTGAATCTGGCAAACACAGCTCGCAACCCTACTATTAATCTAACAACAAATATAACTCGGAACATCGGTTACTACGTTGACTATCTTCGGATGGTACTCAATCTTGATATTACAGTCTTCAAGCAGTTCTAACACTTTATGCTGTCCAAGTTTCAACCCTTCCTAAGTTGTCTAACAATTCAAGGTCTGATAATATGTACGTACACACTGTGCATTTCTTACTATACAAGCTTTGTCTCTAAGTCTTCGAAGCAAATACAACTGTAATTAACTCTATGTCTCATATCGGATAACTCTTCTCACGGTCTTTCAACTAACTCGATGAACAAGTCACAATCTTCCGTCTTGCATAAGCACACAACCTAACCCTACATGTAACACATCACTACAGTTCACAAGCTCTTTCTCTAGTATAGGTTGGATCAAGGTCGAAGCTCTCTTCAAAGTTTCTTTCAGTTTCTCAAGGGTTCAATGTCTCAGATATAACCTCACAACTGAACATTCTTCTGTATCAATCTGACAAAAGAGCAGCTATCTTCGAACGGCTATTTACAAACTTCCAGTAGTAACACTGCTAGACTTAGAACTATAGGTTTCTGTCACAGTCTTCAATTTCTTCCAACTCACATCTTCCTCTGTCTGTTCAGGATTTGTTATAATACACTCGGCTAATCTACATGTCCTAAGAGAACATCTTCATTAACTCGAAGTTCACGTTGCACAACTTGGTATACAATTAATTCTCTAATAGAATCTACCACACTAACTTCAAAGCTTGTCATGATCTTCCTCGGCACTTGAATATACTCACGTGACCTCTAGAAGAGCTACTACAACTGATCAAGAAACTCAGGAAAATATTCTGCTCAACATCTCTATGAAGGTAACTAATACACTAGCCAAACAAAACGGCATAACTCAGAGCTCAAGGTGATCACATCTTGCCCCTAAAGCTGTCTTCGGTACTTCAACTTTTCTCACTTTCAACTGGTAGTAAACGGATCTCAAACTAATCTTCAAAGGACTGAAGCGTACACTAACTGATCAACAAATCACTGACACTCGGAAACGAATACTAATTATTCACTGTCACTTGTTTCAACTGTATGTAATCTGAACACATTCTCGTACTGTCACTCTTTCTTCTTCATAATTTACACTGTAGAACTCTGCGATGATGCACTAGGCCTAATGAATCTAAGGTCTAACGAGTCTCGAAGTTAATTCTTCAACATTCTCAATTCTTCCGGAATTCATAAGTTACAAAACAAACAAAACAGAAGCAACCTCGAAAACGGTCTCAATAACAAACTCTTCTCCTCTAACAAGAGATAAGCCGGCAATTCTTCCAAACACTTCTAGGAAAAGAAAACACAAACTATCCTAACATTCTGTGGTCTAATCTTCACTCAAAAATTGAATCCATCACAATTGCTAAGCAAGCCTGTCAACTAAACTCAATCAATCTTTGACCTCTAAAGCTGGACCAACATTCAACAAGAAGTTCACCTCTTCACCCACTACTACAGTCACACAGAAATCTGCAACTTCAAGGCAACTCTCTCTTTGTCTCAACGTATACACTAACTCTGTGTTCTTCAAGCCAACTCTTTTCAGAAGGTACATCAAAACCGTAGGAAGACAATCACTTCACATCTACTAGAAACTAGTAACTCTGAACCACCAACAAACATCTTCTGTACATCTTTCTGACCACTACTATCTCCCAAAAAGGTCTAGTCACATGCGTCCCTACGTCTAAAATCTCAACAGAGATACATCAAAATCCTTTGCACGCTCACACAAACGGACGATTCTGCAAAAATTGCATCTTCACAAGTACACAGCTGTTAGTCTTCGGCCCTCTTGTCTTCAGGCTGGTCCTTCAACAAAATCTAACTCTTCTAAATCATTCTTAGAGCATTGCGAAACCTCAAAACTTAATTCTGATTACACACAAACTATTATGCTGGAACCAGTTCTATATCATCAGTCCCGACGACTCAAACATCCCATTACCAAACAATCTGAAGTTAAAGTTCAAGACTTCTTTCTCGGCTCTACTATATCGAAAGCGACTTCATCTCTCCCTTTTGCTAGAAGACAACTCAGACGTACACTGGCCCCATCACACAAATCGATTTCCACTCACGGATACTGACTGACTGTCTTGTATGAAAACCATAGGCTGAATCCTAACGATCACCAACTAGCATTTCTGAACTTCAGCTTACTCACACGAGACCCTTACCCTGACCTCGCTCAAAGAACTAAGGTGCTCATACCTACCTCTAACACCTCATCGGACACATTCAAACTTGCATGCTTGTTAACAACATACGGAAGTACGGACTCAGAACCAATCGGAAGAGACAAAATCAAAACTGTACCAAGGGCTTATCTACTATAACATCGATATCACTTTGACTCCCACTCAAAGGTCTTTGCTCCTTTTTACCAACCAATACCAGAATTGGTCCCATCGTCTCTCACCAACAAGAATCAACTCACATACACGCGGACTCGAGCAAACAAATTGTACCTCAACTCCAATACAACCATGCTCCTCTAACTACAGCAAAGAACTTCCTCCACATCATCCACATTTTTAAAAACCACAACTTCCACTCACCGATTCACGGCCCACACACTGGCCCCAAACTTACTAAAAGCAATAAATCAATCAACAATTTAACATACAAGTTGGGTTAGCAAAGGAAAGGTCCAAGTGGCTCAAGTATGATTTCCCTCACTTAAAATCCTTTTTCCGATGTAATAGAAGCAATGGGACTCTACTCAACATGTCTCAAACAAATTAGCACACATACATGCTCAACCAAGCATATAACAAGGCATACTTGCTAAACAAGCAAACATATGCGTACGATCAACAACATACATTCTCAATCAAACAATCACACATCACAGCATACACGGGTAACGAGCAACATGCTTTTAAACAAACAATCAACATACTTGTCATACAAGCAATCATACTTACAAAGCAAGCAAACACCGTGCATATCAATTCAAAACTTAAACTTACCTCACTTACATGCCCAAGGTCTCGGTAACCTTAGGCTCTGATACCAACAAATGTAACCCCCTCGTCCCGGTCTGGTCGGATGACCGATCCGAGCGGGCCACACGGGGAAAATCGAAGCGAAACCCGTTAAGGTTCCCCCTCGGTTAACGACCCAAAAAATTTCCTTTTTACTTTATCTTGTCTATAGGCATAATTAAATCCTATGTGAAGCACAACAGCGGAAAATGCAAACAATTTAACATCGACCAATCAAACGATACATTAAACAGCTCATTTTAGCCCTTTACAGCAGGCCGTATCGAAACGCCCTTAGGGTGTTTCGATATGCCTTGACTTAGTCAACAGGCCAGGGTTAACCATAGGGTGACCGTTTCGAAACAGGGGTGACCCATATCGAAATGACCCTAACGGTCAACTTCTCGTGGTCAACGAGATTTGACCGTTTCGAAACACCAAGGACTCGTTTCGGTACGCCTATATCTCGTCAATTTCTCAAAATTCTAGTAGCAAAAACGTACCGAAACAGCCCCTATCCGTTCCGAAACGGCTGGCCAAATGCAAAGGGACCGTATCGAAACAGGGTGACTCGTTTCGATACGCCCCTGACTGCAGACTCCATTTTGGCTGTTTTAAGGCACAAGGGTGCCCCAAAACACCACCAAAACACCCTACAACTCTATAACAACAATTTTAAAGGCAAAACATCATACAAGCATGCTTGAGCAACATCATATCAAGACTAAACACCAAGGCACAACATCACAAGCCACACATCCATACATGTCATTATAGATATTAAGCTTTAACATATCCAACACTTAGGCAATTCTAGATGGCAAGATACTAGCATGGTTTCAAGCAAGGCATGCATCCCAAAAGCCCAATTAACAAACACATACGGGGAGTCTAACATGCTCCTAAACAACAAAAACAATAATACATTCTAAAGGCATCATAACACGACACCTATCCCATTGCTTCACTATTACGATCTTTAAATTTAACTATCATACTTGAGCTAACCGCAAGCAACACTTGGAGTCCTTTCCTTGCCTTTGCCACCCACAAGCTATTTATCTGCATTGTCGAACAAAAGAGAGCGTAAGCATAAAAGCTTAGTGAGGGTAAGCTCATAAAACAGACCTTCGACAATGCAGAGTCCAAGCACGAGCTACAACCAAGATAAAATGAATGACCTTACCTCTGATCCACACGAGCCATAAATATAGATGATGTATGATCATATATTCAATTTCATGTCATGCTCAACAGGTTTAAAACCACAACATATGAAATCACATATATTAAACCATGTTAGCAACACATCCCAAATCACATTGGCTCACAATTAACCACATATTGGCAACATAAACTACAATCCGTATTGGCACTTAGCTATGACTCGAATACGCGGATAACCGTTGGAACTCACATCCAACAACTCTACCATTACCTGACGGTGGGATTACACTCATCACCGTTCACGCGGAGGGGATTCCACTCATCCTCACGCCTCATTTCACGCGGAGGGGATTCCACTCATCCTCACGCCCGTCGATGGGATTCCACTCATCACCGACACATAGATATATAAGAAGATTTCCGGGCGAACCCGTACTCCATCTTGATGACTACCATCATCAAGACCACGCGCGCATTTTGACTCACGTGTGCACACTAAACATCCTAATGATCGATCATTTGTACCCAAGCATACTAGTGCCAATACTAACACATTCCACAATATCATTTATTAACAACTTCCGTGCTTAGCACGTACTCACCATGACTTACCGTCATGCACAAACCACATTTCCATGCCTAGCATGTACTCACCATGACCCTCGAATCAAGCAATCACCTCATAATCTCATTTCACATGCCAACACCACATGTACATCATTATCAAACATATCACATCATGTTTTGCACATGTGTATAACCATATCACATCTATCATCATCATGCATATAACAATGCATCCAACATGCCTCAACATACATGTATACGACGTATATATAATCAACATCATCACAATTTAACACGAGGCATATACAACCATTAAAGAGTGCAACCAAAGTCTCTAATCAAAGCTTGGGATTAGGCTACCACTCTAATCCCAACTCTAGGTGGGTTTACCAAGCCCATCCTAGGTTCACATGCTTGAACCAAATACTCAAAACCATTTTAAAAATATTTAACCACTCACCTTACTTCCTTAAGCAATCCAAGCAAAGCCGACTCAAGTCTCCACAACTTCCGAAATCGTGCCCGAACCTCCCAAGGCCAAATCCGATGTCTCTAATCAATCAAAGGCAATGTATTAACCTCTTAATCAACCACAATTTACTGTTACACATCAGCTCTCAATTCTCTAACATTTTCTCAACAATTCAAAACCGAAACCTTCCCAAATAATCCCATTTTCGTACTCTAGCAAAACCCAGCCATTACCTCCCAATTTTAACACTTAAAACACTCCAAAACATGTCCAAAACACCCTCATAATGTTGTACAACCATCAGCCCTTCATTTCCCCATACAAACACTTCAAAAACTCTTAATTTCCACTCCTAAAAACCACCTACAGCAGTAGCTACGGGAATCCCATCAAACTAACATTTTAACCTCTCAAAAATCATCACAAAACATCTAAAAACACCCACCCAATGTTGCTATAACATTAACCCAACAATTTCTCACAAAACCATTCCAAAAACACAAATTTTTGACACTTTAAATACACCTCTAAAACCCATTTCGGAAATTCATCAAAATCCAACCAAATTAACATATAATGTGCATTTTAACATGATTAAGCAAAGCCCCAACTCAATTTATCAAAACCAAATGAAAAACCCCCTTAAAAATACAAACTTGATATAAACCCTAATTTTCAAAAGTTCATGGTTTTAAAATCAATGACCATAGATAGATAGGAAATAGAAGGGAGAGTTCGAATATGTGGTTACCTTTCAAAAACTCCTTGAATCGAAGTTGAAATCGAATGAAACATATGCTTGAAAATTGAGAGAGTTTGGGGAATGGGGGGGGGTATTTCACGGGGGGGGGGGGGGGGGGGGGGAATAAGGGAAAAGAGGAAGAAGATGACAATTTGAAAGTTGTCATCTTTTTTTTTAAAAGCTTTTGGGCAAATTACAACATAAGCTCTTCCCTTTTTATTAAAGTTCAATTACACCACATTTTAGGTTTAATTTATTTTAATTTAATTTTATTGACTCGAACTATAAACCCGGATAACTCCTAACCCCAAAACACGGGCGTTACAGCAATCCCCTCCCCATTATGATATTTAGTCTCTAAAACTTTACTTCCAGTCAAAATTGACCCCTATTTATTTCTAATTTTTTAATTTAGTATAATAATTTTATTATGTTGTCATTTTTGTTCATTTTAGTTCCTAAGATTTAAATTTTAGTCGAAATTAACCTATATTTATTTCTATAGTAAAATTGTGAAATTGGTCACTAGACTCTCAAATTTCTTCACTTTTAAATTGTCAAAACTGTCACTAATTTCGGTTTTATGCTATATTTTATTGTGAAATTGGTCATTGGTCTTTTAAATTTCTCCACTTTGAAAATTTTAAATTAGTACCTAATTTCGGTTTTAGGCTATATTTTATGGTAAAACTATGAAATTGGTCCCTAATTTTTAGTTTAGGGTTTATGGTGTAGTTTATAATTATTGGTTTATGAGATTAATTTCCTTGGCTAACGATTTATAGTTTAGGATTTAGTGTTTAGTATTAATAGTTTAGGGTTTAGGGTGTAGTTTAGGGTTATTAGTTTATGAGATTAATTTGTATGATTTAAGGTTTAGGGTTTGCCTTAGTGTATGAGACTATTTTCAAGTGTTATAGACTCTATAGTCTATAATCTATATATAATATATCATACGCGATGATATTATTATTAATTTAGTATTATAGTCTATAGTATATGCCTATATGGTCTATAGTCTATATTGATACGTGTAAGGTGAATATGTCTCATACGTGTTATGTGGTTATACTTTTTTAGAGGTTATAGCCTATAGGCTTATGTGATTAGTTTAGGGCTTAAGGATGGAATTTAGGATTTAGGAGTTTAGTGTTCAATTAATTCCCTACAAATTTGTATTCAAACCGAAATTGATCTTTATTTAGTTTTAAATTTTGTAATTTAGTCCAATATTTTTAATATGACGATATTTTTTGTTCATTTAACTCCCTAAAAATTTACTTTTAACTGAAACTGATCCATATTTATTTCTAATTTTTATAATTTAGTCTAATAAAGTAAAGATGTTGTTTTTGTTCATTTTAGTCTATAAAATTATATTTTTATCCAAAATTGAACCATATTTATTTCTAGTTTTTGTAATTTAGTCCAAACCCTATAATTTTTGTAATTTATTCCAAAACATATAAATCATAAGCCCCTATAAGAATTCTAAAATCAAAGCTCGAATTTCAATTATAACCTAAATTGGGACTCGATTGAATTAAATTAAAAGCTAAAAGTAAAAATTCGGGACTTAAATGAAAAACATCTAAAGTTATAATGAGTAAAAAGTGAATTTCCCCTAATCTAAAAGAACAAGCTGGTTCTTTCCCTCCAAAAATCCAAATGGAATATTTTTAAATTTGATTCAATAATTAATTGCCCATTTGGTATTTGTTCCTAATTTTTTGCTTAGTGATTAATTACTCTTTAGATCCTCACTCGTTTAAATTTTTTCATTTTAGTCCTAACATTCGCTTTTAAATTTTAGTTTAATTCAATTTAGTCACAATTATATACATATATATTTTAAATTGTAACATATTTCGGCATCCTAAGGGATATTTTGGTTCATATTAATCCTTGAAAATTTATTTTTATCCGAAATTTACTCACAATTATCATACCGAAGTCTATTTGTACACAGTAAAACCTGACTTGAACTTAAACCAAAACCGATATTACCCGACCTGAATTTTATCTGTCAACAACGTGACTCGACCTGAACATGGCCCGACCTGAAGTCCATCCGAACCTGAATTAACCCGTTAATTAACTGATTTAGACTCGAACCGTTTTGGCCTGAACTGAAACTTACCCGACTTGAAATTAACCCGACTCGAACCCAAACTCAATCTGATTAGAAATCAACCTGACAATGACCTGAATCTGAGTCGACCTAGACCCAACCTGATCCGAATCAAACCATTAAATTGACATGACATAACATATATCCGATTTTACCTGACCTAACCTGAAACCTGAACGATTACTTGATTTCAGGTAATAAGATATCCAAAACAAATTTATCAAACTTTGTTGGTTAAGTATTTATGATTTTTTATTAATTAATAGAAAAAAGTCCTCAAAGAGGATACAAACTTAAAATGCCTACAAATTAAGCACAACCGCACAATCTAGTTCCGACCCGTAAAGACTAGGCACTTGTAAGTTGGGTCATAAGATATCCAAAACAAATTTATCAAACTTTGTTGGTTAAGTATTTATGATTTTTTATTAATTAATAGAAAAAAGTCCTCAAAGAGGATACAAACTTAAAATGCCTACAAATTAAGCACAACCTCACCGCCCAAAATAAGTTTGTCAACAAAAGAACAGGAACCAAACACCATGTTAAAAAATTAAAAATTAAAAAGTAAAATAAGAGAAATGTTATGAATATTTATCTATGTGGATGTCTATCATGATTAGAACTTTATCTAAGGAGATTGATTTACTTTATCATTAGGAATATTATCTCATTTAATTAGAGTTCAATGTAATATGTACTTCTTATGCCTATAAATAGATGATTTGATGAAGACATTGTACACAAGTCTATATTTTGAGAATAATACAAATATCTCTATTTCTCTCATCTCTTTGTTCTTTCATTATTGTTCTTTGTTCTTATTATTGTTCTTTGTTATTTTATTCACAACAAGAGGCGTGTATCCGTCTAAGCCAAATTTTATGGCTCAAGCCCAACTCGTGTATCCATAAAAATTAACATGTCGAATAATCAACTCGATTTTCTTAGATAAAAAAATACCTAATTATCTTTTACTGAGTTGACAAGTTAACAAATTAAGTATGAGTAATTATTTTATGCACAAAAAGTTTGTACAAGTGTTTTAGTTTTAGGGTTTAAAGATCTGATTTAGAGTTTAGAGTTTAAGAATTTAAGTGTATGAGTTTTGAATTGAAGATATGTGGTTATAATTTATGATTTATGGTTAAAATTAAAGATTTATAGGTTAAAATCTATATCTCTAACCATATTACCCTAACATGTAAATCATACACCTTAAATTATAACTATAAACCCTAAATTCTAAACTCTTACCCCTAAATCCTAAAATAAATCCACAAACCCTAAAACTAAAATATTGTAAAAACCTTCTATTTTTACTGTCTGAGATATTTTTTCATTAAGTATTTCAAATTAAATATTTTTAACATCCCTGGCTTGTATTAGGGACGACGGGACTTGGTTCCTGGTCCAGTTTGTGTTTACTAGAAAATTTATATTTTTTTAACCTATTTAGACTTCTAAATTTCAATTTATTTAACTTTATCCTTTCTATTCTATGATTAATTATATTTTATATTTTTTTTACTTCGCCAATAAAATTTTATTTAAAGAAGTAAAACTTAAAACCAAAGTTACAAAATAGAGGTATTAGGCTAAAGTACGGTCACCTCAAAAGCAACAAAATTTAATATCGCTCTTTTAATCTTAAACCATGACTTCGTCACTAACTGGTATATTTTTGCTCGACAGTATATCCCACTGTTAGCTGGTATACATCTGTTCAATCATTGCTATATTATAAACTATTTTTTAAGGAACTATATCATAAATTATGGCTAACGTGATATGTGATTTTTTTAGTTTCTTCGATATTTTCGTATTTATTTTCAGAGGCAACTAGAATTGTGATAAGAGAGGTCAAAGGGTATATATGTTAGGGTAGTTTTGTCCGGGCGTAGCTCAAACAGTGGTTATTTTGTAAGTATTTTTAACAAAAAAACTTAAAAATAAAACAAGAAAACTTTTTTTGCACACTTCGAATCAAATCTTACATATGCGGAATCTTACTTAAAGAAAAATCCATTATGTATTCTACAATCAACATTTAATCATGGCATAGTCAGTGTTGAGAGTTATAGGAGCAAAACATAAACGTTTATAAAGTGAGAGTAAATTCATAATTAATTATATTTTTTAAAAAAATATAAATAAAATATAAAGGAAATGAAAGGTGGGGGCAGGAGCCCCTCCTACCAATACCAAAGAATACATTTTTTTGAGCAGTTTGATGAACTTCGATGAATTATGTTGGATTTTTTTTTAAATAAAATGTTTATTTTATTATCCAAAGAAGTAACAAATTGCCAAAAAAAAAAACATTAAAGGCAATCAATCTATGATTCTCTAACTCTCACATAATCGAATATTTAGAGTATCACTTCTATCTATACTTTTTTTTTCTGTGTTCTATCTCTCAAACTCTCCTGTACACAAAGTAAAATTCTCGCTGCCTCTCTAAATATATTTTGAAATTGTCTAAGGCTCCTTTCTTGTCAAATATGATAAATATAAGGGTAAATTATATAAAATGGCACTAAACTTTAACCTTTGTATAAAAAATATTACTGAATTATAAAATAATATTATTATATTATTGAACTTTGTTTTCTACTATTATATCACTCAACCGTTAAACTGTAACGAACCGTTAAATGTAAAACACCGTCGTTTTGGTATAGTTGCTTCGATGCATAAGATAGGCCAAAACGACGTCATTTTGTTAGAAAAAAAATTAAGAAAATATTACTTTTGGGGAGGCTCAAACCAATAACCTCTAAGATGAAAGGTTTACGCCAAACCAATAGGCCAACATAAAAATTTGATATAATTCTAACGAAAATAGTATATAAATAACAATGCAGTTAAACTTAATTTCATTTATTTCATGATATAATTTTATAATATTTATAATATAATTTTATAAATATATTGACTTTATAAATAAATATATATTATTTAGAATTTATATTATAAAACTAAAATATTGTTAAAAAATATATAACTAAACCCTAAGCCCCAAACCTAAACTATATATGTAACTAAACCCCAAACCCTAAAATATATATAACTAGATCTTAAATCATAAACCCTAAACAATATATGTTATTAAACTCCAAACTCAAACCCTAAACCTTATATATAAAACTAAATCTCAAAATATAAACCCTAAACCTGAACCCCTAAAATTAATATATTGTTTATAATTTATATTACAAATCCTAATGTATATTATAAATAATATTTTATAATTTTAGTGTTTGAGGTTTGAGAATTAGGATTTAGTTATATATATTTAGGGTTTAAGGTTCAAGATTTTAGATTTAATTATATATTTGAAGTTTAGGGTTTGTAGTTTAGTTAGTTATGTGTATGGTTTAGAGTTTGGGGTTTAGGGTTTAGTTGTTTATATTATAAATAATATTTAGTTTTGTAATATATATTATAAATTGTAACCCCCTCGTCCCGGTCCGGACGCTTGACCGGTCCGAGTGGGCCACACGGGGAAAACCGAAGCGAAACCCGTTAAGGTTCCTCCTCGGTTAACGACCCAGAAAATTTCTTTTTAATTTAATCTTTTCTAAAGGCTCATTCGAATCCTATGTGATCATAACAGCGGAAAGACAAGCATTCATAAAACAATAACTCGAACAACCTATGCAAAACAATCCCTTTTTAAATGATTAAGCAGGCCGTTTCGAAACACACTCAAGGTGTATCGAAACGCCTTGTGTTGAGTGGATCGTAAGATCGATATTGACCAAGAGGGGGGTGAATTGGAAATTTAAAGGTTTTGTGGTGGAAATTGCAAATTGAAAATAATTGACAAGGGATTTAGAGTGGTTCAAGTTCCAAATGAACTCTACATCCACTACCTTAGCTTCACTAAGGATTTGCAACAATTCCACTAAATTGCTCTTCCCCTTTTCTAGGACAAGGAGGCAACCCTTTACAATTTCGGTTGATTTTTCTACCCAAAAATCAACCCAATCCTCACACAAGTAAACAAAAAAATTTGATGGCTAATAAGGTATCTCTCAATACAAATGATAGCCCCAATACAAGCACTCCACCTAATTTGACAAAATATGAATGAAGATTACAATTGGGATTTCTAGACAAATAGGAATTTTGGCACAATTGCTTGGATTTGATGAATAAGTGTTCTCTTGAAGATCAATAGTTGTTGCTGATGCTTTTTCATGTGTCTTTTATACCTCCTCATTGATTTCTAGCCGTTTGGGTGGTTGGAGACATAAATGGAGCCGTTGGAACCTTCTCTTACCACCATAAATGCACTTCTGCAGCTACCGGTATCGGTACGCGGGAAGGGGTATCGGTACCTGTCTCAAAAAAGAAAGAGCCATTGTGTGCATTTAATAAGGGGTATCGATACGCACGTAAGCGTATCGGTACTGGGTATCGAAACGACAATGACCGTATCGATACCATTTTCTGAACTTAGCTCACTGTCCAAAACCGTATCGGTACTGGGGTTAGCCGTATCGATACTGGTTAACGATTTTTTAAAGTTTGGTTACCAACCAACTGACACCAACGGTCATATTTTTAAACCGGCTTAATCTTTAAAAATTGTAAAGACCGTATCGATACGAGGGTGACTCGTATCGGTACTCTATTCAAACTCTTTGAATTTTAACGCAGGGGTGTATCGATACTAGGGTTTGGGGTATCGATACTGGTTCCGACAGTAACCAAGTTTGGCAAAATAGTATCGATACGCTTGGTGCGGTATCTATACTGCTGAACGATTTTCAATGGTTTTGCCTCGGAACACTTAAAAAATATTTTGAGTTTGAGTTTTATAAATCAGTTTTAAAGTGTAGGTGTTTTAAAACTTATTAAGGGACTTATAAAAACAATTTTAAGTTTTACAAATTGATCCTTAAAGATTTAATTATATCAAAATCAAACATAGGTTTTACACCTTGACCTGTTCAACGGTTCTAAGCCTACACGAAGAGGCCGTATCGGAACGGAGGTCAACCGTTCCGAAACACCCTCAACGATCAACTTCTCGTGGTCAACGAGATTTTGACCGTTTCGAAACCCTTAGACCCATTTCGAAACGCTTTCATCTCGTCATTTTCTCAGAATTCCAGTAGCCAAAACGTTCTGATACCCGTTTCGAAATAGGGGATTCAAAGGCCAAACCGTATCGAAACGTGTTCCGATACGGGGTCCCTGAAGCCTTACCCGTTCCGAAACGGCCCAGCTCGTTTCGAAACGCGGTCTGTCTGCAACCTTCGAAAATCAGACTTAGGCATTTTTCAATTGTTCTAAGGGCCCTAAACGACCCCAAACAACACTCAACATACATGATCTAGAGACATGGATCCTAAGACAAACATGCTCAAACACCCAAGGCATATAAAGAAACATCAAATCAAGGCATTACCACAAGCATACTTCAACATAGTCATCACTTAGGCAATTCAAGGTAAGCAAAATACTAACATGGTTACAAGCAATGGCAAACATCTCAAAACCAAGTTAACGCATACATACGAGGAGTCTAACATGCTCCTAAACAACAACAACAACAACAACGTAATCCAAAAGGCATCATAGCACGAATACATGTCACATTGCTTGACCATTACATCATAGATAAAAATGTTCATATTTGGTAGCTAACAAGCACCGCGAAGCACACTTGGAGGCCCCCTTCTTGCACTTAGTAAACCACGAACTAAGGATTTGCATTGTCGAACAAAGAGAGAGCGTAAGCAATAAGCTTAGTGAGGGTAAGCTCTTTAAAAACAAACCTCGACAATGCAGGGTCCAAGCACGATGTCAACCAAGGTAAATGCATGATTACCAAAGATCCTCAAGAGCCAAATGTTAAAGATGCATGAACAATATCCAATTACATGCCATGCTCAACAAGCTCTATTTCACAACATATGTAATCACATATAAACATCCAAATAGAGATCACATTCCACAACACATTGATACACATATCAATCAATATTGGCACCTAGCTATGACCCGAATACGCGGATAAACACGTTGGAACTCACATCCAACAACCACTTTACCTCACGGTGGGATTACACTCATCAACGGTCTCGCGGAGGGAATTCCACTCATCCTCACGCCCCGTCGATGGGATTCCACTCATCATCGACTATATATAGAAATAACAATTTCCTGGCGAACCCGTACTCCTCCTTGGTGACTCAACGCCACCAAGGCCACGCGCGAATTTCGACTCATGTGTGCACACTAACATCCTAATGATCGATCATTGGTACTCAAGCATACTAGTGCCAACATTTAACTCAAATCCACATTATTCAATACAACCAATTCCGTGCTTAACACGTACTCACCATGATCACAATCATGAACCATTCACATGCATATCATAATGCATCACAAATCATGCCTCATCTCACATGTATAACACATTATACATAAGCAATCATATCACAAGTCATACGAGGCATAAACATCCATTACAAGTTCATCCAATGGCTCTAGATTAAGTTTAGGATTGGGCTACCACCCTAATCCTAACTCTAGGTGGGTCTACCAAGCCCAACCTAGTCCATATGCTCGAACCAACCATTTAAAACCACTTTAAAACATTAACCACTCACCTAAACTTCCAAGCTCAAAGCCAAGCAAGCAACCACCCTCAAGCTTCCGGATTTCCTCCCGATGCCTCACCGACACAAGTTCTCGCTTCTAAACAACCTCAATACAATTCAAACAACTTCAAATCAGCCCAAACATCAAAGTACTAACCCAGAATACAATTCAAACACAATTCACAATATTTCAAGCCATGAACAAACCCCACATTTAGCAATTTCGTGTAGCCCAATAACCTCATCCAAAACCCATGTTTCCAACATCTTTTATACTCACAAATGATCCCAAATCAACCCCTAACCATAGTACTAACAATAGCCCATCAATTCCAACCTAAAACAACTCCCAAAACTCACCCAAAACCCTTCAAAAACCCCATTCAAACCCAATTTCGGGAATTTGTTCAAAACCAAGAAAAATTCACATATGTGGTACAATTTAGCTCCTACACTTCATAACTAACAACTTTAAATCGAAATATTAAGTTAAACATAGTAAAGGCATCATTTTTAATCAAAACTTTTGAAATCTCCTTTTCCAAAACTTTAACGAAAATAAAAACTAATTGTACTTTTGAAGAGAGGAGGTTGAGGAGAAGTCAAAAATGGTGTTACCTTTCAAAAACGAGTTGAAACGGAGGAGAAATGAGATGGAATAGTGTTTGGGTGGAGAGAGCTCTTCAAACCGTTAGTTTGATTTTGAAGAAGACAATGAATAGTAAAATTGGGTGTTTTGTTTTGTTTTAATTTAAAGGCCCAAAGACCATTTTGCCCTTAATGAAATGAGATATTCACAAGAGCATATAATCCATGGCTATTTGGGGTTTAATTTCAAAATATGATCAATACAACTAATTAATTTGAAACCAAAATCCGGAACATTATTTTAATTTTAAAACCGAACCCGGAATAATATTAAAATATTATTTTCACCCGACTCCTAAACCCGGGTGTTACATAAATAATATTTATTTATAAAGTTAATATATTTATAAAATTATATTATAAATATTATAAAATTATATCATGAGATAAATCAAATTAAGTTCAATTGTAATATTATTTATATATTATTTTCGTTAGGATTATATTAAGTCTTTAAGTTGATTTGGTGTAAACCTTTCATCTTAGACGTTCTTGGTTTGAGCCTCTCCAAATGCCTTCGTTTTGGCATATTTTAGGCATCAAAGCAACTATACCAAAACAACGCCGTTTTGTATTTAACGGTCCATTACAGTGAGTAGCATAATAGTTGTAAAAAATAAAGTTCAGTAGTATAATAATATTATTTTATAATTTAAGTATTTTCGATACAAATATTAAAGTATAATAACATTTTGTGTAATTTACCCTAAATATAAACATTTTAAGCAACTTTAAGAATATAGACGATAAGAGACTTCACTCTCAATCTTGTACTAACCCAATGCAGCTCGTCCTCCGAACAAAGAGCAGTTCCAGAGGTACCACACAACCGCAAAATAGATGATTCCAACTCTTACTTCCAACACCACACAATCTGCGGTGAACATCGACCTCCATTTTTCATCAACTCGGTTGAAATTGGTGTACAATTAATGTGCTTACTAAATGGAAATCAAATCCAAATCCCATTGAGAGGGAAGGTAGCGTGACAGGAGGGTGTGAGGTAGGTGGCAACATTAGTGGGTTTTTAATGCATTGAAGAAAATTGGGAATCATAATTCATAAGTGGCCCAATTGATGGTCCCAAGGACGGAGTCAGAGTTATTAGAGGTAGGGGCAAACATAAATTGTAAAAATTGGAAGGCCAAATTTATAATTAATTTATTTTAAAAAATGTATAAAAAATAACGGTAAAATCAATTTTTCTTGTCTCGGGGACAAGAACTCCTCCCACAGTCCATTTAGAACCATCCTTCGATGGTAGCCTATCGGAAATAGGAAAGACATGTAACTCAAATATGGTTAATTTCATTGGAATGCAAAGAAATGTACTAGTGTAAATAAATAAAGTGTTCGATGAATTGTTCGTGAATTATTTGTATAAAATTTGTTTATGTTCGCTTATTAAGCTAAATAAACGAGAGTAAATATAATTTTTATGTTCATTTAGTAAAAGAACTAGCACGAACAAGGGTGTGTTCGGCTCGTTTATATTAACAAACAAGCACATTTATTGACTCGTTTACACACTTCCTCTTATCCCTTTATTTTTTATATATATATTTTAAATATTAGTGAAGGTATGGATTAAATTAAACACAAAGTAAATTTTTGAGTTTAAACTGTGAAGCATGAGGAACTTAAGGACTAGTGGCCTTATTTTACCATTTTTCTTTGGCTTGCAAATAAAAGGGTAAATAAGAGTGTTCATCAACGTTAAATGAACACGTTCGTGAATACTAAACAAGCAAACACGAACACCTTTAAAAATAAATAAATAAATAACGAATACGTTATTAAAAATTTAATTAAACATGAACCAAACATGAATACCTTAAAAAAATAAACAAATAAACATGAACATAACCTTATTTGTTCAAACTCAATTAATTTACACGAAATGTGAGGGTAATATTCGAGATCGAAAAAAGTTTATTATCCTCGGGTGAAAAAGTGTATGGTTGAGTCTTCGAAATAGAAAAGGAAGAGAGGATCACCATTATATATCGGTCATTATCAAATTCAGATATCGGTCATTATCACAATTTAAGCAATCTATTGGAATTAAACTGGCTGGTAACAAAGAGACTATTGTTAAAGAGTAAAGACATCATTCAAACTATTGAAAAGTGATAAAGGGGACGATGAGAATGCTCTCCTGAAATGTAGCAACAAAAAAGCGAGTATTGAAAGAATTTCTTCTTAAAAGAGAGTATAGAGGAGATGAATATGTAAATTATTCTTAAAATATGATATTATGGTTTTGATTTTATCTCTTCGTCATCATGTGCTATTCAAAATAATTTTTTGATTTGATTTGATTCAGATACAAAATGATTTTCTAATGAGATTTTGGTTAAAAATAATTTTAATTTTAATATCTTGATATAACCAGCAATATTATTTGCGTAAATTACGTAAATCATTACTAAATTTTGTTTCCAAATTTATTTTGGTCACTGAAATTTTAAAACGTTTAATTTACTAATTAAAATTTAGATGTTGAATGTTTTTACCACTGAAGTTTAGACATTAAACGTTTTTTTGCCACTCCACTGTTCACCGTTGTCGGACACGCACCGTAGATGGTGGTCGTTCTGTACCAAATTTCACCAATTGTTTCGTCTCGCCCCTTAATTCCGAATTCGACATCCATTTCGCCGAAAAGTGTCCCGAAGTCCACAAATCGAGCAAAAACCTTTCGATTTCTCTCTTGCCAATTTTTCGTCCTTCGCTGTTAGATGAAGCTCGTTTCTCAGTATATTGATTTTTTCGCGCCGATGAATCTTTTTACCGTTCGAATTTTAGAGAAGTTCTTTCGTTTGTCAGTAAATAGATGCCGTCAAAAAATTAATAAATAAATGATTAAAAATATTCAAATGTTTAAACTTTAATAAGTAAATTAAACGTTTTGAAATATCAATGTTGAAAATAGGTTAAGAACAAAATTCAATAAAGATCTATATAATTTACTTTTTTTTTTGATGAATGATGTATTATTAATGTATTATTCCACCGTAAATTTTCGAGTGTTGTTTTCGTTTCAGTTTTTAATAAAATCCTATCTTTGCGAGAAAAAGATAAACAATTGAAATTATTGAATCTGATTGCAGACAGGCAGTGGCAGAGTCGTGGATTGAGTGACAGACATTATTGCTAAGATGGGACACGTACGAGACTACCCCATCCATGTGTCGAGTTAATTTCGAAAGCAACTCGTTGTTGAGTTAAAATTATACATCGGAATTAACTATAGTTGCATAATTATAATTTCAAAAGGACAAAGTATACATCGGAAAGACTACAACAATTGTCTGCACGTCAGCATGTGGACGCCCATCAATAGTAAATTTTTATTTATTAGAGAAAATTCTGACGGATTGGAACTCATTTTTTTATTACAGAGAACAAAAACCCTATTGAAACTTTAATTGATAGAGAGAGATATATATTTATTTCGTCAAGCATCATTTCTGAGAAAGGATAAAGGAAACAATGTTTTACTATTTTTGGTTCCGAAGAAAGACATGGAAATCAAGCTTGTAAAATTAAATACATCATCTTTAGTTTTAGTCAATAAAATTCATTCATATTAATTTTTTTAAATAATTATTCATATATTTTTTACATTTAAAAAAAGTGAATATTTACTTTAAATAAAAATTATATGAATAAATTTTATTAGCTGTGAATAGAAATGACATGGTGAGCCGGGTTCATTTAATAATTTCTCCCAAATACTTAGACATAGACACCATTCTATAAATAGCATTGCTAAAAGCTCAAAACATAAAACCGACTACTCCCACTTGGAAGCTAATTGTTGATTATCATATTCAAGAAATCATCAACAATGGCATCATCAGGCACGGCCGGCAAGCTCGAGGTCGATGTAGAGATCAAGGCTTCTCCCGAGCAGTTTCACGATATGTTCACCAACAAACCGCACCACGTGCACCATACTTGTAATGACAAGATTCAAGGATGCGATCTACACGAGGGTGAATGGGGCAAGGTCGGCACCATTATCAACTGGAGTTATGTGCACGGTATGGTATAATCATATAAACACAACAAACTCATTATTATAATTTTCACGCTTTTCGATTCATTTCTTGCTCTTTTTGTTTGTTTAGAAGGAAAGGCTAAAAAGGCGAAGGAGGTAATCGAAGCGGTAGACCCGGATAAGAACTTGATCACTTTCCGAGTGATCGAGGGAGATCTGATGGAAGAGTACAAGACCTTTTTACTCACCATTCAAGTTTCGCCCAAGAGCGAGGGCACTGGCAGTATAGTGCACTGGACTCTGGAATACGAGAGGCTTCACGAAGGGGTTGACCATCCCGAGACTATGTTGAAATTCGTGAAGGATGTCTCCGAAGACATCGACGCTCACCTCACCAAACCAAACTAAGGGTTCGGTTTATGGAATGGCATGTTGAAATTCACACCTTCTTTTCTTATGTATTTCAATATAGTGCAATAGTACTTTTTAAGTTCTACATGTTTTGTAGATCGTTGAATGGGTAAAATGAATGACTGAAATTAATGGTAGAATATGTGAAAATATTATTTAAAAAAGTAAGAAATTAATCTCAGTCATTTATTTCACACATCTAACGATTTTAAAAAACGTGTAAAATTTATTGTTTTACATTATGTGTCACTGGATTCAAGCCCTATATATATGAGTGTTTGGAAGCATAAGCTGTGAAATAGAGGCTTTCTGTATTATTCAATGTCTATTAATAAATCATGTACCTATGCTTCTACTCGTGTGCTAAATAAATATTAGTATGATTTCATAATTATATATGCATTTGAAGCACTCACTGCCTGTATATGTATTAATTTTTTTTAACCAGATAAACTTTTTTTTTGAATAGCTGTATATGTATTAACTTATAATAAAAAGTTTAGAATTCATTTATATTATGCAAAAATCAATTAATTTTATATTAATTTATGACCATTTGTATGTATGAATGGACGGAATAAAATTAAAAATTAAAAGTAACCAAATTTTTAAGGAAAAAAGAGATGCATCTTTAATCTTATAGAGTATGAATAAATTTTATAAAAACTAATTAAATTTTATAGAGTATAAATAAATTTTATCCCTGTAATAAATACGATATTACATCAATGCCACATCCGTTGACAGGTATGATTGGGTTTTGAACCTATTTATTGTGCGGTCTTTATATGATCTAAAGTTATTAGTTATTTATGTCATTGATTATTGAAAAAATATTTAAATTATTTGTTTAGTTTACGTTTATGATTGTAATTTATAATTTAAATATTTTCTGTTTTTAGTAAAACCAGCTGTTTCTATAAAAATGAATAATGACATTAATGCCCCTATACTTTGACATAAAGTTTAATGTGGTACCTAAACTTAGAACGAATTTAATGTGTCCCATGTACTTTTCTTCCGTCTTTCGAAATGCACTCTGAGTCTAACACGGTTAACTGATGATGTGGCGGGACACGTGGTACGCTCACGTGCTGGCACGTGAAATTTTCAGTCCAAAATAAAGTAAAAATATTTACTATGAGGGCATCTAAGCAATTTAACCATTTTATTTTTTAAAATAAAAACAAGAAGAAGATCAACATCCTTATTGCTAACATCAAAAACACAAAATTATGAACACT
This sequence comes from Hibiscus tridactylites, assembly GCA_958450335.1. Classification (NCBI taxonomy): domain Eukaryota; kingdom Viridiplantae; phylum Streptophyta; class Magnoliopsida; order Malvales; family Malvaceae; genus Hibiscus; species Hibiscus tridactylites. Next base: position 86,209,550 of record OY288276.1, read on the forward strand.
CAAAATCAATTAACCACCCCTAAAATAAAGAAATCAACGCCTTCGTACACAGAATCCAAATAAGTAATCGTCCAAACAACCTATTAGGGTCAGTCACCCATATAAAGGTCAACCACCATACCAAATCTACTCTCAAATGTCAAAGCAAGATAAACAGGGGACAATGATTAGAATCCAAAATCAATAGTTAACCTTGTTATCACTAGAACTACCTGACACAACTCTATTACTCCTAAAAACTTTCTAAACCCCAATCAAAAGTAATTCTCTATATCAACCTTTAGCAGTTGAAAAGATATATATGAAAACAACATATTTCTAAACCCAAATAATTTCTGGGAAAATCAAAATTCAAAATAAAAACTCACTTTCAAACATGAAGATTTCTGAGAAACATATGGGAGATTCAAGCGCCGGTTAAGAGGTTCGTCATGTTAGGAAGAATCCTTTGCCGAAATTACACGAAGGTTTGGCGGTCAAATTTTTATATCGGAGTTAGGGAAAATTTTGAAGGTATTCTGTAAATTTTTCGAGAAATCTAATATGAGATATATAATATTTGTGGGTTAACAATTTAGGATTGGATAAATATCCTATACACAGGCGGTGGAAACTAAAAGTTTCCACAAGCGCCTTAGTTTTACGGTATAGGGGGTTAGTTTAGGGTATAGGGTTTAGGGGTTTAGGTGTAGAGGGTTAGAATTTAGGGATAATTGTTTCAATTTAAGGTTTAGGGTTATAATTTAGGGTTTATAGCTTAAAACCTAAATCATCATCATATTACCCTAAAAACTAAACCCTAACCTATAAACCCTAAATTATAACCCTACACCTTAAATTGAAACAACTATCCCTAAATTCTAAACCCATACACCTAAACCCCTAAACCCTATACCCTAAACTAATTCTCTATACCCTAAAATTAAGGCGCTTGTGGAAACTTTTAGTTTCCACCGCCTGTGTATAGGATATTAATCCGGATTGGATTTAGGGGTTTTATATATTATTAATAATATAAATATATTATTATTTTTAAATATTTTGGAGTTTTCTAAATAATATATTTATATTATTAATATTCTATAAAAATAATATATATACATATATGCAAATAATATATATTTATATTTTTATAGGTTAATATTATTTATTTTATAAAATAATTTGAATTAATCTAAATTAGTTTGAGATATATAATATTTGTGGTAAAATATTATGTAATGTTATGTTGGTTCAGTGGTTAAGGTTTATCTCTTTCTCCTAAAGGTCTTGGGTTCAAAATACCCTAAGCACATGGTTCTTACATTTTCCTCTAGCAAAACGACGACATTTTGGGCTAAATTAGGCTTCAAAACAACCACACCAAAACGACATCATTTTGACTTAACGACAGAGTGACATTTTCGACTCAAATATTAAAGTTTAGTGCTAGTTTTAAAGTTCGGTGATATTTTCGACTTAGAGATTATAGTTTAGTGGTATCCGGTGTAGTTTACCTTAATTTTAATTTCTTGAACTTTTTGGTGTTTAGTTACATATCTTGGTAAGGCTAGAAATCATGTCATTTAGATATATATTGTTGTACATGATACTTCTTGAATAAATGTAAAGTTGTTAGTATGGTTAGTTAGTTAGCAGTTAGTTATGTAATTAGGGTTATGCAGATTTTCTCTTATAAGCTTGTATATATAGTCTTTACATTCATTCTTGTAATCAACCAATTTCAGATTAATAAAAGTCTTCTTCTCTTCATTCTTTTGTAAAGCTGTTATCAGCTTCTATATGGTATCAGAGATTTTTGCTTCTTTGCTTCTCTGCGTTTCCTTTGTTTCTTTTTCCTTTTTCTTTTCAAAATGCCAAGTTTCAATGATCAATTTGAAGATGGAACCAATCTCTACTATCTACATCAATCTGATAGTCCTGGCATAGTTTTGGTTACTCAACCACTTGTTAGTGACAATTACAACAGCTGGAAACGTTCGATGATCATGGCTCTCTCTGCCAAGAACAAGCTTGGATTCGTAGATGGTTCTGTCTGCTCCAGCTTCCACTTCCACCTTGTTCAGTTCTTGGACAAGGGCCAACAATATGGTCAATTCTTGGATCCTCAATTCGGTTTCTAAAGATATTGCTGCTAGCCTTCTTTATCATTCTACTGCAGCGGCCATTTGGAAGGATTTGGAGGATCGTTTTGCCCAAAACAATGGCCCTCGCATTTTTCAGCTCAAGAAGAAGTTGAGTGATCTTGTTCAGGGTTCTATGTCCGTTACTACTTACTATACACATCTCAAGATTATCTGGGATGAGCTGGTTTCTGTTCGACCTTTTTGCACCTGTCTTCAATGCAATTGTGGTGGACTTCAGAAAATTGTGGATGATCAACAAAAAGACCTCACTATGCAGTTCCTAATGGGATTGAATGAATCTTTTGCTGCAGTTCGTGGCCAGATTTTGCTCATTGATCCTTTTCCCAGTATAACACGAGTATTTTCTTTGGTGATTCAAGAAGAGAATCAAAGGCTCGTTGCTTTGCCTAATCCTGTGGCTGATGCAACCTTTGCGATTAAAACTGTTTCTAATTCTCGCAAGGCTCGTCCTCAGTGCACTCATTGTGGATTGTTGGGTCATACTAAGGAACGTTGTTACAAACTGCATGGATATCCTCCTGGATATGCTGGCCGGTCCAAGAATCCTACTAATGCTATCTTGAATGCTTCGAATGGTTCTCAGTCTACATCAACATCTAATTCTCTGACTTCTCAACAATGTCATCAGATTATTTCCATGCTTCAAAGTCAGCTTCAGTCAGCTTCTAATTCAGATGATTCAGTTCCCTCATCCTCTATTAATCTTGCCATGCAAGGCAAGCTTCTTTCTTACATTAATAGTCTGAGTTCATTTGATTCCACACGATCTTGGATTATAGACTCAGGGGCTTCTAGGCATGTTTGTTACTGTAAAAGTTTGTTTCTTTCCTTGAATCCTATTGCCAATGGTACTATTTTGCTTCCTAACAAGACTAGTGTTCAGGTTGCTTTTTCTGGTGATGTTCAGCTTTCAGAACATGTTGTTCTTAAGGATGTTCTTTATGTGCCCGAGTTTCGATTTAACTTGTTATCTGTAAGCAGGTTATTGAAAGATTCTGATCTCACAGTCTTGTTTTACAAAACGCATTGTTTGGTTCAGGATCTTTGCCATGTGATTGGGAGGGTGATTGCGTTCAAGGATTATACTTGTTCCAAGTTGCTGCTGACACTTCTTTAGTTTCTAATGTGGCTTTTTCTTGTAATGAAGATTGGCATGCTAGGCTAGGGCATCCTAGCTCTCGTATATTACATGTATTACAAGATGTTTTACCATCTGTTTCTAATAAAGTTGGTGTTTGTTCGATTTGTCCTTTGGCAAAACAGAAGCATCTTCCTTTTTCTGTTTCATCTACTTCCACTAATGCTCCCTTTGAATTGGTCCATTGTGATGTTTGGGGCCCTTTCAAAGTTCCTACACATGATCATCATCGGTATTTTTTGACACTGGTAGATGATTTTTCTCGTTCCACCTGGACATACTTAATGAAACACAAATCTGATGTATTGACCATTGTTCCTTCTTTCATTACCATGATTAAAACACAGCTTGGTTATGAATTGAAAGTTTTTCGATCAGATAATGCACCAGAATTGAGATTTGTAGAATTGTTTTCAAGACTTGGTATTGTGCATCAGTTTACCTGTGTTGAAACTCCTCAGCAGAATTCAGTGGCTGAGAGAAAACATCAGCACCTATTGGCTGTGGCACGTGCTTTGTTTTCTCATGCAAGGGTTCCTCTTCGATTCTGGGGAGAATGTATTTTGACAGCCACATTCTTGATCAACAGGTTGCCTTCTCGAATTTTGGGTGATCAGTCACCATATGAGTTGTTGCATTCTCATAAACCCTCGTACTCTTGTCTTAAGGTCTTTGGCCGCCTGTGCTTTGTATCCACTCTTAAGTCTCAGCGTGACAAATTCTCTGAACGAGCTTTGCCTGGTGTGTTTCTTGGATATGTTCCTGGTGTGAAGGGTTACAAAGTGTATATTCTACAAACTCGTGCTATTGTTGTTTCTCGTAATGTTGTTTTTCACGAGGATATTTTTCCATTTCATAAAATTACTCCAATGGATGATCTGGTTGATCCCTTTCCTGGTTTATCTTTGCCCAGTGTTGTGCATGTTTCAGGTGGTGACTCTAGTTCTTTCACTGAGCCTGTGGTTGAAACTACTGTTGTGCCCCCTGCGGTTGAGACTCCTGTTGTGCCTCCTGTGGTTGAAAATGCTGAGCATGTTGGTGAGGAGTCTGAGCCTATTGTGGAACATGTTGCTGAGCCTATTGTGGATCCTGTGGTTGAACAGGTTGCTGAGCCCATTGTTACTCGTAAATCCACTCGTGCTATTACTCGTCCTTCATACCTTGATATATATCATTGCAATAATGTTGTTCCTTCGCAATGTTTATATCCTATTGAGCATCATCTTTCCAGTTCCAGGCTTTCTTCATCTTATGCTGAATTTGTTGCCAACATTTCTTCATGTTATGAGCCAGTGTTTTATCACTAGGCAGTCAAATTCCCAGAATGGCGTGATGCCATGCAAGCTGAACTTCAGGCCATGGATTCTCTTCAAACTTGGTCTGTTGTTCCTCTTCCTGAGGGTAAACGTGCGATCGATTGCAAGTGGGTCTATCGTGTTAAACGAAAGTCTGATGGGTCCATTGATCGTTGTAAAGCACGACTCGTGGCTAAGGGGTTTACACAGATCGAAGGTGTTGACTTCATTGACACTTTTCCCCTGTTGCAAAACTCACTTCCTTCAAGGTTTTGCTTACTTTAGCTGCTGTGCATGGTTGGCATCTTCATCAGCTCGACGTTAACAATGCATTTCTTAATGGTATGCTGGATGAAGAGGTTTATATGAAGCTACGTCTTGGATATGTTCCACAGGTTTCTGGTGATAATTTGGTATGTCAGCTTCATAAATCCATTTATGGTCTCCGGCAGGCTTCGAGGCAATGGTTTCATGCCTTCTCCCAGGTTGTTCTTAAGCTAGGTTTTGTTCAATCCCCTTCTGAGCATTCATTATTTGTAAAAGGCTCTGGTGACAGCATGGTTGCTCTTTTAGTTTATGTCGATGACATAATTTTGGCTGGCAAAGATCAATCTCGGTTGCTTGATGTTCAAGCTTCTCTTCACAGTCATTTCAAACTCAAAGATCTTGGTTCTCTCAAATTCTTTTTGGGTTTTGAGGTTGCTCGTAATGCTTCAGGCATCTCTCTTTCTCAACGCCAGTATGCCCTTCAATTGTTAGCTGATACAGGTTCTCTTGCTCACAAGCCTGTTCATACTCCAATGCTTTCTCCTCACAAGCTTACCAAGGATGAAGGTGATTTAATTGATGATCCTCAGCTATACAGACGATTAATTGGGCGTTTGTTGTATCTTACGCACACTCGTCCTGACATTACGTATGCTGTGCATCTCCTTAGTCAATTTGTTTCATCTCCAAGGAAGCCTCATCTTCAAGCCGTGTATCATTTGCTTGCTTATATCAAACAATCCCCTGCACTTGGTTTATTCTTTTCTTCTACATCATCTCTACAATTGAGTGCTTTTGTTGACTCTGACTACAATTCTTGCCCTGATACACGTCGATCAACGACTGGTTTTTGTACGTATCTTGGTGATACATTGATCTCCTGGAAATCCAAGAAGCAACACACTGTTAGCAGGTCTTCTTGCGAAGCTGAATATCGAGCCATTGCTACTGCTACTTGTGAACTTCTCTGGTTGGCTGCTCTTCTTTCTTCCTTTCAGGTTCCTACTGCGCAGGCTTACCTGTATTGCGATAGTCAATCTGTTATCTATCTTGCTACAAATCAGGTTTTTCATGAACGTACGAAACACATTGAGGTGGATTGTCATTTCATACGGGAGAAAGTCAACACTGGTTTCCTTCGACTTTTTCATGTTCGTTCTCATGATCAACTTGCCGATATCTTCACCAAAGCCCTTCCTGCACCTTTGTTCATTTCGTTTCTTGACAAGTTGGGTCTGCTTAACATTCATCAGCCTCCAACTTGTGGGGGGGATGTTGTACATGATACTTCTTGAATAAATGTAAAGTTGTTAGTATGGTTAGTTAGTTAGCAGTTAGTTATGTAATTAGGGTTATGCAGATTTTCTCTTATAAACTTGTATATATAGTCTTTACATTCATTCTTGTAATCAACCAATTTCAGATTAATAAAAGTCTTCTTCTCTTCATTCTTTTGTAAAGCTGTTATCAGCTTCTATATATATTTCGTTAAAGTGTTGGAAATTTTGTTATTTAGCTATATATTTTGGTAAAGTGATAAATATTTTGGTTTGGAGAGAAAGAATTCGTCTAACATTAAAAATTTAGCAACATCGCCATAAATGTTGGCCTCGTTTTATAAAAATTTCTAAGCAATTTACCAATTTGTTAATGGAAAATTCTACACCGCTCGGAAAGCACTGATTAGCACCACTAACGACGAGTACCGATGAATATTATTAATTTAATTTATAAAGATTTGAAATTTAAAGGACTCAACGTATAAAAATAAATTATTTAAAAATTAAAAGATAAATTAATTAAAATACATTATTTTATTTTTATTTTTAATTAAAATACCCTTAAATTACAAAAATCTAATTTTTGTTCATTTGAAATTCAAGTCGTCGCCGCTGTTGCTGCCCTGCCGCCGTTAAGCCTGACCACTCTAGCCTTTTATTATGCGTGCTTGTTGTTGCTTCACCTTTGCGATTGTATTTTCCCCCAAATACTGTTGAAAAATTTTGATAATTTTGGAGCTTTGAACGAGAAATTGATTCAAACGTTATTCAGGCAAATGTGGAACAATTTGTTGGTTTGTAAATGTGCAGACGTGCACGACGTGGATAACCCAAAAATCTGAACCGGTCTGATCTTTCGTGAGCTTGCAGATATTTTAAAAACTTAGCTAGTGAGACCAATAATCGGAATCCATACATTACAAAGCCATTCAATATCTCTATCGTTCTCATAACATCTTCCTTCTTATCAAATCTTACAAAACCGAACCTTTTACCCCTTCTAGTCAATTTTTTTTGGCTATAACCGCGTCCACTACATCCCCATATCTTGCGAAAGCATACCAAAGTCCCTTCCAATGCATTGCTCTCAGAATGTTTTCCACATACAGAGAAAACGGCCCCATAATACCTTAGTCTTTTATTTCCTCTATTTTTTTTATCTCATCACTTTATCTTGCACCTAAAATTTATGTGAGTTCTCAATTCATATTCAAGAAAACTCCCTATGAAATTGACCGAGTAAATATTAAAAGTTACATTTAATTTGGATAGTAATTTTAGAAATTGCTCTACAGAAGAATCAATTGATTCTCAATATTAAATGCTCAATTAGGTCAAATTTCCACCTATACCCTTATGAAACTCCTATAAATAGGGAGTAAACCTTCTAAGTTTAAAAACACAACTCAACACCACAAAAAAATTTTATTGATTTACTCTGTGGATTTTACAAGTGGTTTTCGGTGATAGGTGAAGGCGTGGTTACGGTTCGTTGATCATTGCATACATGCTACTGCTATGCTCATTATGTTTTTGTATCCTGGGAGATAGACGTCTGGCGTTTCTCAAGCACCATAGGAGCGGGCGAATCTGTCTTAAGGAAACTGCGTTCGTGCAGGCCTCAACACGTTTCCTTTCGGTTTTCGTTTCAAATCGGTTTGATTTACATATTGTTGTATCATCCTTAATTTTCTTATTTTACTGTTCGTTTAAATAATAATATTTTATCTTATTATTTATTCTTGGATTAACGATTTTCTAAAAAATACTAAACTACCTTCTTGTGTGCTTGTTGCTGCCTCAACGGTGGCAGGGCAGCGGCAGCTTGAATTTCAAATGAACAAAAATTATGGTTTTGTAATTTAGGGGTATTTTAACTAAAAATAAAAATAAAATAATTTATTTTAATCAATTTACCTTTTTATTTTTAAATAATTTATAATTATACATTGATTGCTTTATATTTTAAATCTTTATAAATTAAATTAATAGTGCTCATCGGTGCTCGTCGAGCGTGTCAGGCTCATCTTTTTTAAATTACATGATTAAAATGTTAGAAAATTTGTTTTATATAGGAGAACTTGCAAAGCATATATTAAGAAGTGCATGTCAAAATTTGGTGACTAAAACATTACAAAATAATAACATAAGTGACCAGAATGTTATAAAATGATAACGTAAGTGACCAAAATGTTATCGTTTTAAGTTATGTGAACAAAAGTATACACTTATGATGTTCATTTTATATGAAACACGAGTTCAAATTGCTCTGTCTACAAGGTGAATTTGTATTGTTAAAGCGTTATAAATATATACGAATAGATACTACATTGTAATTATCTTCAACTATTAGAAAACAAATTAGACACAATAGATCTCCATGAAGCATAAGATTATCCTTTTTTTCGTTAAGTCGTCATATTTTATTTTAAGGGTTTTTTTAAAAAAAAAAATAAATTTTGCATGCAAACTTGTAGGATTCAATAATCATTAAAATTTATAAAAAAATTTAAAAATTCATTAAAAATCTATGTGAAAGTTGAAAAGAGATGTAATCCTGAGGGAATTTTATGTGAGGAGAGTAGGTAACTTTTCTATACGGCTTAATAGGTAAATAGGTGTTTAAACTATGCTTTTTTTCCAGTTAGGTGCCTAAATTATTTTTCGAGCCAAACTGAGACCTAAAATTTTATTTCGTAACTCATTTAAGGTTCACCGTTAATTTTTTCTGTTAAAGGATATGTGTAATTTCCTGAAAATTCCAAAAACTATATTAAAAATATATAAAATTAATAAAACAAAATAAAAAGAAAAATATATCCTGGAATTTTCAAATATTCCAAAAACAGTTCCCAAATTCATAAACCCCCCAAATCCGAGCACTCTTGCCGGCGGCGGCCGCGTTGCCGGCGACGTAATGAAGCGCCCTCCTCTCGTCGAATGACCCACATGTCGTTCGTCGAGAATTATTCGAAAGAACCATTCGACAATTTCGTCGATTCGCACGGCGTCGGTCGATTTCTGGCGACGGGATGGTGGGGGAGATGGTCGCAATGGTCCGACAATCGATGTGACGGGCGGCAACATGACAATCGGCGGCGGAATCGACGCAAATCGAGATTTAGGTTTTGGGGTTTAGAGATTTTAAATTTGGGGGCATTTTGTAAAATCTAGAAAATTTAGAGATTTTATGAAAATTAATTAATTTTATTTATTTATAATATAATTTTGAATTTTTCTGGAGGTGACATGTGACATTTAACTGTGAAAATTAACGGTGAACCTCAAATATATCACAAAATGAAACTTTAGGTCCCGATTTGACCTAAAAAATAGTTTGAGCACCTAACTAGAAAAAAAACATAATTTAAGTACCTATTTGATGGTTAAGCCTTTCTATACACGTTGTTGTGAGGATGATTTCTAGCTTTATACATACATAAGTTACAAAATAAATATAATGATATTTTACTATTGGGTAAATTATATAGGTCATCACTGAATTTTATTCTATGACATATTTTGGTCACTAAACTTTCAAAACGACCAATTTGCTCACTGAATTTTATACATTAAATATTTTTGGTCACTTTGAATTATTTTATTAATATTTTAGTATGATTGAACATATTTTATTATTAAATATAAAAAATAATTTAAAATAAAAATAAAATTATATTTTATTATTATTAAATACAAAAATAATTTAAAAACAAAAACCTAACCCCTTTATAACCATCAACCTCCACCGCCCACGGTTATATACGAACAAAAACTAGTAAAATTTAAACTTGTTTTTTTTAATGTTAGAACTTAAATAAAGGCATAAAAAAGAAGAGACAATTACTACTCATTATACACTCTTACTTTTCCCCTCAATTAGTAAACAAAAATTATATGTACAAAGTAATGTCTTTAGTTTACATCCTTAAAAATATTTATTTTTATTTATTTTCCTTACGTTTCCCCTTAAATTGAGGTAAACAAAAATTAGACGTCTTAAGTGAAGTAACTTATACTTTGCTTTCTTTTTTTATTAAGCAGAAACGGCACTAGTATGTAGAAGCCTTGCACCCTAAGAATGTAACGTTACGTGATAAATTACTAGGAATCTTACATTAGCTCGTATGGTTTATTTGGTAGGAATAAAAGACAAAAATTATTTGTCTCTTTTCAGTGTCTCTTTCTATATCTCAACATTAAAAAATTAAATTTTAAGCCCTAATCCTAAATTTTAAATCCTAAACCTTACCCCTAAAAAATACATCATACCCAAAATCCTTAAACCCTAACCATGAACCCTAATCTTAAATCATAAACCTAATTTTTAGTGTGGGCATAAATAGGGGCACCAAAAGGGGTAGAAGATTTTTATTCAGGAATGCAATTACTATGTTTAATTTGAGGAATATAAGAGTATCTGAAAGTAAACTTTACCAAATTGTCCTTGTGTTATGATCCATATGAACAAAAATTATTAACTTAGGGACAATATGACCCAAAGAGATGTGAATTAACAAGTACCTAAAAAATTAATGGAAATGTCATTCCCACCATTTAGAGGGGAAAGTGATATTATTGAAAAAAAAAATTATTATCCCTAGGGCGGAGAATGCTCTCGAGGCAAACAAGAGAATGTCATTGCGAAAAAAAATTATTACCATGGTAATAATTTTTTTCATGAACCAAACGTAATCTAGTAAATTTATGATCTAATACTTTTAGAGATGATAAGAATTTAAATTAACACAACAGTAAAATAAAATTTTGATCCATGAAAATTATATATTTATTTAATTCTTTTAGAAGATGTGAAATTTTAAATAATATTACATTCCCAACAATTTTTAATTTGGGTAAAATACTGAAATCATCACTCAATTTTGGTCATTTGACTTATTTTAGTCACTTAACTTTAAAAAATGCTCAATTTACTCATTAAACTTTACTTTTTGACCTATTTTGGTCACTTTAGATTATTTTATTAATATTTAAGTATGACATGACATATTTTATTATTATTATATATAAAAATTAATTTAAAATAAAAATAAATAATATTTTTTATTAATAAATAAAAAAGTAATTTAAAATAAAACCCTAATCCCAAACACCCCAAATATCCCAAATCCCAAACACCCAAATTCTCAAATCCCCTTACCGGTGTCACTCTCACCGGCGACCACCACTCCCTCTACCGCTGACGACAACATCACCTGCCGCCGACGGTTTACATTGTCAATATTGTGGACCATTTGCAAGTTTGCACCAGAGGAGTGTGCTTCACTTGCTCTGGATGCAGGCCTGGCTGCCAAGCTACTTCTAGTTATACAAAGTGGTTGCAATCATGTTTTGAAGCAACGGTCAGCCGAGTTGTTGAAATTGTGTAGCCTAAATTACACAGCTACCATCTTTATTTCCAAGTGTAACCTCACAAGAACAATTCAATGAAGGAAAATTGCAGCTTGTTTGTTGTTCTTGTATCAATACGACAAATGGGGCTGACTAGCTTCCTGTTTTCGACAACATCAAACACCAGTAGACTCTATCTTTGGGAGTGGTGTTCAATAAAGAGGCACCGTCGGCGGCAGGTGATGTTGTCGGCGGCAGTAGAGGGAGTGGTGGCCGCCGGTGAGAGTGACACCGGTAAGGGGGGTTTGAGATTTGGGATATTTGGGGTGTTTGGGATTAGGGTTTTTATTTTAAATTACTTTTTTATTTATTAATAAAAAATATTATTTATTTTTATATTAAATTATTTTTATATATAATAATAATTAAAAAAATATGCCATGTCATACCTAAATATTAATAAAATAATCCAAAGTGACCAAAATAAGTCAAAAAGTAAAGTGTAATAAGTAAATTGAGCGTTTTTAAAGTTGAATGATAATTTCAGTATTTTACCTTTTTAATTTTAGTTCGGCAACATCGATACGATTTGGTGAGTTTACAGGAAAGGAAGTTAGAAGTGGTGACAGATAATTTGGTAAGTAGTTTATAGATTTCAGATAATTTTATTATGCATATGCACCTTTGATTGATAGTTCGGGGGTGTTAGTGATTTGGGAGGTATCTAGATTCTTTTTACAATCTAGTATTGTGCATAATTGGTATGTGGTGATCGAAGGACGTTGGTTAGTGGTTGATTGGGGTGGTGGGGTTGTGACCGTATTACCAAGTTGAAACAACGCTCTTTATATTGGATCCGTGCGTTGGCTAAACACGGGGTGGATCGAGCTACATGGGTTTGTGTGGTGAATTCGTGCTTTGCTATAGGTTTTGATGTACTATGTTGGTGTTGTTTGCATTTTAAGTTGTGTTGGACTGTTTTTGGCGTTTGTTACTCATACACTACCTTGAATATTTTTTTTCTCCATTTAGATGTAAAGAGAATTTTAGTAAGTCTCGGGTTGTGTTGGTTTGTATGATTTCCCTATTAATATCATACTACTTGCCGAGAAAAAAAAAGAAATATATAGTTTATGTCATTCTCTCAACTATTATCCCTGTCCAAGTTCTAAATATAGGATAACGTATATTTTTATTACATAAATGTACTATTTAGGGTGCATGACTCTACCTGTCCCTGGTGCCCTCAAATTAAACTTGAAAAAAAAAATAAAGCTTTAAATTCAAAGTGTGATGTCTCCATGCCTTTATCTTATTGAAATATAAATTTGATGTGTTTTTTATTAATCATAAATTTGATATTTATACTGGTGGGACAAAGTAGCAATAATTCTGTAGCTGAAATAAAATTTCATCCAAGTTTTAGTTTAATACATTGATTAGTTGGTCGGTCTAGCATTCACATATCTGCAATAATTGTGCAGCTGAAATTATTTTTCATCACATTTTTCGTTTTGATATATTGCTTAGCTGAAATAATGTCATGTTATCATGATATGATAAATTTTCTATATTCATCAAATAAAAATGAATCAAACATATGTGGTTGATATTTCACAAAAGAATTTGATATTTTTTAGTGTAAATTTCTTGACCTTTATTTTAAATATAAATGTTAGCTTTTCGATTTATAAGAGAAAAATTAAAAAGGTTATCTTGCGCACACAAATTTAAGTTTAAAGATTGAAGTAGTTTAACTCGACCAATTACTTCTTACGCACGAATACAATCCGCTGGATTTATTTTTGTTTCTCATAAATAATTTATTCAGTTTCATCTGCATTTCAAATCATTCTATAGCAAATTCCTTTTTAAACTCTCCCTCTTATCTTTTTTCGTTGGTTTCATTGTTCATATTTTGTGTTGAATTTTAGAGAGTGCATGTCTAGTGCACAACTCATGCAAGTTAAATTTTCAACCTCGTTCATCTTCAACCTCCGTGTTCATTACAATAACATCATTTCCATTTTTATATTAAGTTTGTTAAGGTCAGTTTGATGTTGATTTTGAAAAATGCGGTCAAAAAATATTTTTAATTATTCTTCGATTAAGTACATTTTGTAGGAAAAATATTTGGTTAAACCGAAAAGGGTTGAAAATAAGATTTGCTTGAGGCGTGCACTAGACACTGTCCTTAAGGATATTTCGCGGTGAAGCGTACCCTCCAGGATTCAACAAGCACTTCTGTTAAAGCAGGCAACAGAAAGAGCAAAGAACCAATGAATACTCAGCTTTTAAAAGGTGTTTAAAATGAGAGAAAGAAGAAGAAAGTAAGTAGATGATTCTACTTTAAGATGTGAATTATGAAGGCATATGTGCATGGTATTTATAGTACCATGCATGCCTAAAAAGGGCATCTAAAAATAGCAATTAGTCAATGGAAAATCGGTCGAAAATAAAATGAATGGTTAAGAATAAAGATATTTTTATTTGAAATGAATGGTTAAGATTAATTAGAAAAATGAATGGTTAAAAATGAATATAATTTCATTTTAAAATGGATGGTTAAAAACGAACTTTAAAAATAATAAATAAATAATAAAAATAGATCGAGCATCTAGTTCATGCACATGGGAAAATTCGCCAGTTTCAACTGGACTGAACTTCTTGACCAAATCTCATGTGCGCGCAACCACCATTATATTTTTCTCTTACAAGCTCAATACCAAGTCTTTATATTTAAAGACAAAACAAATAATATAAAAGAGAGATGTGAGATTCTTTGAAATATACTAAGTAAATTTATATTTTTACAACAATCCCCCACATATTTCAAAGAATGAAAAAAAAATTTAGCTGAGTATTCTGACATAACGTATTCATTCTGGTGTCTTTCGGACTATGAACCAAAACTTAGAAAAACGAGACATAACCTACTGAGTAATTGGTGAAACATGTTTCTATGAACCAATGACTCATTATTGTAAGCTAACATTCTCATTAATCACATTATATCTATTCTTGCTCTTTATCGCGGTTGTGCGCTAATAGGCCATGCGCGTGCCTGGTTTTCATAAGTGCTCTAGAGACTTTGTCATATATCTCATAGAAGCGGCCCCACTTCACACTTATATAGGTCAAGTCATCAAGTGTATTCTGCAGGTCAACACACCACCTATAAAGGCTATGAACTTGATTAAGAGTTTTACTCACCCTCACCATCCTTGCAGTTTTTAGCACTATTTACACCATAGGAAGGGACAAAAAAATAATATAGTGCTTTCTCTACAAGATCAAGCAATGACTTGTTATTACCCATATGAACCTTTTTCATGGGATCGCCAATCACAAAGGTTGGGTTACCATCACTGTTGATTTCTTATATTGGCATAAGTCCCTTTCCCCTCGATGTTTCACATATTAATTTTCTTCCCAGGGGTTTAGCTGAATGATTTGGCCAAAATCATTTCTAACTTCACATAATCAATTGATATCACTTCATCTTTTTGCAGCTGCTTTATTACCTCATGTCATTAGACAAATTTGTCTAGTTTAACCTTTAAAAGTTTTTACTCTTTACAATGTCTATTGCTACTTGGCAATCATAATGCATTGGCACTGAATCTATCATTTTTGTGCCTAATGAAACACAAGATAAGGGTTTTTCAACCGCTCAACTTCAAGTACATGCTAAGAGATCACTTAGCTTTATTGTTCAGGTTAACAAGTTTTTCTACCACTTAACTTCTTTACACAGGCTAAGAAGTTTTCCTACCACTTAGCTTCATTGTCAGGCTAAGAAGTTCAAGAATCCACTTAGCTTCATTATTAGCCAACTCTAACGCAATAAACGTAGACTTCATAGTAAATTTTCTATGAATGTCTGTTTGGCTAGTTTTCAAGATAATGTTCTACCTCTAAAGGTGAATACATAACCACTAGTAAATCTAGTTTCACGTAAATAAAATATTTAATTATCATCATTGTATTCTTTTAATACAACGGGTACTCCACTAAGTAAAATATCATAACTCATGATATCCTTTTGATATCTTATTAACTTTACTACATCAACTCAACAATAATGATTTGAGTTGTGTATATCAACTCGATTGAAAAATAACATGTGTCATCTTAGGTCTAGTAAAATTCATCAAGTACATCAAAATTTAATAATTTTGTGCATACTTGGATTGAACAACATGATCACATGTATATTTTTCTCATTTGAATATTAGCATCACAATGAGTATTTACAGGTTTGGTATCAATATATCCAAACTTCTTAAAAATTTAACGTTATGTTCTTGTGATAGCATTTTGCTACCACGCTTCATCATGATTTAAATACTCAATATGACATTTGCTTCATTCATGTATGTTTTCATTGAAGCAAGATATCTTTCAGTCTCACATAATAATTACTAAGATAAACATGTAATCAATACATAAATAAATAATCACACAAACATCGTCAATCAGTTTGGTATAAAAAAACATTATTAAGATAAACATGCTACCAACACAAACAAATAATCACTCATGTTTTCACTTATCCCTTTATTGAATTTTTCATTCCACAATTTTAGAAGTTTGTTTCAAGACATACAATGATTTGAGAAATTTACAAACTTTGATTTCACAACCTGATACGATGCATTCTTCGGGTTGTTCACTATATACTTTTGAGTAACAAAAAATATGACTTTAACGTCCATTTGGCTGATAAAAAATTATATTGAAACTAGAGAAAAAGATTCCAATGAATTTTTTTTGTGTGTAAATGGGGTAAAAATATCAAAACAATTTATATTGTTTTAAGTAAAACCTTTTGCAATATATATTTATAAAATAATTACTCTTAAAATTTCTTTGTAAAAAGAATTTGTTTGCAATCGATAAGTTCTGTTGTACGAAGTAAAAAATTAATTTACAAACATTGTAAAACTGAGTTACATTCAATACTAACTACTTTTCAAAAGAAAAGCTTCATAAGAAGAAATTGATTCAGAAAAATTGTATTATTTTCAGCCAAGTATAAATACAAAAAATAATACTTCCAAAGAATTTTACAGTTCTAGGTCGTTCAGATCTTCTCAAATCATTATGTTCACAATCAAGATTTCAAATAAGCTTGGCTCATAAATTAGAAGAAACAAGCGTGCAATTTTAATGATACACCAATTTATAAGAGGAGATAGATCACAAATTATGATTTCTTTTTCATTATAGTCATTAAGCAAAATAATCATCTCCTTTATCTTACCCATTCTTTTATTCTTGAAATAAAATATGATATAACTTGAAAACATGTATCACTAAAATTGACATAAATTATAGTCATTGTTTGTTTAACAATTTTATTTCAACTGAATATGTTATTGTCCAAAGCATATATGCAATGTTGTGAACATGCAATCTAACATTTTAGAAACAATTATTTTTCCTTACGAACTAGAAACATAAATTTGATAAAATACCCCCACACTTAAAAATATTTCAAGAACATATAACTTTTATAAATTTAAGATGTCTCTAATCATTTTCATATAGAAAATCCAACATACACATTTTACAAGTTATATGTTAATATTAACATGTCAAATCAAACATAACAATATAAATTCTCACATTAATATGTCACATAGATCATCATAACATTTAATCATACAAGAAATATAAATAGCATGCCTAATAATTTTGAATAAACATGTTACAAACCCTTTTTCACAGAATATATTCTCGATTCATCACATTTGAAGGAAACTTAGGCTAAGTTTTTTTTTTTAACTTTGAATAATACCTTGCCTCTTCAAATACTTGTGCAGTTTCAAACGGTGTTTAAGATAGACAGTTTCTTCCCCTTCCTCCGTAAGAGGACATGACATAAATATATGCTTAGTAGCATCATTGTCTATCATCAACTCTTTTTGTATTCGTAAATATATCAATTTTGAGAAATTGTCACAAAAATTATCTCATCTGCTTCAACCAAATTAAAATTTGGCTCAACATGATTTTCCCTTTTTGATTATTTCATCTGTTTCAACCAAATCGATATTTGATTTAACAGGATTAACAACGTCTGTTTCAACCAAATTGGCTTAATAGGATTAACGACATCTGTTTCATCCAAATTAATATTTGGCTTAACAGTATAATCATTTCTCATTGAAATTTCTGCACTAAGTTATATGGTGGCTCAATGTGTCATCATAATTGGAGATAAAAATTGTGGGCATAGTCAATGAATAATGCACCAGGTAGGTTCCTATGAAAGAGAGGTGGTGTAAAAGACACTCTTAAATACCAAGTCTTTGATAGGACCAATCCTAGACATGCACTTTCACATTATACCAACAATCAATTATGGAGTCCGCCACACATAAAATAATTTTCCTTTTCCTTCTTTTTTTTTCAATATATTATTTTAAGTTTGTAACCAACTTCAATCATGCTTAAAGCTCAACTCACAAAATACTGTAAGCATAGATATTAGGCATAATAATAATAATAATTTAATATTATAGCATAAATAAATAAAATTATTATCTAAAAGCATCCTCAAAAATTCATAGACAATACATACCTTTTTAGCAGTGGAGTTCAAATTATGATGTACAGACAACATCACGACGGTAAAGGGACGCACTAGAGTACTGCACGGACAGCGTAACAACAACAGCAACACCAACGAAAATCTTTGTTAAGAGGTCGCAGGTTTTCGGTTTAAAATAGAAAATGGGTAAAATATCCTTAAGATTGTAGGAAAAATATTTGGTTAAACCGAAAAGGGTTGAAAATAAGATTTGCTTGAGGCGTGCACTAGACACTGTCCTTAAGGATATTTCGCGGTGAAGCGTACCCTCCAGGATTCAACAAGCACTTCTGTTAAAGCAGGCAACAGAAAGAGCAAAGAACCAATGAATACTCAGCTTTTAAAAGGTGTTTAAAATGAGAGAAAGAAGAAGAAAGTAAGTAGATGATTCTACTTTAAGATGTGAATTATGAAGGCATATGTGCATGGTATTTATAGTACCATGCATGCCTAAAAAGGGCATCTAAAAATAGCAATTAGTCAATGGCAAATCGGTCGAAAATAAAATGAATGGTTAAGAATAAAGATATTTTTATTTGAAATGAATGGTTAAGATTAATTAGAAAAATGGATGGTTAAAAATGAATATAATTTCATTTTAAAATGGATGGTTAAAAACGAACTTTAAAAATAATAAATAAATAATAAAAATAGATCGAGCATCTAGTTCATGCACATGGGAAAATTCACCAGTTTCAACTGGACTAAACTTCTTGACCAAATCTCATGTGCGCGCAACCACCATTATATTTTTCTCTTACAAGCTCAATACCAAGTCTTTATATTTAAAGACAAAACAAATAATATAAAAGAGAGATGTGGGATTCTTTGAAATATACTAAGTAAATTTATATTTTTACAACACATTTTAACCTAAATTGAAAAACACTTTTTACTTTAAAAACACTTTTAAAAAACAATTGTACAAAACATGGCCTAAATCACATACGTGACAGGTTACAATTGGTTACCAAATAAGAACATGAGTGGTATCATTTGGATTGGATTGCTTGCTAAGCATAGGCACCAGTCTATAAAATGGGGCTTTGTTAAAACAAACAACAAACTACTCCCACTGAAATCTAATTCTTGGTTATCAAAGTCAAGAGATCATCTTTCTGTGAAACAATGGCATCTTCAGCTCTGACCGGTAAGGTCGAAACCGATGTAGAGATCAAGGCATCTCCTGAGCAGTTCCACGATATGTTCACCAACAAACCTCACCATCTGCACCATACTTGTAATGACAAGGTTCAAGGATGCGATTTGCATGAGGGTGAATGGGGGAAAGTCGGTACCATTGTCAACTGGAGTTATGTGCATGGTATGCTATAATTACATAAACATAACAAACTCACTATTCTATTCTAATTTTCCACGCTTTTCGATTCATTTCTTGCTCTATCTGTTTGTTACTAATATTAAGATGGTTTGTTTGTTTAGATGGAAAGGCTAAAAAGGCGAAGGAGGTAATCGAAGCTGTAGACCCTGATAAGAACTTGCTCACTTTCAGAGTGCTGGAGGGAGATCTAATGGAAGAGTACAAGAGCTTTCGAATCACCCTTCAAGCTTCGCCCAAGAGCGAGGGGAGTGGCAGTGTAGTGCACTGGACTTTGGAATATGAGAAGCTGCACGAAGGGATTGACCATCCCGAGACTCTACTGCAATTGGCGGTCGATGTCTCCAAAGACCTAGACGCTCACCTCACCAAACCAAACTGAAGGATCGGTTAAGAAAATGATATGTTGGTATTATTACTACTACTCGAAGCAGTACTGGTGTGTTTAAAGAATAAATTGACAGCTGCCTTTCTTATGTATTCTGATATGAATATGATATGCTGTGGAAGAGAGGAAGCTCTGTGTTTTCTTGCATGTTTGTTGTTTAATCATGTATCAAATTGAACGTATCTTGTTCTTCTATTTGTGTGCTAAATATAAAAGTGGTTATGGTTTCATAATCTCTTTCCTCTTTTACTTTTAATTTTTGAGCTATTATTTGCCATTTGCTCCTTTTTGTTGTTAGGGTAAGCATTCGGTCGAATCAAATAAAAATTTTGAGTTAGTCGAGTTGACGAATCTTATTTTATAATTTAAATTTTATTTGATTTTTTTTCGATTTGAGTTGAGTTTAAGAAATTTGAGCCGAGTCGAGTTTTTTTTCGAATTTCTCTTCAAATTTAGTTATATTTTTTATAATATTATTATAAAAATGGTTCTAAGTTAAATGAATTTCTCTAATCATATAAGTTATATATATATATATATATATATATCTCCAAATCCATTTTCATATTAGTAATAAGTGTAATGTTATTTAATAAATAAAATATTTCTAAAATTATAAATATATTTGTAATGTTATTTTTTAAATAATAAAGTTTTAGGATGAAATATTGATGAGAGTATAATGGAGTCAATGAATTAATGAGATGAAAAAAAACAGTTAAATGATGAAATTGAATAAAATAAAAAGTTAATGTATAATTGAAAAAAAAATTAAATTTATTGTTAAAAATATGAATTAAAGTTACGTTGATATTTATAGTGGTGTTAAAGCATTTGGTTTGAATTTGGCTAGAAATGCACTAAAAACAAATGAGAAAGTGAAGAAATGAGAATATACAAAGTTGAGGGATTAGATTGCAAAAAGAGAAAAATTGTTAAAAAAAAGGAATTGAAGCATAAAACATTAAAATGGAGGAATTTAAGAAATAAGAAAATCAAGAATCATAAAAGATTAAAACTCAATTTTTTTATTTTTCAAGTTACAAAATTCGAACTAAAATTGAGCCAAAACTCACCCTTTTATGCAAGTACACAACTCACACAACCTTTTTTATGTAAGTTCAATTCACACGCGTAAGGCAAGCATGCAACAACTTAGAGTAAGGCTAAATATGACAGTTTTTATTAAAATATGACACATTTATGATACATAAAAACGTATAACTCAATTAAATATAATTTTATATTTATTTTTTATTATATTATCTTCGTTAT
Organism: Hibiscus tridactylites; assembly: GCA_958450335.1. Taxonomy (NCBI): domain Eukaryota; kingdom Viridiplantae; phylum Streptophyta; class Magnoliopsida; order Malvales; family Malvaceae; genus Hibiscus; species Hibiscus tridactylites. The sequence goes on from OY288276.1 coordinate 86,230,629, forward strand.
TCTTTTAATTTTTTAACTTAACTAGTAATTATTAAAAATTTTCCTTGAATTGATTTTTTTAATTTAATTAATAATTTTAATATTTATTAAAAATTAATTAAATTATTATATATATAATTATATTAAAAACTAAAATTTTAAAATTATATTTAATTGAGTTATATGTTTTTATGCAACATAAGTGTATCATGTTCGAGTCCCCTAAAATCACATTTATTTCTCTTTTATAACAATTACAATCGAATAACTCATATATTATAGGTAGTATTTCGTATCACAAATTTATGTCTGGCCTAGTGATAAACCTTTGTCGCTTTCACCAAGGATTCTTAGGTTCAAATCCTACCATTGCCAATTACATTGCCAGTTACATGTGTTACCACCTAATTGAATAATTAATTTATTTTATTAGATTAAAACTAGGACTAAATTGAATGATCGTATAAATAAAGGGGACTAAATGTGTAATTATACCAATTATTTTAACAGTCCCGTGATATATTTAACACAATTAAAAATATAATGGTTAAATCGATACTAATCTTATAGTTTGGTGGTCATTAGTATAGTTTACTCTAATTTTTATTATATAAATTTACTATTTATGGTGCATGACTCTTACCTGTTCCTGATCCCATCAAATTAAACTTGAAAAAAAAAACTTTAAATTCAAACCATGTCTGATGTGTCCAGTCTAATCTTATTAATATGTATATTTAATGTAATTATAATCATAAATTCGATATCTATACTGGTCGGACAAAGTAGCAACAATTATGTAGCTGAAATAAATTTTCATCCACGTTTTTGTTTCATACATTGATTAGCTGGTCGGTCTAGCAGCTTCATATCTGCAATAATTGTACAGCTGAAATAATTTTTCATCACATTTTTTGTTTAAGAATTTTTTTTACAGCTGGTTGGCTTTTGATTACGAACGTTTAAATTATTTTTTAACGTTATTTAAAAAATATTTTCCTAACATTATGTTATCATGGTATGAAGAATTTTCTACACTCACCAAATCAATGTGAATAGAATATCTTGTAGATGTTTTTTCATAAACCTAAATCAAATTCTAATCCTACTTAGAGGTTTAAATTATAATCACTCGTTGTATTTTAAATATTCGATCCGGTTCAATTCAAAATTTCAAATATTTAAAATTTTTGGATCGGTAATTTAACGATCTATATTCGATCTGAAAAAACGGATATTCAATTATTCTAATATTTGATATTTGGATATCCGAATTTATGACTTGATTTAAGCATTTTTTAATTTGACAGTCATATTCATGAAAATTTTGGGTTTCCGAAATAATCAACAAATTATAGAATATAATAAGATTTGTATCCATGAAAATTTTAAATTTTCATATATAACAAGTAAAAATAACAAATATAACAAAATTCATATCTATAAAAAAATTGAATTTTCATATTTTGGATAATCGAATATCCGGTCCAAATGTGAAATAACAATCCTTATCCGATCCAAAATTTTCTGTAACACCCCTAAATAATGATATAGGTAAAAAAGAGAAATGATGAGAAGAGAATTGAGGCCAGAGGGTTTCGAACCAGCGACCTCGCCACAACCTCATACCCCTTGTGTTTAGCCGCTGAGCTAAGTGCCAAAGTTTGTCAAGGGATAACTCGGTTAAGTCTTGAAGTAAACAAAAGTCTGTAGTTTTTAAACCGAATTAAATCTATCAATCTGACTTTTCACCTACCGTATGAATGCCCTTTCGAATAAAAAAAAAGGGTGGGGGAAATCAGATATTCTCGGAATACCAAAAGTTCTCACCTAACCACCATCATCTTCAGCTTCGATCTACCCCACCGTCTGGCTGTAGCGTGCATCGCCGCCGCCGACCGGAGCGTTGTCTTCGTCCGATCAAAACCCCTCACCCCACTCGCGGTGAGACGTCGTCGTTCGCCGTGGAAGACCAATTGAAGGTTCGTACAAAAGCCTTGGATCGCCGCCTCTGTTTTTTACCGATTCCGGCCACCTCGATTGTCCTATCACCGCGCCGCCACCGTCAACGGATTCCTCCCGTCACGACAAGCAGAACCCAGTCAACCGATTGTATGTTTGACGCCGATTGAAGGTTCGTCGGAGTTTCGCCATTTACAACGGAGATTCGACGTTATGGGTAAATTTCGATGAGTTTTCTGGCCCAAATGAATTGCTCTCCTGTTGATAGTACCCTTGGCTGATGGGCTATATTTTTTTGATAAAATCGACGCAAATGGTGCCTCCGGCGACCTTCCCCGGTGACTGTCTGATGACCAGTTTGCCCTTGGGTAAGTAAACCGGTCCGAACCGGTATAATTAAACTAGTCTGAACCTATTGATCAAACCTGGTCTGAGCCCAATCAAACTAAGCCCAGTTTGGTGTCCGACTCGACTCGTCTTCCCGAGTCTGACCTGACCCATTTTCCTAGTCGACTTAGTGAGTCAGCTCACCTGAGTTAACTCAGTGAGTCAGATCACCCAAGTTGACTCAGCCGAGTCAAACCAATTGACCAATGACGTCAGCATGATGTCAGGATAATTGAAAAAAAACCTTTAAACACTGAAATAACTGAATATCTCTAAGACTTGTGTATGTTGGTCGTTTGATATATATATGTGTAAATTTGAATGAATACCATATAAAGGCATATTCGATCTGTTTGGAGGAAATACATAGTTTACGGTAAGAGTAATCTGTTTAAGTGTACGTTCGATGCTATGGTTTGGGTGTACTGCTCACGTTCAAATACATGGAAAATATCGCTCGATTATATGTTCGATTGCTCGTTGTAAGTTCAGTGGATGGTTGGCGATGGCAAGCCATTCTTGTTTTGCACAAAGTTCAATTTTAAGAAATGAATGTTTAAGGTGTATCGCCTGGTTAAGTGATGACGCCATGTTGATAAGTTCGATTGTTTCAAAGGGGCTCGGAAACTTGATGAACAACTAAAATTCCTGAATTATGTACATCACCGTCTATTTACCTCGATGGTTTAAATTATCAAATTACCCTTGAAGGCCAGAATGGACATTTTATCCTCGTAAGCTTTAATGTTTGAATCACTCACGATATATCTGAAATCTCGCCAATCTCGATGTATCAACTTTTGATGTTTGGTTCGAGCCGTTATTGCCGAACTTCCCTTTTATAAGGACCCCATTCTGCAATCAGTCCAAATTTGTCAAATGTTCTCCTTCTGATAATGATCAAGTGTCTTAGAGGAATGAATTGAACCATGTGGAATTTTCTTGCACAATTATATTCTCTCCGATCTGAAACTAATCCCCTCTCTGATGCGAATCATGAATTTTGTCTGTTAAATTATATACATATGTATCTTATCTGGAATGCGTGCTCTCTGATTTCTGTTACTCTGAAAATATATGTATGATTACTATCCTTACTCCGCTCAATCTGTGTTCACTAGGTTATTCTAATTGGGGTACTTTGGGTTATGTTCTGAAGTCTTTGTAGGTTCAGCGCTGGTAATTCCTTATGGACCCGAGGTCTCCCCTTGGGTAGGTTCCAATGCCTCGGCACGGGTAATCCCTTATGGACCTGAGGCGGCCCCTTAGTGTAACACCTGGGTTTAGGGGTTGGGAGAAAATAATATTTAAATAATATTTTAGGTCTCGATTTATGATTAAAATGATATTATATATTATTTGGACCTAGTGATTTCAAAGCAAACATTTTATGATTGGACTAAATTGAAATGAAACTCAAATTACATAGATTTTAAAGTAAAGGAGAAATGGCCATTCATTAATGGCATTTTTGTAATAAAATGGTCTTTCAAATTTTAAACCCCTTTTCTATTAAAAATAAAGCTTTGTCATCTTCCTCACTCTCCCAATCCCCATTCCAACGACAAAGAGCCCCCTCCCCCTCCATTTTACTATTCCATTTCCTTACTCCTTCATTTCAACTCGGTTTTGAAAGGTAATTACGTTTTCGACTTGCTCTCATCTTCCTCTCTTCAAAAGTACCTTTAGATTTCATTTTTATCCATGTTTTGGAAGTTTGGTTTTTCATGGAAAAATGGTAAAGGTTAAAGCTTTATGGGTTTTTACTTAAGCTACTGATTTAATGATGTTAGATATGGTGTTTGTGAGTCAAATGGTCCAACATATATGATTTTTACATAATTTAAACTAATTTTCGGAAATGAGTTTTGTTGGGGTTTTAGAGAGGTTTTAGAGTTGGTTTAAGGGCTTTGATGAGTGGGAAAATGCTTAGTTATGACAGTATGATATATGAGGGTCACTTTGGGTGTGTTTGATGATTGTTTGGATGTTTGAAATGGAAGATTTCAGTGGGTTTTGTGGGCTGCTCGGGAATTCTGTTTTGGGCATGAATTTGGGTGTCAATTGCTTGGAAATGTTAATCCGGGTTGTTTCCAACGACTAGTTATTGATTGTGGGTGTTTTGTTTGTGTTTGGGTTTGATTAGAATCAAGGTTTGACATCGATGAGACATCGGGAGTGAATCCGGAAGCTTGAAGGTGTTGCTTGCTTGGTAGTTGAGCTTGGAAGTGAAGGTGAGTGGTTAATGTTTTCAAAAATGGTTTTGAGTATTTGGTTCAAGCATGTGGACTAGGTTGGGCTTGGTAGACCCACCTAGAGTTAGGATTAGAGCGGTAGCCTAATTCTAAGCTTTAGGTAGAGACATTGGTTGAACTCTTAAATTGATGTTTATGCCTCATGATGACTTGTGTTGGTGATGGATATGTATAAATATGTTATACGTGTATGTTGAGGCATGGTTGTGATGCATTGTTGTATGCATGTGGATTATTCATGATTGTGATCATGGTGAGTACGTGCTAAGCACGAAAGTTGATATTAAATGGTAATGTGGATTGAGTTAAATGTTGGCACTAGTATGCTTGGGTACAAATGATCGATCATTAGGATGTTAATGTGCACACGTGAGTCAAATGCGCGCGTGGTCTTGATGATGGTAGTCATCAAGATGGAGTACGGGTTCGCCCGGAAATTCTTCTTATGTATCTGATAGTCGGTGATGAGTGTAATCCCATCGACGGGGCGTGAGGATGAGTGGAATCCCCTCCGCGAGAATGGTGATGAGTGTAATCCTACCGTGAGGTAAAGTTGTTGTTGGATGTGAGTTCCAACGTGTTTATCCGCGTATTCAAGTCATAGCTAGGTGCCAATATGAGTTGATTGTGTATCAATGTGATTTGGAATGTGATTCCTATTTGGATTATTATATGTGTTACATATGATGTGGATTTGAGCTTGTTAAGCATGGCATGACATTGTATATATGTTCATGCATCATTTGCACTTTTGGCTCATGAGGATCGAAGGTAAGAACATGCATTTTACCTTGTTGAGATCGTGCTTGGACCCTGCATTGTCGAGGTTTGTTTTTAAGGAGCTTACCTTCACTAAGCTTTATGCTTACGCTCTCTTTTGTTCGACAATGCAGATCCTTAGTTCGTGGGTTGCTAGTGCAAGAAGGGGCCTCCAAGTGTGTGTGCTTTGTGGTGCTAGCCTAGCTACCAAGTATGGTTATTTTTTAGTTATGATGTAATGGTCAAGCAATGGGACATGTATTTGTGTTGTGATGCTTTCGAAGTATGTTGATGTTGTTTGTTAGGAGCATGTTAGACTCCTTTTATATGTTTTGTTGGTTTGGCTTTTGGATGTATGCCTTGCTTGTAAACCATGTTGGATTTGCCTATCTTAATTGTCTAAGTGTATGACCTTGTGGAAGCATGGAATCTTGAATGTGCTACATGAAACCTTGATGTGTTTATTGATTCATCTAATGTTTGGCTTCTATATGTTTGTTGTGTGCTAAGCATGTGCTATTAGGGTGTTTTCCATCTAGGTTGGTTGTATGTTGAGTCTCGAGTGTCTTAGTTGAGTTTTGGGGTTGCCTTGTATCCAAAACCAGCAAAAATCTGTCTTTTCGCAGCCCGTATATCGAAACGGTTGGTCTCGTTTCGATAAGGCCTCTTGTTTCAGGCCAGGTGTTTCGATACGCTTTGGGTCCGTTTCGGTACAGATTTGCTACTGGAAATCTGAGAAATTGCCGATATTTTGGGTATCGAAACTGGTCCAGGTGTTTCGAAACGGTCAATATGTCGTTGACCACGAGAAGTTAACCGTTGGGGGTGTTTCGGAACGGTTGACCGCCGTTTCGATACGGCCTTCTCGTGTGGACTTGGGGTCGTTGACCAAATCAAGGCGTTTCGATACACCTCTTGGGTGTTTCGAAACGGCCTGCTTATAAACCTAAAAATTAGCTGATTAACATGTTGTTTGGGCTTGGTTGCTTTTAACTTGTGTTGTTTTTCGCTGTCGTGATCACATAGGATTTAAACGTGCCCTTAGAGAAGATATAATTAAAAGAAATTTTTAAGGTTGCTAACCGAGGTGGAACCTTAACGGGTTTCGCATCGGTTTTCCCCGTGTAGCCTACTCGAATCGGTCAATCGACCAGACCGGGGCGAGGGGTTACACTTAGGTTGGCTCCTATGCTCATTGGGCCTAGGGTAAGTCCTTATGGATGCAGTTTTGGGGAACTGCATATCGGTGTATGGTTGAAGGGTAGTTATGTTAACAATTAGTTTTTCATGTTCCCTCTCTAGCCTCAGTCAAACTCTATTATTGTCTGAAATATTCTATCTATCATTCTTGATCTATAACTAATGGAACACCCTAAACTCTCTGGCTAGATTTTCGGAATCTATGTCCATTATGATTACCTGAGTTCGACATCGTGATTGGAAAATTAATTAGAAATGAATATGTTACTTTCAAGCGTAACAACTAAACGAATTGTATTCTATATCTAAAACTTGATAATGCTTGCTCCTCCCTTTTGTTCTAATACATCTAATACTTACGTGTAGCATGAAGCATCTCCTGGTAGTCTGTATTACTGAGCTTTTCGAAGCTCACGTTGTTTTTACCATCAAAGGTTAAAAGATCGACCTTGTTGCAGCTAACAACGTTGGTATGCGAGTTTCTTCAGCTTGCTCGTGGAATATGGTATATGTGTAATCATGGGGCATGTATGTCACGTTTTGATTTATATTCGAGTATGAAATTTATATTAATAATTTGTAGCATGGTTTTGTTTCATTGCCTGAATATTTTCTGAAATTGTATTTTAATTCAAAACTTGATTTATGACTTTAATTGTCTTAGCAATTTGTTTTTTTGAAATTTTTAACGTGGGTCGCTCCGGTGACCCTAATGTGACTTCTTAGGATCCGTATTAACGTATAAGCGGGTCTAGGGGTTACATTTTTGGATATCCAATATGAATTACCTTAAAAAAATAAAAAAATAGATCAGATATTCGAAATTTTGGATCGGATCAACGGATAAACGGATCAGATCAGATTTTTCTTTTGCACACCCTTAGTTTCTAGTGGGTCTAAAACCCATGACATAAGGGTGGAGCTTGTCCAACCGGCCAAATATACTTGCTCATCTTGTATATGTCTTAGAAAAGAATTTTACGTTTTTATTGTAAATCTTTTGACTTTGGTTTAAATATAAACACTAGTTATTATTTTCATATGCATTCCAAATCATCTCATAGCAAAATCCTCTTTTCTGTGGTGAGGCTAGAGGGGATTGTTTTTTGAACAGTGAAGTAATTTGTTAACGAGAGTTTAAATTGTTAATGAGTGTAATAACGTATTAGAGATTGGTATGCGGGGTGGTGGCTGTCAATTGTGTTCGGGTTTTGTTTGTTTGTGATGGTTGTTCAGGCGAGTTTAGTTACTGTCTTTTACGCTTATCATGGGATTGTTCTTCAGTCTAGTGCCTTCCATCACTGTTCCCCCGTTTCAAGGTTTTATTTTAATTAAATAAAATTTAGTCAACTTAGAAAAAAAATCCTCTTTTAACTCTCTCAGACTCTCACCCTCTCCTTCTTGGACTACTACATTTTTCTTAATAGAGGATTAGTTTGTTTACACTCTTTTTGTTTTCTGCCTCATTAAAATTGTGGTTTGTTGAATTTTAGAGGGTCGAGTTTTGTTACATTTTTATTAAATTTTTGTGATAGAATTATGCTTTTATTCTGTCGGTTGGGCTGGATAGGGATAAAACACATTAAATTTGGATTAAAAAATTTATATTTCTGATCAGATTCAGGTCAGCCAAAATCCAAGTTTACCCGCCCCATTATCCTCCCTAAAATCAATTTGGGCAATGAAAAGCGCATGTGAATGTTCTCTTCCATGAAGCAATTAATAATTGTGAAAAAGGTTATATTTAAGCACTTCAAAAAAATCAATATCTACTCAATGTGAGATTTATATTACCAAATCTCATATTAAATAGATACTGAGTTTTCAAAATGCTTAAATAAAACATTTTGGGTAAAGTACACAGACGGTCACTGAACTTTAGTAAAAAAAATAAAATGGTAACCAAACTTTCAAAAATCACAAAATGGCAATTAAACTTTATGTTTTATAACAAAATAGTAACTAGACGTTATATGTCGTTAAGTGGCTGTTATAAACTTTGGCATAATTACACATTTAGTCCTTCATATTTATACATTCAATAATTTAATCCTAATTCGAAACAATTCACTAAATTTAGCCATCGTTATTTACGCATTCTTTCAATTTGGTCCTTAAAGCAAAATTCCAAAGTATGGTAACATGATAAATAATTACAATTAATTTTTTATTGGAACTCGAAAACTCGACTCGACTCAAATCGAAAAAATTTCAAATAATGTTTGAGTTGTAAAATATGACGCGTCAACTCGAATAACTTAAATTTTTTTGACTCGACTCGATCGAACGCTCATCTCTATCTTAAGATATGACGCGTCAACTCGAATAACTCTATATTCGAATATTTTAAATCATTTTTTCTTTTAAATCGAATATTTTTAAAATAGAATATTTAATATTTTCATATTTAAATCACATTGATTATTTAATAATAACTTTAAATATTCGATTTAAAAGAAAAAATGATTTAAAATATTCGAATATTTAATTAAATTTTTATAGGAACTCGACTCGACTCAAATCGAAAGAATTTCAAATAAAGTTTGAGTTGTAAAATATGATGCGTAAACTTGAATAACTCGAATTTTTTTTACTCGACTTGATCGAACGCTCACCTCTATCTTAAGATATGACGCGTCAACTCGAATAACTTGAAATATTCGAATATTTTAAATGATTTTTTCTTTTAAATCGAATATTTTTTAAAATAGAATATTTAATATTTTCATATTCAAATCACATCGAATATTTAATAACTAATTTAAATATTCAATTGAATTTAAAAATATTCAATTTAAAAGAAAAAAATTGATTTAAAATATTCGAATATTTAATTAAATTTTTATAGGAAATCGAAAACTCGACTCGACTCGAATCGAAAAAATTTCAAATAAAGTTTGAGTTGTAAAATATGATTCGTCAACTCGAATAACTCGAAATTTTTTGGCTCGACTCGATCGAACGCTCACCTCTATCTTAAGATATGACACGTCAACTCGAAATATTCGAATATTTTAAATCATTTTTCTTTTAAATCACATCGAATATTTAATAACTACTTTAAATATTCGATTTAATTTTAAAATATTCGATTTAAAATATTCAAATATTTAATAAATATTTAAAGTAGTTATTAAATATTTGAATATTTAAAAGAAAAATATTTAAAATGGTTATTAAATATTCGAATATTTTCAATCATTTTTTCTTTTAAATCGAATATTTTTAAATTGAATTGAATATTTAAAGTAGTTATTAAATATTCGATGTGATTTAAATATTCTATTTTAAAAAATATTCGAATATTTCGAGTTATTCGAGTTGACGCATCATATCTTAAGATAGAGATGAGCGTTCGATCGAGTCGAGTCAAAAAATTTCGAGTTATTCAAGTTGTCGCGTCATATTTTACAACTCAAACTTTATTTGAAATTTTTTCGATTCGAGTCGAGTCGAGTTTTTGAGTTCCTATAAAAATTTAATTGTAATTATTTATCATGTTACCATACTTTGAAATTTTGCTTTAAGACCAAATTGAAAGAATGCGTAAATAAAGAGGGCTAAATTTAGTGAATTGTTTTGAATTAGGACTAAATTGATTGAATGTATAAATATGAAGGACTAAATGTGTTATTATACCAAAGTTTATAACAGCCACTTAACGACATTTAACGTCTAGTTACCATTTTGTTATAAAACATAAAGTTTAATTGCCATTTTTTATTTTTGAAAGTTTGGTTACCATTTTTTTTACCAAAGTTCAGTGACCGTCTGTGTACTTTACCCTAACATTTTTTACATATATTTGTGGAGTGATTGAAGAAAAGATTTACACATACACGTCATTGTCGTTTGATCTTATTTATTTTCGTGTTTGTGAAAGATGTATTGAGTATGTTCTAAGTATTGGATAAAATTTAGGGTAAACTATCTGAATGTCCACCAATTTATTGGGAAAGTTTTAAAATGACCACCATAGAAAAAAAAACGCGTCATTTGACTACCCAAACTATTAAAATGGGATCAATTTGGCCACCGGCCGTTAAGTGGCTAACGGAAGGTGACGTGACAGTTAAAAAATTAAAGGTATAATTACACATTTAGTCCTTACTATTTACACATTCTTTCAATTTAGTCCTAATTTTAATCTAATAAAATAAATAATTAGGTGGTGACACGTGTCAACACCTTATTGGAGGGATTTAATTATTTATATTTAATTTAATAAATTTATTTTCATCCCCCAATCAGGTGGCTGGGTAACCTGGGCTAAAGCGCAAGGCAACATGGCAAAGCCACTAGGCTAAAGCCATTTTTGTGATACAAAGTGCAAATAATTAATATAATTCATACTTGGTACCACATGATTGAAGGATGAAAATAAACAGAACAAAACTGGGTATTTGCATGAATCGAACCTGGGCAACCTAGGGAAGAAACGACAAGGCAAAGCCACTGGGCCAAAGCTATTTTTGTGATATAAAATGCAAATAATTAATATAAGTCATACTTAATTCTTTATGCCAAGGAAAAGTAAATAAATGTGGATTAACGAGATTCGAACATGACACGCTTATAATGCATAAAAACATATAATCCAATAAAATAAATCTAATAATTAAATTATAATTTAAAATTATATCAATTCATTTCAATTATGTTCATAAGTTTGTATTCACTAAATAAATTTAATATAGTTTTAAATTTTTAAAGTTGTAATATAATTTCATATATATATATATAGGAATTTAATTAAATTTTTAATAAATATTAAAATTATAAATTAAGTTAAAAAAATCAATTCAACGATTATATACGTGAACTTATAAAAATAAATGTGAAAACGAAAAATATATTAAATTTAGTTTAAAAATACAAAATTCTTAAAACTATTTTTATTTTAAATTGTGCACTAACTATATTTTAAAATATATACAAAATGTTGTTAACTTTAATTTAATTATTAGATTTATTTCATTGAATTATATGTTTTTATGCATTATAAGCGTGACATGTTCGAATCTCGTTAATCTACATTTATTTACTTTTCCTTGGCATAAAGAACCAAGTATGAGTTATATTAATTATTTGCATTTTATATCACAAAAATGGCTTTAGCCCAGTGGCTTTGCCATTTGGTTTCTTCTCTACATTGCCTAGGTTCGCTTCACGCAAATACCAGTTTTGTTCCATTTATTTTCATCCTTCAATCAGGTGGTACTAAGTATGAATTATATTAATTATTTGCACTTTGTATCACAAAAATGGCTTTAGCCTAGTGTCTTTGTCATGTTGCCTTGCGTTTCTGCTCAGGTTACCCAGCCACCCAGGTTCGATTCACGTTGGGTGCAAAAGTTCCGTTTATTTTCACCCCAATCAGGTGACACGTGTCACCACTTGATTGGGGGATGAAAATAAATTTATTAAATTAAATATAAATAATTAAATTCCTCCAATAAGGTGTTGACATGTGTCACCACCTAATTAATTTATTTTATTAGATTAAAATTAGGACTAAATTGAAAGAATGTGTAAATAGTAAAGACCAAATGTGTAATTATACCTTTAATTTTTTAACGGCCACGTCACCTTCCGTTAGCCACTTAACGGCCGGTGACCAAATTGATCCCATTTGAATAGTTTGGGTAGTCAAATGACGCGTTTTTTTTTTCTATGGTGGTCATTTTAAAACTTTCCCAAAAGATTGGTGGTCAACTAGATAGTTTACCCTAAAATTTATTTTGTGTTTTCTGCTTTTTTTTTTCTCCTACGACTTTTTTTTTATTTTTGTCTCTATTATTGTTGTGGTATTTAAAAAACACCGAAAGCGCTGTAAGGAATTTTTTTTAATATGTCATGCGACAAAAGTATATTTGTCCGATGTCAGAAATAAGTGTTATTTTAGGAATTAATAAAAATTTAAAAGGTTCGGTATATTTGAGTAAAAGAACCTGTTTGATGGTGATTACCTATATGCTTGTTTGATGGGGAATGCCTCAGCATGATCATGGCCTAAATTACATAAGTGACGGATTACAATTGGTTTCCAAATAAGGACAAGAGTGGTATCATTCGTTGTAGATTGCTGGCAAAGCATAGACACGAATAGAAATCATCTTCCATCTCCGCATCAAAAAAAAAATTAAGGTTAAAGTTTAAGATTAAAGTTTCAGAAATTTATGGTAGGTTGTATTTTAGGGTTTATAATTTAAAATTTAGAATTCAGAATTAGGGTTTAAAATTTGATATTTTAGTGTTGGAGCATAGAGAGGGACACCGAAAAACAACATAAGATTTTTATCTAGCGTGGACAAAAATCTTCTGACCCTTCTAGGTGCCATTTTCTACACTCCAATACTAAAATGCTAAATTCTAAACCCCAACCTTAAATTCTAAATTTTAAACCTTAAAAAACATACATTACACATAATTTCTTAAACGCTAACCTTAAATCTAAACCCTCAACCAAGTTTATTAATGTATGGTATAAAAAGTGGCACAGAAAAGAAAAAGTGACACAATTTTTATTCGCTAAGCATAGGCACCTGTCTATAAAATGGGGCTTTGTTAAAAAAAGCTTAATGGCCCGTTTAGCCCCTAAAGTATACAAAAAATATCGAACTATTCCTTAAAGTATTTTTTGGACGTTTTGCCCCCTGAATTAAAAATCGTAACCTCCGATAGTCCCTCTCATCTAACGTCCATTTAAAAAAATAGGCCAATTAAATCACGTCACATGACTCTTTTGACCAAAAAAGTTAGTGATTTTAATAAAAATGGATAAATAACATGTTAAGTCTCTCAAGTTTTATATTTATTCAATCTAGCTCCTAAAATTGTTCATCTTCTTCCTCCAATACAATCTCTAATAAAACCAAAACCCCACCATTTTCGTCATTGGTTTGACAGCGGCAACAATAATTACCTCGAAGCCACTTGGACCATCTTGCTTGAGCTAAAATTAATTATTGGTCCCGTAAATCTATGCTGTTTGATCTGGCAAGAATACTATAAAAAGGCTTAAGCTTTTACCATTTATGAATGTGGTATCCTGAACCAGAGTTCTCACAAGTGACATTATCAGATCAGTGAAAATCAACCATCACTCTGCAATCTGCAAGGCCAAGAAAGAATGGTACAAGTGAAAATAAATCAAATAGAGTGTAGTCATTGATTTATCCAAGCAAAAGACCGAACCTCTACGCTGTCAGAAATGAGTTAGAAACTGTCGGATAGTGTGTAATAATGCATCGTTTTATTAATAGGATGTGTCCTATATCTTTTTAAAGTTTTCAAAGTTTAAGAGACTTTTTGAATGCATAATCGAGACTAGTATGATATAACTCTAGTTCTGCATTGTTGTTGGAAGTGAGTTACAAACTGCATGTGTTGAAAGAAACATGCTTGGCGAGGGAAACAAATGATTATAATTTGTTTCTTTTCTATATCCTATTGTTATATCTATCCTTGCTTTGATGCCTTTCGAAACTATATGATTATGGTAATTTGCTGTATCCAATTCTTATAAAATCATGGTTATGAAATTTCTTTAAACCCTTTTCAGGAAGATTTGTCCCTAGTTGACTAGTTGTAACACTCTTGCAGTTTCAGAGGCACTTCCAGAAGATATGCTGGCATGGTTTCTCATCTTGGATGGAGTTCATTAATTTCTTTGATTTCCTAGTGTATTAGTATGGTAGACAAGAGAATCACCGAAAATGAAGAAAGCTCGTGCCGTGGTTTCGAGGTAATTATTGTTGCTGCTATCAAACCAATGGCAATTGAAAATGGTGGAGCTTTGGTTTTATCAGAGATTGTATTGGAGGAAAAAGAAGATAAACAATTTTAGGGACTAGATTGAATAAATATAAAACTTGAGAGACTCAACATGTTATTTACCCATTTTTATTAAAGTAAATCAATTTTTTGGTCAAAAGAGCCATGTGGTGCGATTTATTTGGCCCAAAAATTTATTAAAACGGACGTTAGATGAGAGGGACTAACGGAGGTTACGATTTTTAGTTCAGGGGGTAAAATATCTCAAAAAATACTTTAGGGGGCAGTTCAGTATTTTGTGCATACTTCAGGGGCCTAACGGGCCATTAAGCCTTTCTTTTACTATAAAACTCTTCTATTCTATCTTTATATTAGGCTTTAGGTTTAATAGGCAAATAGGTGCCCAAACTATGATTTTTTTTCTCTAGCTAGGTATTCAAATTATTTTTTAGGCCAAATAGGTGCCTAACGTTTCATTTTGTGACTCATTTAAGGTTTTCCATTAATTCTCACCATTAAAGGACACGTGTCATCTCCTAAAAATTCTAAAATTATATTAAAAATAAATAAAGTTAATTAAACAAAATATAAATATATCTTAAAATTTTCAAATAAACCCCAAATCCCTAACCCCCAAATTTGACCACTCTCGCCAGCGTTGGCCGCGTTGCCAGTGACGGAATGAAGTGCCCTCCCCTCATTTCGTCGAACAATCCATATGTCGTTCGTCTTTCGTCCTGCCACCGTTCATCGCGAATCGTTCGAAGAAACCATTCAACAATTTCAGCGTTTCACACGACATCAGTCAATTTTCGGCGACGGGGTTGTGAGGGAAATGGCCGTGATGATCCAATGACCAATTTGGTAGGCAGCGATGTGGCAATCGGCGGCGGAATCGGCCAAAATCAGGATTTATGTTTTCGAGAGTTAAGGATTTTGGAATTTGGGGTTATTTTGTGAAATTTGAAAAACTTAAAGATTTTTTAAAAATTAAGTAATTTTATTTATTTTTAATATAATTTTGGAACTCTCAAGAGATGACACATGTCCTTTAACGATGAGAATAAACAGAGAACCTTAAATGGGTCACGGAATGAAACGTTAGGCACCTATTTGGCCCAAAAAATAGTTTGCGCACCTAATTGATAAAAGGCATAGTTTGGGCACCTATTTGATAGTTAAGCCTAGGCTTAACTATAAAATAGGTTCTCAAATTTTACCACTTTTTACAATAGGTCCCTAAACTATTTGTTGGCTGAAATATGTGTCTAAAGTTTCATTTTGTTATTGTTTTAATGTAACGACATTAAAAAAAACTTAACACCCAATCAAAATTTAATACATGTTTTTTATTTTATTAATTTATTAAAAAAAATATTTTTACAAATCTTAAACTTGTTAAAATTTTCGAAACAATCTCAAATTCAAACACCCAAATTTTAAAATTGGCAACATTACCGCCACGGCGCCACCGATAACCTCGCCGGACCTCACCACCACCGTCGCTGGAGTCCTTTGCCATTTCCGCTAACCACTCATCACCAGTAATCGGTGGGAGTCGTGCCAATTGACGTCGAACGGTTGGATCCTTTCGTATTCGGGAAAGTTTACCAGATTTAATGAAAATATGATATGCACGAAATAGAAAACAGAACTAGCAGAAATGAAAAATATAAATTGCAGAGATACAGAAATAGCTTTCAATATCCAAAATTCAATCCCCCACAATTTAAAAATTCTAAAATAAACATTTTAAATTTTAAATTTCAAATTCTAAATTGAATATTAATTGTTTAATCAAATTTGAATAGACCCCAAAACTGAGTTCAGCTTCGGGTTTGAATAAACACCAAATCCCAAAGTATCCGTTTTCATAATCATGACGATAATATAAAACCACAGGACAATATATTATGGATTAATATTTTATGCACTGGCGGTAGAAATTGAAAGTTTCCACAAGCGCCTTAATTTTAGGTTATAGAAAGTTAGTTTAGGGTATAAAGTTTAGGGGTTTAGGTGTAAGATGATAGAATTTAGGGATAGTTGTTTTAATTTAAGGTTTAGGGTTTATATGTTAGGGTTTAGTTTTTATGGTAATATGGTGAGGATTTAGCTTTTAACGTATAAACCCTAAATTATAACCCTAAACTTTAAATTGAAACAACTATTCCTAAATTCTAACCCCTAGACCTAAACCCCTAAACTCTATACCTTGAACTAACTTTATATACCCTAAAACTAAAACGTTTGTGAAAACTTTCAGTTTCCACCGCTTGTTATAGAATATTTATCCATAATTATAGGGTCATCTAAGTGTAATTTTTATATAGAGTCTGAAGAGCGATGGTATAAAAAACGAATAACTTAAATATTATTAAAACGTACAACGTTTAAGTTGTATGGATAATATTTAAAGTTGTATATTTTTAATATTTTAGGTTATAGTTTAAAATGTTGCCCGGATCAACTTGAAATGTTATATGGTTTAGTAACATTTTAAATTAATTATTTTAACTGTTTTTAAAATTAATTGTTTTATCAACTATTCCAGTAAGTATGGATATGTTGGCCTATCTAATAACCGTTAAAAGTAGAGGTGACAATTGTGTCGTTCGGTTCGGGTTCGTTTCGGGTCATTTTGGATCGGGTTAACTTTCGATTCGGGTTGTTTTCGGTTCAGGTTTGGTTCAGGTTAGATTAGGTTTGAATCAGATTTAGCTCAGGTCAATGGTATTTTGGGTCGGGTCGGGTATCGAGTCGGGTCGATATCGGATAGGTTGATTTTCGCTTCAAGTCAATATCGGATCGGTTGACTTTTCGATTTGAGTTAAAATCGGGTTGGTTGACTTTTCAGTTTAGGTCAATATCGGATCAGTTGAATTTCGAGTCGTGTCAATATCGGATTGATTGATTTTTCGGGTCGGGTCAATATCGGTTCAGTTGATTTTTCGGGTCGGGTCAACATCAGTTCAATTGATTTTTCAGGTCGGGTCAATCTTTAGATGTTCGGGCATTTCAAGTTGATTTGGGTATTTGTCCAAAGTGTATATATAATTATTGATATATTTTTGTAAAAAATGTATTTTTTTTTGTCGATCTTATCATGTAGGCTCAATTTCAACTCTAAATTGTTCAATGTTTTGAAGTCAACCAACATTAAGAGATGTCAATATGATCCAATTGAACCTATAAGGCGTGTTAGAATTTATAATTTGAATTTCATAACGTGACCATTATCGAGTTTTAACTAGCTATTTTCTATTTTTAAAATAAATTTTATATTAATTCTAAGACCAAATTAATTTAACGTAATAGAATTGGACTATGTAAAAACTATTTAATAAAAAATTAATTTTATCATATTTATTTATTTATGAATAAAATTAATTTAAATATATTTTAATTGTTAGACATTTAATTAGGTATTTAAATTTTTTACTTTGTTACTTAATTAATATCATAATAAACCAAATCAAATAAAGAAATATATGTATATATAAAAGTTGGTGTGAACTATATATATATATATATATATATATATATATATATATATATATATATATATATGAAAAAGTTTTTTTTAATTTATTTAAATTAATTAAAATTTATAAGTACTATACGGTTCCAGTTACTTTTGGTTGGAGTCAATTTTTGGTTCGGTTTTCTTTCGGTTCAGGTTGGCTTTCGGTTTGAGCTTCTATTCAGTTCGGGTTACTTTCGATTCGGGTTGTATTCGGTTCGAATTGCTTTCGGTTCAACTTATTTTTTGTTTCGGTTCCTTTCAGTTTCGATTATTTTCGGTTTGGGTTGATTTTCAGTTCAACTAAATATTAGGTCAGGTTTGGTTCGGTTCTATTCGATTCGAATTCAGATCAAATTTAAACTATTATGTTCAGATCCAAATCAAATCTTAAATCAAATAAATTAGTTCGGATCTCGAGTTCCGGGTCATGTTTGGCAGATCTAATTAAAAGTTGGGTTTAGTAGCAATAATTTCAAAATCCACACCGACAAAATGGCAATAATTGTTTCATAAAAAATAGCAATAATTGTGTTGCTGATGTAATTTTCACACCGATTTCTCTGTTTGATGTAATAGGTAGATGCTGGTTGGTCGGCTATGTCATCTCTGTAAGTACTTGCCCATCCACACTTCTAATGCTCATCCGAAAGCAGGGCGTAACTTAACCGTGTTTTAACGAATAAGATTATATTCGTATCTATTTATTTATTTTGAAAATATTATATTTTGTTCGTGTTTGTTTAAATTTTAAAATTGTGTTCAAGTTTGTTTTGTTTATTTTTGAAGGTGTTGATATTCGTTTGTTTATCATTCGTGAACATATTCATTTAATATTCATGAACTTGTTCATTTATTTGTCCTCTAACATGTCCGTTTATATGTTTGCCAAAATGGTGAAATTACACCACCAGTCTTTAAGCTCCTTAGGCTTTACAGTTTGAACTTCAAAGTTTACTATGTGTTCAATTTAGTCCATACTTTCACTAATATTTAAAATATAAAAATAAAAGGAAAATAGGAACGGGTAAACAAGCTTGTTCGTGAACATAAACGAACCGAACATACCTATGTTCGTGTTCATTTATTTATTAAATGAATATAAAAATTTTGTTCACTATCGTTTATTTAACTTAATAAACGAACGGTTCACGAACAGTTCATCCAACGCTATTTTCATTTACACTCCTATCTGAAAGAGTTAATCCAATATAGCGGTTCAGTTGAAACAAATCTAATTGCTTCGAATAAAAGACGGTAAGGAAATTAAGCTTGTAAAATTACATATGTGGCTTGCGACAATTGGCTACATAATAGTAATACGAGAATTAAAAATCATCGGCCTTATTTCGATGCCTATTTTTATGCCCCAACACTAAAAAATTAAATTTTAAGTTTTGGTCCTATTTTTAAATCTTGAACTTTAATTCCTTATACTCTACCTTAAATCTAATTTTTTAGTATGATCCATAAATAGGGCTTCTATTATGATATGAGTAGTATTATTGGACAAGATTGCAACATGGCACAGACACTTGGTCTATAAATTCGCCTTTTGGCTTTTGTTAAAACAACAAACAAACTCCTCCCACAGTCCCACATAGCCAAATCTTGTTGCAAAACAATGGCGTCTTCAGCTCTGACCGGTAAGCTTGAGGCTGATGTAGAGATCAAGGCTTCTCCCGAGCAGTTTCACGACATGCTCGCCAACAAACTGCACCATGTGCCCCATGCCGCCAATGACAAGGTTCGACGATGCGATTTACATGAAGGTGAATGGGGGAAAGTCGGTACCGTTTTCGACTTCCACTATTTCCATGGTATGGTATATAAACATAACAAACGTAGAATTCTTTTCATGCTTTTTGCATGGTTTCATACTCTTTTTTAATACTTATAATAAACGATTGTGTTCGTTTAGATGGAAAGGATAAAGTGGCAAAGGAGGTGGTTGAAGCTGTAGAGCCTGACAAGAACTTGATCACATTCAGAGTGATCGATGGAGATCTAATGAAAGAGTACAAGAGCTTTTTACTCACTCTCCAAGCTTTCCCCAAGAGCGAGGGTAGTGGCAGCATAGTTCACTGGACCTTCGAATACGAGAAGCTGCACGATGGGGTTGACCATCCCGAGACTCTGCTGCAACTCGGGCTGGACCTCTCTAAGGACATTGACGCTCACCTCACCCAAGCAAAGTAAAGGACGTCCGTACTATTACTACTGCTTCTACGTGAAGTAACAATATGTTAGAAGAATAAATTGACAGCTTCCTATAATTGAATGTATATGTTTGGATCGATATGCTGTCAAAGAGAGTGAGTTTTGTATTGTCTTGTTTCAGTTGTTTGTCTGTGGTTGAATTATGTCTAGAATTGAAATATTGAATGTATTATGCGCTCTCTATTTGTGCGGTTTATACATATATGTATAGGGTTTCATAATTTCTTTCCATTGTAACATACAATTTGATGATTTTCTAATGGTTTTGGTCCTTTTGGTGGATTAGAAAAGATGGGTTTTTTCATTGTGAGGGTTTTCTTTTATCTGCTTTTGGAGAAAGATTTTGAGATCCAACATGTTTTCTTCAGATCTGGCAGATGCTAGTGAAGTTTGTCTGTTGCTCCGTTCGCGGTGGTTTTTGTTTTTATGCTGGTTATACTTATCTGGTTTGGATGGTAGGGTTTTGATATAAATATAATCAGGTCAGAAATCAAGCTTTGAAAAATAAAATATAATTAATCATAAAAAATAAAACTTAAATGGATTAAAAATTAGGTATTTAAATAGATAATAAACCCCTTTATATTTCTTTTTAAAAAATTTGGAGGACTACAGCTCCATCACTGGATATAATATGGTTTTCCTTTTATTGCTAGATGTCGGTCTAACTGGTTAAGGGTTTGGGTGGTGGAATCAGATAAAATTCGTCTGGTGCCCCTATATATGTTTCAATATTAAAAAATACTATAAAATTAAATTTTAAGGTCTAACCTAAATTCTAAATCATAAACCCGACACCCTATACCCTAAAAAATACATCCTACCTTAAATTCACTAAACCCTAACCACAACCCCTAACCTAAAACCCTAAACTCTAAACTTTAAAGTTAATTTTGAGCGTGGGGCATATGTGGGGCACCGAAAAGGGTAGAAAATTTTCATCCGGTGGCATCGAGGTGCCAAATTGGTCGTTCGGTTCGGATTATTTCGGTTCAGATCATTTTAAGCTATTTCAGGTTTGGTTCGGTTTAAGTTCAGGTCTATGATGATTTCGGTTCAAGTATCGGGTCGAATCATATGATTTTTGGTTCAGTTAATATTGGGTCGGTTATTTTCGGGTTGATTGCTTTCGGGTCGGGTTAATAGGAGATCGATCGGTTTCAGTCGGGTTTTCAGGCCGGGTTAGGTTTGTACACCCTATATATGACTTCATATAACATGTATATTTGACTTTTTAGTGGGTTGTACAACAGTTCACATCTCATTTTTCTTTATTTTAATATCTTTTCTTTATTTCGGGTTATCTTCGGTTTTGTTGAAAATCAGTTCGAGTTCATTCGGTTCAGTTGAAAATCAATTCTGGTCAATTTTCGGTTCAACTTGAATTTGGGTCGGTTTCTGTTCAGTTCGAGTTTCAGATCAAGTACGGGTCATCGTGTACGGATCAATTTCGAAATTTAATTCGAGTGAATCTGTTCAGGTCTCGGGTCAAGAATTTCTATCGTTTTTATTCTATATGCCTAAATGTCTGTGTGGTGAGGCGTGTTTTTGTTGTTTTAGGAGGTTGATCGAACCCTTGAGGCCCTTATCTTTTGTATTTCATCACTAATGTGGTTTTATCTTCCCTCTAATAAAAACAGTAACGACGACCACCACCGAGGTGGAGTCGACCTTCTACGAATATGTTGAAGATAAATGTGGACAAGCTCTGTGGTGCTCATCCAGCGGAAACTGCAGAAGCAATGGCATTCCAAGCGGATATTCGGTTGGCGGACTACTGCCACTATCGAAGGGAATGCGATTAATATAGTCAACAAGTTGGCAAATCCAAAAAGAATGAAATTTAATTGCTTCCTTATATATGAACATCTAGGCGGCGTTTGGTTCGTGGAAAAAATTATTATTTGAGGGAATGATCTTTTTCGGAATCACATACCCACGTTTAGTTGGAGAGCATTCCCTCCAAGTGGTAATTTTACATTCCCAACAGTAGCAGTTTTTTATTAAAGGGTGGGAATGTGATTCCCTTAGATTTCTTAGGTATTTGTCAATTTCATCCCCTTTGGATCACATTACCCCTATGTTAATAGATTTTGTTCATATAGATCCTTTGTAAAATTTAATTAGTTGATTAAATATGTGTGATGTAAATTAGTTAAATATTTTTATTTAATATTAATTTAATGTTTAAATGGTGTTACAAATATTTAATGTATTTTTATTAATATTATATTTATGGTGTTTATAAGTTATATGTTGCGATAGCATATTGCTTAAAAATTAATAAGTTTAGAGTTGATGTTTTTAATTTTATTTTTATGTTTATGACCTTGTAAAATATTTTAGTAGGTTAAACTTATTATATAAATTCTTATCAGTATTATACAAATTTTAGATTTATTTTATTATTTACTTTAATTTGCTTGACATGTCACAAGTAATAAAAAAATTAAAAATTTGAACATATTAAATTTTTAGCATTTAAAAATTTACAAAATATTTTAATAAAGAATAACTAGAGTAAGTAAATATAAAATAGTTTTTTTAATAGTCTAAAGGTAATTACAAGGTAGTATATACAAAGTGATTGAACTCAGGTCTTCTAGGACGAACTTCATCCATTTTTCCACTGAGACCACTTGTTAGGTTCTTTTAAAGAATAATTAATATAATAATTATATTAAATATGATAAATATATAATTTTTACAAATTTTAGATAGTATAACAAAAATAATTCTATTAATTTTTGTGCATGTATTTTTAAGTTAATATTTAAAGTTTAACCTGTTAAAAAGAAAATATAACATATGGACAATTTAGTAAATTTTACTTTCAGATAACCTTATATACCTCCAGCCAAACACAGTAATCTTACATTCCTACACAATAAACCAAACAAGGTAATGTCACATTCCAGTAATGTGTCAAGTAATGTTAAATTTTAAGAATCTTATTCTCAAAGGTAATCTTACATTCCGTGAACCAAACGCACCCCTAGAGTTATCTCCTAGAACTTGATGGGCACAAGCATGACGCGATATTCATATTATTTCCTGAACCTAAAAAAATACTAGCACACATAGGACAAGAGACTTCCCATGTGCCAATTCTTGAAGATATCGAGCCATACAAACAATAATGCACTTGCAGTAACAAAATTATGATGCTCCAAGCCAATTTTGGCATATAAATGTAGTCTCCCTTTGTCGATGAAATAGGTGAGTCAAAATTGCAACAACCAACAAGAACTACAAATTAGACATCTGGCCCTTGTTCTCTAGCTTTCTTCAGCCACTTAAAAGTAACCTCCAGTGTTGAGTAAGCATTAAGCAGCAACATCGTAACATCAGTTAGACTCTTACTCTCAACCAGGGATGATCCGAGGGGCTGACAGGAGCCGTCGTCCCCTCTAAAATTTTAAAAAATTTATACGATTTATAAAATTTAGAATTGTTTTATATATTTTCTATTAAAAATTTATTTTCGTCCTTTAAATTTTTATAAATTCACCTTCTAAAAATTTATAAATTCCTCCCCTAACCTAAAGTTCCGTGTCCTTCCTTGCAATCAACAACATATTTTTCCTACCGATTTTAATCAGATAATCTCAAGAGAGAATCGATATGTTTTTATTCCAAACGACAATGCGGACAATGCTTTCTCACGGCGGAGGAATCGAATTTATAAAGAGCTTTTATTATAACAATTCATGTCATTTAATTAAGAACGAGACATATAATCAAGATATCTATATATATCTCTCTTTTTTCTCATAGTTACTTAGGAATTGAGAAGGTAGGCATCGACATCTTTGGACCAGGTGGTATGGAAATCGCAGTACTTGACAGGTTCAGGGACGTCGTCGTTTAGCTTTTCATATTCGAAGGTCCATTTCACCAAACTTCCCTCCCCCATTGGGGTGACGCTGAGGATGGATCTCCAGTTCTTGTAAGAATTCCCGATTTCACCTTCCAGCAGTTTGTAAACAATTGTCCTGTTCTCTTCGTCCACGCTTTCTCGAAGTTCCGTAGCCGTCTCAAACGTATCTAGAACACAACAACAAAGCTATGGAATTAACAGAAATCATCATTACACATAAAAAAACGTGATTACTAAACTTATTTAGATCAGTGGCCAAGGAATACCTCCAGCAACATAATACCATAAACGGACAGACCCGACAGAAGTCCAATCACCCTCAAGAAGTTTTATGTCTGAAACAAGTTGGCTGGACATCTTTGGCATCAGGTGAGCTTTGGTCTTGAAAGCATCAAAGAACTTGTCAGCTGAGGACTTGACTTCAATTTGGCAATCCATCCTCCTGATCTGAGCCATCGTCTGCTAGCAAGGGAAGCCAAAAAAAACTAGTAGTGGAATTGGGGTGAAAGTTATCCTTAGGGAAGTGCCTTATATAGAAGAATGGTTAATGCTTCTAAATTTTGGGGAAAGGAAGTCTCCATTTGAAATGTCTAGTGGCGAGCTGTCACGATTGCTCCACATGGAATGGTTCCATTTAGCTTTTCCAAAAGGAATTTTTATCTTTTTACTTTTTAGATTCTATTCTATTGTAATAATTTTGTATGGACGAGCATATGGTCAAAAAAATGTGATTACGATGGATAAAAATTCTATGCTTCTTTTTAGTGTATTTTCTATGTTCCAATATTAAAAAAAATAAATTTTAAGCCTTAATCTTAAATTTTAAAACCATAACCCATAAACACTAAAAAGACCCCCTACCCATAATCCATGCATATTCTTTAACCTTTGACAATACACACATTGCAGACAAAATAATTTGAACCGAATCTCCTAAAATAAACATCATCATCTTTTTTATCAGGACCACTTGTTGGGTTCAACGTACGGTGAATATTAAATCAGTAGAAAGTTAAACTTGTAATCATAAATAATGTTTACACATAAATCATAATGATACTTTAATCTAAATCTAAAAAAATCAATAATCTCACCATGTTATTAAATCAAAATGTCATTAACAAATTCTTCTAATGTACCAAACAATAAAGGCATAACAGTCAAAAAAGTGTCTAAATTATATACTTTTTTTTATATAGGTGTCTAAAGTATTTTTTAGACGAAATAGATTTCTAACGTTTCATTCCCTACGGTATTTTAGGTGGTTCTTTTTCGAAGGTGATGCTTGAGTTGGTTAGAGAAGATCTAAGGAGTTGTGTATTGCGTTTTTAGGGGTATCAATTTTGTCGGTGTAAATTGGGGCATTTTATGTATTAAGGGTGATTTATTAGGACTAAATTATTATATTAGATTAAAATTAGGACTAAATTGATAGATTTTTTAAATATAGGAGACTGAATGTATAATTATACCAATTTTATTTAACAACACCGTCAACTTTTCTGTTATTTTTAACGGCTGGTGGTCACATTGATACCATTTAAATAGTTTGGTGGTTTAATTGCTTCGAAAAAAAGTAATGTGGTCAAATCGCAATTTTTCTAATAGTATGATGGTCAAAAAAGTAGTTTACCCTAAAATCAATAATCAACTCTGATCAAACAGGTCTATGTGGATTATATCAACGAGTCAAACAAATCAGGCGAAGTTAATGAATTATTTGTGACAATAAAGATTACCAATAACGAAATCTCATAGATTTTTTTTTGTTCCAAAAATCTCATAGAATTCGGTGACGTGATTAATTACCATTGAATATAAATTATACAGTGACGATAAGGATCTTTGAGGATTCTTTTCAAAGGGAAAGAAAAAAACCAAAAAGGAAGGACATGAAATTAGGGTGTAAATGAATGGAGCTTGAACGAATAAGACTATATTTATATTCGATTTATTTATTTTTAAAGTTGTTTATGTTCGGTTCGTGTTCGTTTAAATTTTTAATGTTGTGTTCGTTTCTTTATTTTTGAAGGTGTTCGTGTTCGTTTGTTTAGTGTTCACGAACGTGTTCGTTCAAGTGTTCATAAACGTGTTCGCGAACGTGTTCGTTTAAGTGTTCACAAATGTGTTCATTTAAGTGTTCACGGACGTGTTCGCGAACATGTTCGTTTATATATTAAAAAATGTTAACTAAATTAAAAATAAATAAATAAAACAAAAGCAACAAAATAAAACTTACATTTCAACATGAACTTATATAACATACTTAGCAACACAACAAAAAGTAGTATTTAGATACATCCACAAGTATTTTCATCCTATAAAAGAGCTTATAAACAAACTTATAAACGAGCCTATAAACGAGCTTGTTCGTGAACATAAACGAACCGAACACACATATGCCCGTGTTCGTTCGTTTATTAAACGAACATAAAAATTTTGTTCACACTCGTTTATTTAGCTTAATAAACGAACATAAATGAACGTTATACAAACAATTTACAAACGGTCTGTTCATTTACACCCCTACATGGAATCAATACAGGCAGTCAATAGAAAGTTATCTATCATAGGGAAACGATGGTTTACGAGTCACCCCCAACCTACATACAACTTAGAAAATAAGCTCCTACACAACGCAAATTAGGGGTGAGTGTTCGATCAATTCGAATCGAGTAAAAAAAATTTAGTTATTCGAGTTGACGCGTCATATTTTACAACTCAAACTTTATTTGAAATATTTTCGATTCGAGTCGAGTTTTCGAGCTCCTATACAAATTTAATTGCAATTATTTATCATGTTATAGTATAGTTTGATTATAATTTCAACGACTTTCTCTAATCATATAAGATATGCATATATATATCATATTTTTTCATATGTGGCATATATATATATATATATATATATATATATATGAAAAAATTGAGGAACTTAATTCGAACTTAAAAATTAATCTGCTAATTACTAAAAATTTCGAGTTATTCGAATTTTCATTTTACAACTCAAACTTTATTTGAAATTTTTTCGAGTCGAGTTTATGTAATTTTGAGTCAAGTCAGAACGAGCCAAATTTTTTAGCCTCGAATCGAGTCAAAAATTTTAATTTTTTGAATCGATTCGAGTTTTGCTGGCCCTAACACCAATAACACATCACCAAATAAAAACATTATAACTAATTCAAGGTCATGATCAAAACCGAATGAACACAAGCACCCTAAGAAGGCGGGTCTAGCAGCTCCATACAATCAATTGACTTTTGGAGGAAAATAATTCGAGGATGCGAGAAAGAGAAAGAGTGAGAGAGGGTTCAGGTAGCTTGAGAGAAAACAAATGACATTAGGGTTACAGTTAGCAAAAAGAGTTTAATTTATACCCTAAAGTAATGGGTTAATCACAGGGAGTGACCCTAGACTTTTCTAGGGTTCACATAATGGACTTCCAATTTCACTCCATGTATGAAATGATCCTTAATATCGCCAAGCTTTGAATTCAATTCAATATAGTCCCCCGCACAAATCCTAAATTAGTACAAATATACTAGAAACATCAAGCCCCAAATTAGGGTTGTGACACGGACAATCCCGACAAAAGTCCAATTGTTAGAAAAATTGCTAATCCAAGAAGTAAAAATAAACAATAAAATCAAATACTGATATTATTATTGAATCAAACAAAACATAAAATAAATAAAAGAATATTCGAAACATAATCAAATATTAAAAATAACAGTAAATTAAAACAGTTTACTTGTAAGTATATCGAAATCAGATTAGAAAAAAAAAACATTGAGGTCTGTGAAAAAATAATTTCCTTAAGACAAATATGTTCACTCATATTGCGCTTGAGAAACTTTGAACGTCTATCTCTCAAGATATAACAACGAATGAGCACAACAATTGCACATCTGCAGTTATCAGCAAACCGTAACCTCGTCTTCTTCTATCACCGAAAATAATATTTCGAAAACATGCAAAGAAAGCTTCGAAAACCAAAGGAGAAAAATCTTTGTATTGCTTCTTTAATCTAGTAGGCTTAACACAATATTTACAGGGTTTCACATAGTGAGCTATTGGAAAATTTTGACCTAATGGAACATTTAATATTGGAAAATCGATGAGCTTTTAAAGAGCTTGTCAGTTGAGGACTTGACCTCAATTTGGCAATTCATCTAGGGATGGGCACGGGGCGGGCCGGGCCGATTTTTTGGCCGCCCCGCCCCCGCCCCGATCTATAAGCCCTTAAGTTCGACTCGCCCTACCTCGGATTAAAATATTAGTTTACTCGTCCCGTCCCGCCATGAAATATCAACTCTTAAACTCGATCCCGAACCGAAAAATTAAAAAAAAACCTTAATTTCCGATGACGATAAAAATTAGATTCAATCAATCCACCATTACGACCACAAAATTTAGTTTTAAAAGACTTTAAACCTGTATAAAATATAATAAAAACTAATTTTTAATTATCCAATTGCATATTTAAAAAATAAACATGAATCATTGACCGTCAGAATTAGATATGTTAAAACTTGAATAACATCTAATTTTTTTTTTACGATTAACAAAAAAAATTAGCTTAACAACCATAAAAGTGTTTATATATAGTGGTATTTTTATAAATATAACAAATATATATATATATATATATTTATTTAAATATATACCGGGGCGGGGCGGGGAATTTTTAGCATAACCCGAACCCGCCCCGCCCCGATTCAACACTATAAATAACCCTCCCCGATCTCTGAAATTCAAAAATAAAAACCCATCCGGATCGAATCAGGGCACACCAAATCGATTCAGGTTCGAGTTATTTGGCCATCCCTACATTCATCCTCCTTATCAGAGCCATCGTCGGCTAGCAATGGAAACCAAAAAGCTAGTGTACTTACTAACTCACTACGTGGACTTGGGTTTTTTTTGTTCGGCAAAATAAATTTTATTCAATATAACTTAAAAGATTGCGCCGACATTGCGTGCCTCGTTAAAATCTCTCTAAACTTATCCATGTACTTGGGTTTGAAAGTGATCCTTAGAGGAGTGCCTTATATAGAAGAATGGTTAATGCTTCTAAATTCGGGGAAAAGAAAGTTTGCTTTTGAAATGTCTCATATACAAGTAGTGGTGAGCAGTCATGATTACTCGACATGGAATGGTTCCATTTAGCTTTTCCGAAAGGAATTTTTATCTTTTATATTTTTCAATTATATTCCACTGTATTATATCTGCATTTTGAAAGTAAGTGGATGGAAAAAGTTGAGGAACAAAACATTTTGGATTATAGAAATGTACCTTGGATTTATACAACCAATGTGCTGCATGATGTAAATCCCAACTAACACACGCGAATAAATGCATAATTACGGTTAAAAAAATGCATAATTTACCGTAAATTGAATGTTGAATGGCAGTTAAATTTATGGGTAAACTACATAAATGGTCTCTCGACTATGCTCCAATTATCTTTTGTGTCCCCCGACTATTAGAAGTTACAAATTGGTCCATCGACTTAAAAAAAGTAACAAATTGGTCCGACGATGTTAAAAATTTAACGGCTGATGATGTGACAGTTAATATAAATTGATATAATTACATAATTAACCCTCAAGTTCTACACTTATTTTAATTTAACCCTAATTCTAAAAAATTAACCCACATAATTTTAATAATCTATCAAATTAGTCCATCTTCTTTTCTATCTCTCCTCCACTTTAATTCTTCAATTCATTTTCACACCAAAATCAATTTAAGAGACCCAAAAATATAGGTTCTGCATTTTCCTCTTATTCTTAGTATGAAAAAGATTTGTGCCATTCCTTTAGTTGTTCCATAGGCATAACCAAGAAGATTTGCGCCACGAACTGGCGATCCAACAACCGTGGCTACTGTATGAGTACCATGCCCGTCTTGATCTCGAGGCGATTTATACTCAGTTTTCTCGTTGATTTCCCCACTAGCAGCTTCATATCCCCTGTAGAGAACTCTTGCACCCACAATTTTTCTATTGTATTGACGTTTTTGAAAGCTTCGTCCAGTTTCACAAGCTCCTTTCCAGTGAGAAGGAACTGGAGTCATCCTTGTGTCATTAAAGCTTGCACTTTCTTGTCTAATACCAGTATCAAGTACTCCAACTATGACACCATGATCCGCGAGTTTTTGAGACCAGATGCTACTACTTTCTTCTGGTTCTAATCCAAGGAACATGGGACCAGGGGCGGATCTAGAAATATAAATTTGGTAGTTCACTAACCGATAATTAATATAATAACATATAAGCCAAGAGTAAATTAAATAAGTCATCAAAAGCTACATTCTAAATTTATAAGAAATTCAAATTACAAAGTACTAGTACATAAAAAAATGTCTACAAATGTCTAACTAAAGCAAAATTTGAAGTAAACCTAAATTTAACTAAAGCAAAATTTCAAAAATAAAATTAAGAAAAAATTAGGGGAAAGAAAATAAATATGTACCTGATTAGTGATCACAAAACTTAAAAGAAATTAAGAGAAATTTGGATGAATGGAAGAAAAAAAATTTGGAGAGAAAACGATGGAAGCTTTTTTTTAAGAGAATGAGAATTGGGGAAAGTGAAAATTCTAGAGAAGTTAAATAAGTTTTTTATGGAAAAAAATTAAATTACAGAATCATCCTTGTAGTGTAAAAGTAATTAACTATTTAGGGGAAATTATGTGAGAAATTGGGTAATAAAACAACTTTTAAAATAAATAAATAAAGTTATTAAAAGATTTTTTTTACCATAAATGGGAAATAAATAAAGTTATTAAAAGTTATGTGGGAAATTGGGAGTTCACGTGTGTTGCTGTAAAGCAATAATTAAGGTAAAAGTAAATTTTTCTTTTTGCAAATAAGCAATAAAATGGGTTAACTTTTTCCTAAAAAAACTATAGCTTTAATAAGCAATTATAGAACGGAATAAAGGTAAAAGTAATTTTTTTATAATTAATGGTAGTGCACTTGCACTACCTTGCACAATTACAAATCCGCCCCTGCATGGGACTCATTGTGGTGTGCAGTTGATGCTTTGTCTCTGGAAGAATAGCAACCAGTGATCCCTTGAACGTGTCTGGCTCTCATTGGATGAAAGTAGAAGTGAAAGAAACCATGAAAGCCTTTAAGCGTAGTTGGAGTCAATGGTCTTTCCTTTAATGTTGCGGTTGGTGTTTTGGTATGTTGAGTTCCCTCCGGCAGCTTGTGTCCCCACGATCACATGATGCATCATGCATGCTAAGCATCTCTGCGTTGTCAGAGTAAAGAAAAATGTTTTCTCGTTTCAAAAATGCTCAGAATTTCCCTTTCCGTTCCCCCACCATCTCTCTTATTGGTTGGATTATGGTTGATGTTCAAAGGAAAAATGCATCAGATTTGTATGAAAATGGAAGTGTTACGTAGGGTAAAACCAAGAATTTAGTTTGTATGAAAAAGATGCAGACTCTATATTTTTGGGGGGCTTTTAAATGGATTTTGGGTGAAAATAAATTGAAGAATTAAATGAGAGGAGAAATAGAAAAAAAGATGGATTAAATTGATAATTTATTAAAATTATGTGGATTAATTTTTAGAATTAGGGTCAAATTAAAATAAGTGTAGAACTTGAAGGCTAATTATATAATTATATCAATTTATATTAATTGCCACGTCATCAGCCGTTAAATTTTTAACGGCGTCGGACCAATTTGTTATTTTTTTAAGTCGAGGGACTAGTTTGTAACTTTTAATAGTTAGGGATGCAAAAGATAATTGGAGCATAATCAAGGGACCATTTATGTAGTTTATCCTAAATTTATTTATATGTTGAAATTATTGATTTTTGTAATTTTGATTTATTATAATATTTTTATTTTTGAAGTGTTAAAAGTACAATTACAAATCCCTGCTTACTTTCTGTCCAGCAGAATTTTTTTTCATCTTTGACTTTTGCCGGTGGCGGTACCAGCCTAGGCTGGTACACTGACAGTCGGTATTTATTTTTTCGTTATTTTTTTACTCTTTCATGATTTATTTTCTCAATTTTAATAAAAATTTCGACTCTTGTGACACGTGTTTTTTCTGCTTTTGTGGCACGCTTTTCATTAAATTTGTGATTCGGTTTATCTATCACTTGACACGATTTCAACATACTTTAATGGTCGTTTGGTGCTCGAATAGAGATCCTCACGGCTTTAGTTTCCTTATTTGATCCTATCAGTGGTCATAGAAAGGTTTGATCCCCACTCGTATGATAGTTTGTTAGTCAATATAATAAACAGGGGCGGTTTAAAGATTTTGGGGCCCTGTGCAATATATTAAAATAGGGCCACTTAATTTATAATCAATAAGAGATATAAGTTGTTTATTTCAAAAAAATCTTAATACAAAAAAATTAACTTATATACATATATATATATATATATATATATATATATATATATATACATACATACACATAATTATATATATAAATCTATAAGCTCATATCGCGCCTGTCCAGAACCCCCACTGATAATCAAAACTGTGTAGTGAAACAATCTAACAGATAATTTAGTTCGCTCACTACTCCTTTTTTATTTCGTACATCGTCTCGTTTAACTAGAGACAAAGAGATTCAAGAAGGTTTCTGAGTTTTAATGATATGCTAATTTCTAAGGAAGTGTTTTGCTTTTCTTTGCACATTTATATAATTTTTTTAATGTATTAGTTATTTTTTCTCTATTTTTATTCATTATATTTGTAATATCTTTTATAGTGTTTAATAAAATTCAGTTATCATTGTTAAAAAATAATACAATTACAAGAATAATCACAGTTACATTTACAATTCTAATTAATATAAAATGTGTAACTACATCTAGAATCAATCATTCAACATACAAAATAGACTCCTAATTAAAATATATTCAAGCATAAACCAAAATTAATCTTAATAGACTTACACATGGTGAGCCTTAAACCAGCAAAAAGTTAAATTTTTAATGTTCACACATGGTGACACTCGAATCTAAATTAATCTAAAAAATTACAAAGCCTATATTTGATTTACCCGTGATAACTCAAACCTGAATTTTCAAGAATCTTAAAACTTCCTATCATTAAATCAAAATGTCAATAATAAATTCCTTTAATGTACCAAACAATAAATAAAAACAATTTTGTTAAACTACTATTTAATAAAACTGTTGACAACACTAATGGTTTTTTAGAAAATAACAAAATAAAACACAAAAAGAAGAAATCAAACCTTTTATGCGTTCATTTTTTTATTTTAAATATTGTAATTTCATATACGATTCTAATGTATTTGACAATAAAAAATGGAAAATGGAAAAAGAAGTATTATTGGATTGGATAGGATAGTAGATGCTATTTTTATTTAGACTATTTTAAAATTTTAGGTATTTAAAAATATCTTTTTTAATAATTATATCTTCTTTATTTTTTTCATAATTTCATTTAAAATATGAATTTTATGATATTTTTCCGAAATTTTTTCGGAATGATTGTATAAAAATATTGGAGTAATATATTACTTATAGTTGATGAATCAAATAAAATATTTACCCTTGTAACATCATTATTTCATTAAAAAATATTTAACGATTGAGTGACTGAATTATTGTAAAAATATTAAAATAATGTTATTTTATTATTATTTTTCTCGGTAAATATATAATTTATTATTGGAAAATCATAAAGCCTAAATTGGAATTGAGAGCCTCGTTAAAAAATCTCCCTACACCTAAATGGAAGGAAATAGTACACTCACTCCGCAGAACACCAAAGAAACCAATTTAAGTACAATAGACTACAAACAAATTTACTCCTCTCACGACACAAGGAAATCCATTGCAAAACACTCCGGTAACTTTGCAAAACACCCCGTCAAGAAACATATAACCATGCATGTCTTGACTCCACTCACCCAATCTGCAATCAAATTCACTGCATATACAAGAGCAGGCAGCACCAAACTGCCAAACTTTAAGACCACGAAACTAGACAAACCATCCCGAAAACCAAAAAAATGTGCAACATCAAGACTCCAAAAATTGCAACAACCATATTCCAACTCCCCAGTCTACCACGGTGAGCAGATCAACTTCCAAATTTAAAAGGCTTGGGTGCCTTAACCACCATCGCTATAGCAAGGAGTAATGGCATGTGGTACGAAAGCAATATGAAAAAGCCCCGCTAACAAGTTAACAGGATTAGATTGCATCCAAATATCACTCACAATGTAACCCCTCGTCCTGGTCTGGACGACTGACCAGTCTGAGTAGGTTATACGGGGAAAACCAAAGTGAAACCCGTTAAAGCCCCACCTCGATTAGTAATCCTAGAAAATTTTTCTTCAATTATCTTGTCTAGATGTCTCGTTAGTCCTACGTGTGAAAAACAACAGCGGAAAAACAAGGACAAGACGATGCAGACGGAGCATAAGTTAATTTAAATTTACCTAGTGTCAAGTTAGTCTGATTTCTTGCATACGTGACCAAATCATACATAAATGATGCATACGAGAGTCATAAGAAAACTTACGACAAACGGGACCCAAGCCCGACATCCGAGAACCCTTAAAGATGCCAAAAGCCCAATTTACAGGCATGTGTTTCGAAACAAGCTTGCTCGTTTCGATACACGGGCCCCAGTTTAAAAGTCAGACCAGACCGTACCGATACGGTCCACTCCGTTCCGATACGGGGGTCTCCATTAACTAAGCGTTTCGAAACAGACCTTCACAATGGCAAATCGTACCGATACGCGTACCGAAACGGGTACTCACATTGTCAAACCGTATCGAAACGCGTTCCGATACGGGTATCCCTAGAGCTACTCCCGTTCCGAAACCGCCTCACGCGTTTCGAAACGCCTGCAATCTGTAAGACTCTAAAAACAGTTTTAAGCATCTCCAAGTGTTCCCAAACATCCCCAAAACCACGAGTAACAATAAACAACATGCATACACGTACACTAGAGGCATTTCACCCTACTTCAAGCATGCTCAAACACTACATACATTCAAGACCAATCCATTTGAAAGAACATACATCCAAGGTTAAACATTTAAAGAAACAAGCATTCACCAAGTACATTGCATAACAAGGTTTACATGCCTTTAAACAAAACACATAAGCATTCATGGAACATTGTTATAAGCCTTCAAAACACAAAACATTTAGGCAACAACATAAACATGGTTTACAAATCCACATCAAAGGCATTAACAACAAAAACCAACACATAGGAGTCTATCAACGCTCATACAAAACACGTAGCATCCCCATTGCTAAACTACTACATTATTTACTAAACCATACTTGAGCAACTACTGCAAGCTTGGATGCCCTTTCTTTGCTCCTTGCTAACTCCACGCTAATGATCTGCATTGTCAAAAACGAGAGCGTAAGCTAAAAGCTTAGTGAATGAGCTCTAAAACAAAACAACGACAATGCAGGGTTCAAAGCATATCATCCTTAAGACATTTTACAAGCATACATATGCACCAACATAGCAACATAGCTAAACATCACAAGAATGCATGAACATGGCATCTTACCTCATGTTATGCTCAACAAGATATAACAATTATCTTAACAACAACCACACATGAACAAGTATATTGGCAACTGTTAGTTTACTTGGATATGCGGATAACTTCCGTTGGGATTTTTACTCCCAACGTACTCGACAACACATAACCTTCCGGTGGGGTTACACTCATCACCGTTCCTTGCATGGATGGGATTACACTCATCATCACATGCCCTTACGGATGGGATTCCACTCATCATCACGTAATAATATATTCCGGTGGAATATTACTTCACCGTAATCCTCCTTGATGACTATACGTCACCAAGGCCACGCGCGAATTTGACTCAACCGTGTGCACACTCATCCTAATGATCGATCATTTATACCCGGTAATTAACTAGTGACAATCATACTATACAAGCCACACTATGATTTAACAATCATCCACACAACATATCATCATCGAGGAACAACATCAACATATACCACCACATGCTTAATCGAGCACATACTATGTAAAACTACATATTAAGCACGTTAAGAAAAAACACATAATTCAAACAAGAGATTAAGCTACCAACTTAATCCCCTCCTTAGATTAGCCTACCAAGCACAATCCAACACCACTACCACACACTTGAACCAATTTAAAATCATTTAAAGTAATCCACTCACCACACTTCCTTAAGCAAACTGAGAAAAGCCGAATCAAGCCTCCACACTTTTCGGAATCGTTCCCGAAGCTTCTCCAACGGTTTCCCTTGATTCTAACCAATCAAAAACAACATATTACTCAACCAAATTATTCACAAACACTGTCACAACCCAAAATACGACCACAAAGCCAATTCTCTACAATTTCAAACCATGAACCAACCTAAAGATCCTTATTTTCGTACTCCCTCACAACCCAGCAGAAATCTATAAATTCCAACACCTAAACCAACATTAAACACCTTCAAAACAACTTTCTAGTATCACTATAACACCAGCCCAACTCCCCTTCACAAAACCACTCCAAAAACTCAAGTTTTGACCCTTTTAAAATAACCACAAAAACCCATTTCGGGATTTTTGATAAAACCCCACCATTTTGAGTTATAAAGTACTTGAGGGCAAGATTAAAACATATCCTAACTCTACAAATCAAAAGAAAATCGTAAAGCCATTAAAGCTCCAACCTTTTTCTCAATCTTTGAAAACTTGAAGAACTATAAAGATGGTGTTTTTGAAAATCTAAAATCATGAAATTGTTCGAAATAAAGAGGAGAAGTCAAAAACGTGCTTACCTCGTTGAAAACACTTGAAATGGTGAAGAACTTTGATGGAATAGTGTTTAGGGGTTTGGGAGGGTTCAATGTCGTGAAAATAAAAACCAAGGAAGAATATGAGCACTTTTTGTCAAAAGGCTCTTTTTACTCATCCTTTTTCCTTATTTAAAAATGTACCAAAATGTCCTTAATAAAAATCAAGCCCATTTAAATTTTAAAGCAAAGCCCATTCTAATTAAAACGAGCCCAACGACTCGAACCCGATTTACACCCTCAACTCCCGACCCTTAAACCCGGGTGTTACACACAAGGACTCAGTCTAGCCTACTACGTTTATTCTAAAGACCAATCCAGGTTAAATTATCTACATTCGTCAAGTCAAGGTGAATCAAATATATTTTGTAGAGATGTTAAAAGAATTTCTCACCCAATTTGCTACCATTGTTTAAATCTTCTGCATTTTTGCACGCCTCTCTTCTGCATTTTTGCACGCCTTCCCTCAGTGTTCTGCATCTTTGCACGATTGTTTTTTTTTGCTGAAACGATCTGTCCCTCTGTGTCTATTTTCATGGCGGATATGGCGGATGAACTGGCTGGCTTAACTTTGGAATCTGGTGAGGATGACCTTCTTGAAGTAGATCTTCCTGAATCAGAGCAAAAGGTTGACTATAGTTTCTGCTTGGTGGGTATTTTTCTTACTACCAGTATTATTAATTTTCCCTCTATGAGATCTACTTTGGCAAACCTCTAGCGACATGTTGGTGGTATTTCGATCATGGAATTGGGCGATGGTCACTTCTTATTCCGTTTCTATAATGGGGTGGATGTTGATCGAGTGGATTCAGGGGGTCCTTGGAATTTCAACAACCATTTGCTGGTCTATTATCGTTTAAAACCAGGGGAGGATCCAATGCTTGTTGCTCTAACTCATCTCTGCTTTTGGGCTTTTGTTTATGATATTCCACACGGTTTCATGCTTGAAAAGGTTGCGCGTTCGTTGGGAGATTTCATTGGCAAATTCATCGAGTATGACTGCAGGGATGCTTCTCTCAGTTATAAAGGAATCATGCGCATCCGTGTGCTTATGGATGTTCGGCTACCACTGAAACGTAGGAAAAAACTTTTGCTTAGCAATGGTAAACACCATTTTGTACGATTTGCTTATGAAAAACTCACCCTATTTTGCTTTGTTTGTGGTCGCTTGGGGCATGGGGAGTTATTCTGTCCGGTCCGTGTTATCAAGGGACCTGAGAATGTTGAACGCGGCTGGGATCTTTCGCTGAAAGCACCGCATCGGAGAGCTGTAGTTCCGGCGAGTATCTGGCTCCGGGAGCCTATTGAATTTGGCAAGCAAAGTTTGGGGGATGTTACTGGAGGAAATTTAGGAAAGGAGAATTATGCTCCTTCATTCTCGCCTGCTCATAATTTCTCATCTGGGGAATAAATCTGGCCCCGAATGTAGCTATGCATTCAAAACTTCTTGCTGGTGCCACCATACCTATGGGTTGAATTAACGTGAATGAATTGGGTGGAATTAATGTGAATGTCTTGGGTGGCCTGTCGGTTAATATGGATATTTCGATGGACCCTGTTGGGGAAGACAATGCCCTCGACCCTGTTGAGAGTTCTAAGCGTCAGCGTGTGGTGCCCTCTATTCCTTCAGTTTCTAATCCTATGGATTCTGTTGGAACATCTACTACTATATCGGCAGACCTGAACGGACAGGTCAGCCGGTCCCAATGAAGATCCTCAGTTGGAACGTCCGTGGTTTGGGGAAACTACGGGCTGTCAGACGTCTTAGAAATAAACTAAGAGAAATTAATCCCCAAATAGTTTTCTTAATGGAAACAAAATTAGATTCTAAGCGTATGGAAAATGTTCGAAGAAAGTGTGGTTTTGTTAACGGAATTGATATCTCTGCTACTGGCTCCCGAGGGGGTTTGTCCCTTGGGTGGAAATCGGATATTCAAATAAACTTACGTTCTTTTTCGGATTCGTATATTGATGTTGAGGTTATAGATTCTGATATCTCGTCTAACTGGAGACTCACGAGTTTCTATGGTTGTCCCGTTACTAGTCTTCGGCATATCTCCTGGGATACGTTGCGTTCATTGGGTACTGACCAATCGTTGCCATGGTTGTCTATTGGTGACTATAATGAGATATTGATGGCTGGGGAAAAAAAGGGAGGCATGGTCCGTTCTGCGAGACAAATGGAAGAGTTCCGCTCCGCTATTCAGGATTGTGAATTGTCTGACTTGGGGTACAATGGGCGTT
Source organism: Hibiscus tridactylites (assembly GCA_958450335.1). NCBI lineage: Eukaryota > Viridiplantae > Streptophyta > Magnoliopsida > Malvales > Malvaceae > Hibiscus > Hibiscus tridactylites. The sequence continues at coordinate 86,269,653 of OY288276.1, forward strand.
GGTATACCTGGGAAAAGGGGAAGTTTGCGGCAACAAACGTTCGTGAAAGACTCGACAGAGGTTTAGCAAACCCGGCGTGGTGGGACCTCTTTCCAAATTTTCGGGTTTCTCACCTCTCCCACTCGATTTCTGACCATTGTCCAGTTTTAGTGGATACTATTGGATGTACTCCTCATAATCCAGCTCCCACCACAAATTATTTCAGCTTCGATGCAAACTGGGTGTTAGAAGAGGATCTTGAACAACTGATATCTACTTCTTGGTTGGGTGATCACAGCCCCGTTCCAAATAAATTGGAACGTCTAGCTTTGTCCATTAAGAACTGGTGCCGTGGGCTTTGAGCTAGACGCTTTCATACAAATAAATCTTTGAGGGAGCGTTTGGAGAACTTATCTTTAGTTGATCCTGATGACGACGTTCTTGAAGAATTAACCGAAGTTAAATTGGCTCTAAATTTGGAGGCGAACAAGGAGGAGATTTTTTGGGAGCAACGAGCGCATGTCAACTGGCTGCAACATGGCGATCGTAATACTACGTTCTTCCATAAATGGGCAACCTTTCGGTAGAAGAAAAACAGAGTTCGTAAGTTGAGACGGAATGATGGTAGTTGGGAGGATGATGAAGCTGCTATGGCCAATATGGCGAAAGAGTATTTTAGTAATCTTTTTACTAGTGAAGCAGTGGAAAACCCAGATAGCATTCTTGAGCTCATCCCGCGGTCTATTTCTAGTGCAAGCAATGCTTGCCTTTTGGCCCCTTTTACTAAGGAAGATTTTCATCAGGCCGTGAAGCAGATGGCTCCTCTTAAGGCAGCTGATTTAGATGGTTTCCCGGCTCTCTTTTACCAACAATATTGGCACATTGTTGGAGACGATGTCTCGACATATTGCAACCTGGTTCTCCGTGGGGATATGGCTTTGGGTGATGTTAATTTAACGAGCATTGTTCTGGTTCCTAAAGTCGACCAACCTGTTACTATCGATCAGTTCCGCCCAATTAGCCTGTGCTCGGTTCTTTACAAAATCATGGCCTCTTCTAGACAAGTGTATTGATCCTACACAAAGTGCGTTTGTACCAGGAAGGGCGATCACGGACAATATCTTGATTACTTGTGAGTTAATGCACTCTATGAAGATTAAGAAGCAAGGTAAGGCTGGCTTTTTTGCTCTTAAACTTGATATGGCCAAGGCATATGACAGGGTGAGTTGGAGTTTTTTGGAGAAGGTTATGTTGGTAATGGGGTTTGATAGGATCTGGGTGGATATGATTATCCGTTGTATTAGCTCGGTATCCTATAGAATCAATTTTAATGGCACTTTTAGTGATCCTTTTACTCCTTCAAGAGGTATCCGGCAAGGTGACCCGTTGAGTCCCTACCTCTTCTTAATGTGTGCTGAGGCTTTTTCGGCAATTATAAATCATGCAAGGAGTTTGGGAGATATCCGAGGTGCAAAAGCTGGAAGGTATGGCTACCCCATCTCTCATCTTTTTTCGATGACGATTGCATCCTCTTTGGTGCCAGTAATTTTGAGGAGGCTGTTGTAATCAAGGGCTTAATCACGAAGTATGAGTCTATCTTGGGGCAAATGGTTAATTTTCACAAGTCATCGATTTACTTCAGTGGAAATGTCCCTCGTTCGGCGAAAGTGTCTATTGGTCGGTTTTTTGGGGTTCATATCTCTAGTAACCCGGAGAAGTATTTGGGCTTGCCGAACATGGTTGGTAGGAATAAGAAGAAGGCTTTCGCCTCGTTGTGTGACAAACTGATCAAACGTATTGAAGGTTGGAGTGTGCGGTTTTTATCGATGGGGGGGAAGGAGGTTTTTGTGAAGGTAGTGCTTCAGTCAATTCCAATATTCCCTATGCAATGCTTTCTTTTTCCCAAAGCATTGTGTTCTAGGCTGGAAGGTATTATGAACAAATTTTGGTGGCGAAATAGTGGCTCGGGGAAAGGTATTCACTGGTCTAAATGGGAGGATATTGATGTCCCGAAGCTCCTTGGAGGTATGGGTTTTCGCAATTTGGGTCATTTTAATATTGCGTTACTGGCAAAACAAGGCTAGAAACTCCTAACAAACGATGATAGTCTCCTAACTAAAGTCCTTAGAGCTAAATATTTCCATAATGGCGATTTTTTATTGGCTGAATTAGGCTCTTCTCCCTCCTACACGTGGAAAAGCATTTGGTGTTCCCGGGGATTGCTAGAGAAAGGAATGGGGTGGACTGTTGGTAATGGGAGAACAATTGATATTTGGCAGGATGCTTGGGTCGACGGGTCAGCTAATGACCGCATCAACAATCAGGTTTCTAACTTTAATTTTACTAAGGTTGCTGACCTTATTGATCGCTCCTCCCACTCTTGGAAAACTGACATCATCAATTCAGTTTTTAATCCCCCTACAGCTATAAAAATCTTAAGTATTCCTATCTCTAACAGTGATGATCCTGATGTTAGAATTTGGAGGGGGGACAGTTCTGGGGTGTACAGTGTTAAGAGTGGCTACAAATGGCTTGTAAACGCGAACCTTGGTTTTTCAGGTGCTCCTCCGATTGCGGCAACGGATTGGTATACTGATTTTTGCAGATCCATTTGGGCTTTAAAGTTACAAGCCAAAATTAGAATTTTCTTTTGGCGTCTAGTACATAACTATCTACCAGTACAGTCTAATCTACTTGCTAGAAAGGTCAGTATCCAACCCCTATATGTTTTATGTGGTACTGATTGTGAATCGATACAGCATATGGTACTGGAGTGTAATTTTATTAAGCAAGCATTGAATGAAATTGGGATCAGAATAGGAGTGTTTCCCACTGAAGAGGGAATTACCAGATGGTTTGCTTATCTATTCGAAACTTTAGAGCGTGAGCAGAAAGAACAAATTATCATAGCATTTTGGGCATGCTGGTTTGCGCGAAATAAAGTAATTCATGAGAACACCCCTTACCATTTTACCCAGATCGCTAACCTCTGCCGCAACACCCATCTAAAGGCGTCCCGAATATCTCCAAGACTGAGTTCTCCTTCCATTCCCCGTTCTGCAAATTGGGTACCCCCTGCGACAGATATAGTAAAAGTCAATTTTGACGCAAGTTTCTCCGAAATAGATAGTAAATCAAAATCTGGGGTTGTAATCCGTAATGACAAAGGAGAAATTATGGCAGCGGCTACTTATCTCAAATCGCCGGTTGTAAACCCAGAACATGCAGAAGCCCTAGCTTGCGAACAGGCGGTTGTTTTGGCTCAGGAATTAGGTTTCCGGCGAATCGAGGTTGAAGGAGATGTCCTTGGGGTAATCACAAAGCTGAAAAGTTAGAATATACAAAGGGGTTTTCTCAGTACTCTCTACAGGAACATTCATCGAAGGGGGGATAACTTTGATTACCTCCGATTCTCGCATGCTTGCCGGGAAAAGAACGGTGTCGCACACGCCCTCACTCGTCTGGTTATGGCGTCGGATGAGCCAATGATCTGGATCGAAGAGGTGCCCCGATCGGTGCTTCACCTGGTCCGACGGGATCAGTCGGGTCTTAACCACCCTCTTGACGCCGCGGTGGTCTTGTTTTGAACTCCGGAGTTTTACTTATCTTCTCCGGCATGGCAAATCGCCATAGTTACCCCCTCAGTTTCGCAAAACGTTTCATATGCCCAAGTCGAAGCTTGGCGGTGGGGTTTGTTCCAGAAGCTGCGTTTTTTTCACCCCTTTATTTCTCTCTTTATTTACTTTATCGGTTTTAAGTAAGTTGTAATAATGTGACAGCTTTTTGGCTTCCCGATGAATCTTTAATAAAGGCAGCTTTATTTGTTCAAAAAAAAAAGAATTTCTCACCCTTAATGTAAATCTCTTGACTTTGGTTTAAACATACGAGACTGTTCAAAAGTCCAAATCGATTGATTATCTCCTACGCACGAATACAAGAGAATGAATATTATTTTTTAGAGAAGGGATTTTGAGAGAAAATATTGATAGAACCATAAAGCAGTCAAATAATTCATGGAAATGGAAAGAAACAATTTGCATAGAATTATACTAGGAGGACTAAATTTAATAAAATAAAAACACGAGAGACTAAACTAATAAAAAAGTGTGCTCATTCAAACTTTTAAACTATTCGAGTCTTATTTTATAACTTAACTTTTATTTGAAATTTTTTCGAGTCGAGTCAAATTTTATAAAATCGAAGTTGAGTAAAAATTTCAATTTTTAGTTGAGTTTTGCTCACCTCTAACTATTACATTAACATATTTTTCGTCTCTTTTAACAAAATAATATAGGATTAGTTTAAAATTGAAATGTTTGACCTTGCTATCAACAAGTGTTTTTAAATAGATAAAATATCTATTTTAAATATTGTTTTTAAAATATAAAAGTATTGGTAATATAAATGAGGATAAAAATATAATTATCCTCAAAAATACTTTTAATAAAAGTCAAAAACTAAAAAAAATAAAGTCCGTTTGGTTTTAGAAAATATTTTTTATTTTTGTTTCCTATTTTTATTTTCAGAAAATAATTTTTATTTTCAGTTTTCTAAAAATTAGAAAACATGTTTGGTTAATAGGGATGAGAACTTGTTTCAAAAATAAAAATAGTGAATATGTGTTTAGTATCTAGCTTTCCAAAATAGAAATGAAAAAAAATTAATTATGAAATAATTAAAATATAATATAGTTAGAAATTATTATTATTATTATTATTATTATTATTATTATTATTATTATTATTATAAATAAAGTATGAGTAAATAAACCAAAGTTTTAAAAATAGCATTATTAAGATTCGAACTCGGGTTAAAACGGAGTTAAAATTAAAAATTCTTGTTTTTATATTTTCCAATTTCCTAAAACTTGAGAACATCATTTTTATGTTTTCAAATTTTCACTAATTTTTATTTTTATTTTCTAATTTTGCAACCAAACACCCTTCTTCACATCCTGATTTTAAAAAGTAATTTTTAATCTCACTTTTGAAAAACAATAGTAGTACTACATAACATGACCTAAGAGGATTGCTGCCTATAGCATAGGCACCAGTCTATAAAATGGGGCTTTGTTAGAACAAACAACAAACTACTCCCCTTGAAAAGCTAATTATCGATTATTAAAGTCAAGAATAATTGTGAAACAATGGCATCTTCAGCTCTGACTGGTAAGGTCGAAACCGATGTAGAGATCAAGGCATCTCCTGAGCAGTTTCACGACATGTTCACCAACAAACCTCACCATTTGCACCATTCTTGTAAAGACAAGGTTCAAGGATGCGATTTACATGAAGGTGAATGGGGGAAGGTCGGTACCATTATCATCTGGAGTTATGTGCATGGTATGCTAGAATTATATAAACATAACACACTCACTATTCTAATTTTCATTCTTTTCAATTCATTTCTTGCTCTTTTAGTATGTTTAGATGGAAAGGCTAAAAAGTCGAAGAAGGTAATCGAATCTATAGACCATGATAAGAAGTTGATCACTTTCAAAGTGCTGGAGGGAGATATAATGGAAGAGTACAAAAGTTTTCTATTCACCCTTCAAGTTTCGCCCAAGAGTGGGGGTAGTGGCAGTGTAGTGCACTGGACCATGGAATACGAGAAGCGTCACGAAGCGATTGACCATCCCCAGACTCTGCTGCAATTGACGGTCGATATCTCCAAGGACGTCGACGCTCACCTCACCTCACCAAACTAAAGGATCAGTTAAGAAAATGGCATGTTGGGATTATTACTACTATTCGAAGCTGTACTCGTGTGTTTAAAGAATAAATTCACAGCTGCCTTTCTTATGTATTCTGATATAAATATGATATGCTGTACAAGAGAGGAAGCTCTGTGTTTTCTTGTATGTTTGTCGTTTAATCAAGTATCGAATTGAATGTATCTTGCTCTTCTACTTGTGCACTAAATATAAAAGTTGTTATGATTTCATAATCTCTCCCCTTTTTTCTTTCCATTTTTTGAGCTATTGTTTGCCATTTGCTTCTTACTGCTACCCTTTCCCTTCTTAATTTCATTTTTTTTTTAATTTAATCCGAAGTTTGGTTGGGTGTGCTAGAGTTATGACTCCAATTCTATTTTAAACTTTTATTCAGTACCAAACTGATCAATCTCTAGAACCCTATTTCATCCTTGGATATACGACGAAGAGTAGGAAAGAATTTCTTTGGGTAAACTATATAAATGACCATCATTTTATTGGAAAAGTCACAATTTGACCACCTTACTTTTTTTTTGAAGCAATTAAACCATCATACTATTAAATTGGGTGCAATTTGACCACCAGCCGTTAGAGGTTAATGGCGGGGTGACGTGGCAGTTAAAAAATAGGCGTATAATTACACATTTGGTCCTTATTATTTACACATTTTTTCAATTTAGTCCTAATTTTAATTTAATAAAATAAATTAATTATTTAATTAGGTAGTGGCGCGTGTCACTACCTTATTGGAGGGATTAAATTATTAATATTTGATTAAATAAATTTATTTTCATCCTCCAATCAGGTGGTGACATTAAAAGAAGAAAATGGAGAAAAAAACATATGCGCTCAAGGGGAATTGAACCTATAACTCCGAACAACAAGAAGCGCTAGCTTACCACCACACCAAGTGTTATATTGTGATCTAATTACTCCAATATATTATATGTACTTATTTGTTGTTAATGGCAGGAAAAAAGTAATAAATCTGGATTAAAGGGACTCAAACATGACTAGAGATGGCAATCGGGTCGTTCGGTTCGGGTTCGGGTCGTTTCGGGTCGGGTCGCGCCTATCTAGAATCGGTTTAGATTCAGTTCGAGTCGGTTCGGTTCGGGTTCGAGTCTAATTCGGGTCTGTGATGAGTCGGGTCCGATTCGGGTATTGGATCGGGTCAAAATCGGATCGGTTGTTTTCGGGTCGGGTCAATATCGGATCGGTTGCTTTCGGTTCGGGTCAAAATCGGGTCATTCGGGTCTCTTTCGGTTCGGGTCAAAATCGGGTCGTTCGGGTCGGGTCAACATTTGAATTTTCGGGTCAATTTAGTTTGAGTTAGGTTTAGGGTTTAGGGTTTAGTATTTATGGTTTAGTTTAGAGTTATTGGTGTATGAGATTAATTCTGATTCAACTTGTTAATCTATGCATTTGAATTTGATTAAATATTTAAATTAAAGCTTCATGCATCCATATCAAAATTTTGTGTATAATTATATTAAATCAAAGTTTATTATTATTATTATTATTATAATAATAATAATAATAATAATAATAATAATAATAATAGAATAATAATAATAATAATAATAATAATAATAATAATAATGTTTGAAATGAATTAATTTATTAAACTTAGGATCTAATTGAGCTAACAAAAATCTAAAAGCATAAATCATAGACATAATTAAAATAATTCTAAAACTAAATGTGAAATTTCAATTAAATTAATTTAAATTGAAACTCAATTAAATTAAGAAAAAGAGAAAGACAATTGGTAAAAATAGAGAGGGAAAAACAAAATTTTGGAGAGAAATAAGCCACCAATTTTTTAAGCTAGATTGAAAAAAAAAGACAATTGGTAAAAATAGAGAGGGAAAAGACAAAATTTTGGAAGGAAATAAGCTACCAATTATTTAAGCTATAAATTAATTACTTAGGTCATGCTGCATTTAAAATGTTACATTTTAGTACTAATATTCAACTTTAAGTTTTAGTTTAATTTAATTTAGTCACAAGTATCCCCACGATTTAGACTTCGGATATAGAAATCCCCTCCCCGTAGTGATATTTAGTCCCTAAAAATTTACTTTTAGTCAAAATTAACTAATCTTTGTAATTTAGTCTATTAATTTAATATAATGATATTTTTGTTCATTTAAATTTCTAAGATTTAATTTTTAGTCAAAATTGACCCATATTTATTTATATGGTATAATTATGAAATTGGTCATTGGACTCTCAAATGTCTCCACTTCCAAATTGTCAATTTAGTCCACAATTTCAGTTTTATGCTATATTTTATGGTGAAATTATAAAATTGGTCACCAAGCTCTCAAACTTCTCTACTTTTAAATTGTCAAGATGGTCTCTAATTCTAGTTTTAGCTATATTTTATGATAAGATTGTAAAAATTGTCTCTAATTTCAGTTAATGGTTTAGGCTTTAGTGTGAATGGTTTAGGGTTATTGATTTTAGATTAATTTCTATGGCTTAAAGGTTAACAGTTTAGGTTTTTAGGACTTAGTGTTAATGATTTAGGGTTTATGGTTTAGTTTAAGGTTATTGGTTCATGAGATTAATTTCTATGGTTTAAGGTTTATTGTTTAGGATTTATGGCTTAAGATTAAATATTGGGAGAGAAAATAGTACATTAAAATTCTAAATTTAAAAATTAGTAGATACAAAAGTTTTATTTAATTAATATTTAAACGTAAAATGACATAAAATGTTATTATAACACAACTTTGACAAAAGCAACTGTCTCTTCCATGATATAGTAAAAAAGATAATAAAACATACTTCATTTTATTATTTATTATATTTTTAAAAATAGATAATATTAAAAATAAATTATTTATTTATTTTACCTTAATTTTCGGGTTAAAATCGGGTCGATATTCAATTCGAGTAGCATTCGGTTGGAGTCAAATCGATTCGAATCCATTCGGTACAGACCCGAGCTAAGAACTCAGTACAGACCCGAGCTAAGAACTCTATGTCATACCTAGACCTGACAAACTTGACCCGAGACCTGAAAATCGAATCGATTTACCCGAACCGAACCGAACATGCTTACCCGAAATTTGACCCGAAACCCGAAACCGAACCGAAAATAAACTGATTTTTAGTTGAACCGAAATGGACCCGAACCGATAGACCCGAACCAAATGAAACCGAACCGAATGGACCCGAACCGAAGATAACCCGTGTAACCCCCTCATCCCGGTCTACCTAGATGACCGGTCCGAGTGGGTCACACGGGGAAAACCGAAGCGAAACCCGTTAAGGTTCCCCCTCGGTTAGCAACCCTATTTTTTTCTTTCGTTTTAATCTTGTCAAGAAGAGTATTAAATCCTAAGTGATCAAACAGCGGAACGTATAACATGAGACAAACATTCGAACCCCAAACCACATTCAAACATCCCAATTTTAATCTTGACTAAAGGCATCTTAGTACCTATGTGTTTTTCTCTTTAAAAAGGCCAACAAGTCAAAACAATGCATTTTTAAATAAAGGTTTCGAAACCTCCCCAAATGGTTTCGAAACCTAGACTGGCAGTAAGGTCTAGAACCCAGATTTCTGCAAAGGTTTCGAAACCTTACCCATGGTTTCGAAACCCTCTTCCATGGTTTCGAAACCTTCCTCAAAGGTTTCGAAACTTAGGCTGGCAGTAAGGTCTGGAATCCCAGATTTCTGCAAAGGTTTCGAAACCTTCCTCAAAGGTTTCGAAACTTAGGCTGGCAGTAAGGCCTGGAATCCTAGATTTCTGCAAAGGTTTCGAAAACTTACCCATGATTTCGAAACCATTGTGCAGGGGAGCACTTACTGCTTAACTCTAAAGACTTTCCATGGAAGAAAAACATCAAGAGCATACATAGCCCAACATAAGAGCTTAAAAAGGGCTAAAGGCACATAACACCAACAAACCAAGTCTAGAGGCATACGTCCTAGATTTAAACAAACACAAACATACTCAAACCTCAAGGCATGAATATGAACAATCATACATACATGGTAAATTATACATTAAGAGCCTTTCATACAAGCATGCTTGAGACATTGATAGACAAAAGCACCATTCATCACATAAAGGTTTACATGCCATCGAACAATATTTATAGGTCAAACAAGGCATCCAAGAATCAAACCAATATCGACATACATCAAAACTCAAATCATCAATACCTATCCCATTGCTTAACTATTACATTCTATTACTTAAAATTCATACATTGAGCTCACCAAAAGCAACACTTGGAGACCTCTCCTTGCCTTTGCCACCCACAAGTTATTTATCTGCATTGTCGAACAAAAGAGAGCGTAAGCATAAAAGCTTAGTGAGGGTAAGCTCATAAAACAAACCTTCGACAATGCAGGGTCCAAGCACGAGCAATTTCCATAATGAAATGCATGTTCTTACCTCCGGTCCACATAAGCCAAAATGATCATGATGCATGAACATATAATCAACATTATGCCATGCTCAACAACCCATAAGCTCAACGTACCAAGATACATAACTCATTGTATTAACCACATCATATATCAATTCATAAAGGGCATCACATTTCGCATCATATAAGCATATATACATAATCTCATATTGGTATACACATGCAACCTCATATTGGCACCTAGCTATGACTCGAATACGCGGATAACCCGTTGGAACGCATTTCCAACAACAACATTACCTCGGTGGGATTTCACTCATCACCGGTCCTTGCATGGGCGGGATTCCACTCATCACCACATGCCCTACGGATGGGATTCCACTCATCATCACGTAGAAATATATAAAAGCTTCCGGTGGAATATTACATCACCGTACTCCTCCTTGGTGCCTTAACGTCATCAAGGCCACGTACGTTTTGACTCAATTTGTGTGCACACTCATCCTAATGATCGATCATTGTACCCAAGCATACTAGTGCCAATATAAATCAAATTCCACAACCTTTTACAATATCAATTTCAATATAATATCCGTACTTAGCACGTACTCACTATGGTTCTCCAAAATCATACAATCCACATCATAACCTCATTTCACAAACCAACACCACATGTATGTCATCCGAACAATTATCTCATCATATATCCACATTATATTTGTCATCAACATGCAATATAAAATCAATACACTAAGCCATATTTTCACATACACGTGTATCACATTATACATAATCATCATGAAGCATAACAATAATTAAGAGTACATCCAAGGTCTCTAACTAAAGCTTAGGATTAGGCTACCACCCTAATCCTAACTCTAGGTGGGTCTACCAAGCCCAACCTAGTCCACATGCTTGAACCAACCACTTAAAAACCAATTTAAAACATTAACCACTCACCTCTACCTCCAAGCTCAAGTACTAAGCAACCATGGTCTTCAATTTCCGGATTTGTTCCCACGGCTTCACCAACTTAAAACCTCGCTTCTAATCACCTCAACACAAGCAAAACAACCCCCAATCAACTCAAACATCAAGGTAGCTAACCCGGAATTCAATTTAAACATCAAACCAAACATTTCAAGTCATGATCAAACCCCAACTTTATCATATTCGAGCAGTCCGCAAACATTGACCAAAACTCAAGTTTCCAACACATTTTATACTCACAAATGATTATTAAATTCAGCCACGACATCAACCCATAGGTGCAAGCCAAGCTCCAACAATTTCCAACCCCAAACAATCACCAAAATTCCCATTATCGTACTCCTATTTTACCCAGCAGAAAATTTCATTTTCAAGCAACCAAATGACATCTAAATGGTCCCAAAACATCCCCCTAGCATACATATACCATCAGCCCTTTGTTTTCAACCTAAAACCCACCAAAAATGGTGTTTTTGACAACTCAAAAATGGGTATAAGAGCTCACTTCAGATTTTCATTAAAACTTAACCAAATTAACATATAATGTGTATTTTAATATGAGTAAACAAAGCCCCAACTCAATTAATCGAAACAAGATGAGAAACCCCCTTAAAAACCCAAACTTTAATATAAACCCTAATTTTCAAGAGTTCATATTTTTCAAATCTAAGACCATGAGTTGATAGGGAATAAAAAGGAGAGTTAGAAAATGATTTTACCTTTCAAAAACACCTTGAAATGAAGTTGATATTAGATGGAATAGTGGCTTGAAGTTTGAGGGAGTTTGGAGAGGGGATGTGGTTTTCACTTTAGGAATATGTTGAAAAGGGGAGAAGATGACAACTTTTCAAAAGTTGTCATCCTTTTAAAATCTTTTGGGGAAAATTGCATTGTAGGTCCCTCCCTTCTTTATTAAAGCTCAATTACATCACAACTTAGGTTGATTTGTTTTAATTTAATTTTATTGACTCGGACTATAAACCCGGCTAACTCCTAACCCCAAAACACGGGTGTTACAACCCGAAATAAATAAAAGATATTAATAGAAATAAAAAAGATGAGATATGAACAATCGCACAACTCACCAAAAAGTCAAATATATTGGCTTTATAAAGCCATATAAATGGTGTAAAAAAACTGACCAACCTAAAAACTTGATTAAAACCGACCGATCTCCCATCAACCAGAAATTGACCCGAACCAATCCGAACCGAACAGAACCGAAAATCAATTGAACCGAAAATCAACCGACCCGAAAATTAACCGAACAATAGAATCGAACTGGAACCAAACAAAACTGAACCCGAACCGAACCGATCTGAACCGAATGATATCAGACCTGAAATAACCGAAACTGAAATGACCCAAACCGATTGACCCGTTTGCCACCTCTAGTCATACCTAACGGAACAAAAAAATCAAAAATATCATTCCAGCCAAACTAACACCAACTCTTCGGTTTTCTTTATAATAAAATGCTATTTATTGCTGAGAAAAAAAAAACACCAACCAATGGGATTGATAAACTATCAAATAACTAAAGTAGCTCGATTCCCACAGCTAAGAGTAGACCTTCACCGAACCAAACTCTTCCAAATTCGTTGAATTTCACTATTTGAATAATGCTCGCAAAACAAAGCAAAATCTATCCAGCTGTGCCTGTAACACCCTTGGAATTGCTGAAAGATGAAACAAAATTATGAGCCCTAAGTCAAATATATTCGGACATGAACCAAAATAAATCTAAGTAGACGTAGGGATGTAAAAATATGTAATCGGATGAGTTTCAGGTCGGGTACTGCCAGGTCAAGTCAAATCAGTTACATGTCATTTTTAGGTCGATTTGATGTTTTGACTCGATTCGGGTTGGGTGTGAGTCAGCTTCAGGTCGGGTTGATTTTAGGTCGGGTCCATTTCAGGTCGGGTCTATTTCAGGTCGGGTCAAAACGTTTAATTCGGGTTTGGGTAGACTTCAGGTCGAGTTCATTTCAGGTCGGGTTAATTCAGGTTTTGAATTCGTATTACGTTTGAGTTTGGTACAAAAAGTCGATAGACTTTGGGTTGATCATTCATTTCGAGCTAATTATTCAACGCCTTTCACGGACACGAATCACATTAAAAATAAATAATAGACAATAAAATGAACAAAAATATCATCATATGATTCATTTCTAAAATATTAGAGTAATTTACAAAAATTATAAATTAAAAAGTCAAATATTGTGAAAAATAAAATTTTAGGGACTAACATGAATAAAAATATTGTCATATTAAAAACACTTGACTAAATTACAAAAAAGAATAGAGGTCAATTTGGAATAAAAATAAAGTTTTAGGGACTATAATGAACAAAGATATTAAATTAAAATTATAAACATTTGACTAAATTACAAAAAAGAGAGGATAGGGGTCAATTTGAAATAAAAAAGTTTTAGGGACTATAATGAACAAAGATTAAATTAAAATTATAAACATTGGACTAAATTACAAACAAAAAAATATGGGTCAATTTAGAGTAAAAATAATGTATATGTATGTATGTATGTATGTATGTAAGTTTTACTGTGTATATATATGTGTATATATTAATATGTGTGCACGCGTATATAATATAATATAATATAATATAATATAATATAATATAATATAATATAATATAATATAATATAATATATACATACATAAATACATATAAATGTATGTATGTATGTAATTGTGTAATTGTGTGTGTATATATATATATATATATATATATATATATATATATTAATACATACATACATATATATATGATATGTATGTATGTTATATATACGCCCCTAAACTATACCCATAAACCTCAAACCTTAACCCTTAAATTATATATATATATATATATATATATATATATATAAACATTAATATATATATATTCATTAATATATATATATATATATACATTAATACATATATATATATATATTCATTAATATACAAATACATACATACATACATACATATATATATATATATGTATGCCCCTAAACTATACCTATAAACTTTAAACCTTAACCCCAAATAATCAAGTTGATACATTTATCCCTAAACCCCAAACATGAATCTCTAAATCTCACAAGCACTAGTCACTAATAAATAAAGTACAAGCATAATCACATAATCCCTAAACTAATCCCATAACCCAAACAATCAACTTGAGACATTTACCCCTAAACCCCAAACATGAACTCATAAATCTAACAAACGAAAAAAATCAAAACATAAAAAAGAAAAATTTAAAAATAAATTAAAACTAAATTATTAGTTAGAGCCCAATTCACAAATTAATAAAATTATTAAAGTCAATTAATTACCAAATCTTTATACGATGACCAAATTAAATTTAAAGCAAATCAAAAGGCTTAATAATTAATTAATTTATGAAACATGACCTAATTGAATGAAATATAAAGAAACTAAACCAAAAGTTAGGACTAAAAAGAAACAAACTAAAACCTAAAAAATCTAAACCTGAAGAATCTAATTAAGGAAGGACCTAAAGGATGATTAACACCTAAAAAAAAAAACCCCGCCAATTCCCCGCCCTTAATTCGTTTGGCAGTTTTCTTCCCCTCAATCAATTAAAAAAAATTTCCCCTGTCAATTCAAAAAAAATTCCATCCTAAACTAAAAATATATTCTATTAATTTAATGATTATAATTAAATTTTTTAATAAAATAATTTTTAACGTTAAATTAGAAAGTATTTTTCATTAATTTAATGGTTATAATTAATTTTTTAATAAAATAACTTTGTTTAATTTAATGATCATAATTAACAAATTGATTTAAATTTTGAACAATTTGTTTTAAATTCATCCATCACAAGTAATTATTTTAATAAAACTTTTAAAATTTGAATATTTTTTGATAAAATAAATTTAAGTATGTTAATTCTTATTAACTTCACAAATAATTTATATTGAATGGGTTATAACTAAGCATATTGAATTATTTAACAAAATTTAAAACTTAGTAGTGTGAAATGAATATTTAAATATAATCTTTCTTTTATATATATATATATTAAATTGATTATATATGTATATATAATAAAAATTATTTAACACTTTAAATTGATTTAATAAATTAATAGTTTACATTTATCAACATATTTGTTCAGGTTAAAAACAGGTCGGGTTCAAAACAAGTCGGGTAATATCGGTTATCTGCCAAGTCGGTCTCGAGTTCGGGTTCGTTTCAGTCGGGTGCAGGTCGGGTTTCGGGTCCACAGTAACAGTTCAAATTCGGGTTCAAGTCGTTTTCGGTCGAATGTAAGTCGGGTTCGGTTACTACAGTAACAGGTCCAACTCGGGTTAGGGTCAACAACTGTCGGTTAGAGATCGGGTTCGGGTCATCAAATCCTCAGGTCAAACCATATTCTGGCTCAAGCAGGTTTTAGTCGGATTTTTAGGTCAGCTTTTTACATCCCTAGGTAGACGTATGGAACAAAGAAATCGAATCTTGTAAAATCATGTATGTGGCGAGCGACAATTGGCTACAGAATAGGAAATGGAGTAGCATCATTTGGAGAGTATTGCTCCCAACACATAGACACCGGTCTATAAAATGGCGTTTTGCCAAAACAACAACTTGATATCAAGAGATAATCTGGTGTGTGAATCAATGGCACAAGCAGCTCTGAAAAGTAAGCTTGAGGCGGATGTAGAGATTCAGGCTTCTCCTCAACAGTTTCATCATACGTTCGTCAGTTATAAACTGCGAGACGTGCAGCATACTTGCAGTGACAAGATTCAAGGAGTCGATTTACAACAAGGTGAATGGGGGAAAGTCGGTAGCATCATCAACTGGACTTATGTGCATGGTAAATAAACATAACACACCCATAATTCTTTTCCATGCTTTTCCGCTTGATTTCTGGCTCCTTTTACTTGTTTATTTCTAGAACAGTGTAATAAACAATTGTGTATGTTTAGAAGGGGAGACGAAAGTGGCAAAGGACGTAATTGAAGCGATGGATCCCGATAAGCACTTGATCACTTTCAGAATGATTGAGGGTGATCTATTGAAAGAGCACAAGAGCATTTCACTCTCGTTTCAAGCCTCGCCCATGAGCGGGGGCAGCGGCAGCATAGTGCACTTGACTTTGGAATACGAAAGGCTGCACGATGGGATTGCACACCCCGAGTCTCTGCTGCAATTCTTGATGGATCTCACCAAGGACATCGACGCTCACCTCCCACAACCAAACTAAACGTCGCATGTTGGAAGCTCCATTACTACTACTCGAAGCACAACTCGTCTGATTAAAGAATAATTTGATAGCTGAATAAATTGAAAGCGCAGTTTCTGTATGTTTGTCTATTGTGTAATCATGTATCGAACTCTATTTGCGTGCTAAATATGAATATTGTTATGGAAATTTATAAGTATTGGAATTAAGATTTAAGTTTGCAAATAGATTTTCATTGGAACATGTTTTTCTATCAAAAAAATATTGATAGGAAATTAACATGTGCATTTGAAACATCCATTGCCTGATATATTTATTAACTATAATTATCACAATTAATCATTAGATCATTACAACTTTAATTTGCATCAATAAAATTATTAAATTTGGTTGCAATAAAATTATTAAATTTAATAAAATCATCCAAAAAAAAAAAAACAAATGAAACGTGATTATATCCATGCATATGAATGCCTAATGAGTTGAAATGTGAAATTGAAACCAATTCAACTTTCAGCTTTTTGTTCGAAAAAGTAGCCCATAAGGATAACCATGGAATGGCTACCACCCAAATAAGGATAATCAAGTTGGGTGTGGAGGTGTGATGAATATGGAAATACCATCGCTATTTCCTCTGGTCCATAAGGGAGGGTGGCGTGATAAGAAATACGTAAAGATCGAATCCGATTCTGCGTTGCTTAGAAATTATTGTGTTGAGAATTTTGGACCAATTACTAACTTTCTTACCTCTACTCTTATAAAACTTCAGATCCTATCATCATTGTTTTTCAATGGTGTCGAGAGAAAACTTCGGCATATTCTCTGATTTTAGAAATAGGAAATGTGTGAATTAACTCCACCAAAAAAACCCTTCAAAAATCAATCTTGTACGCTCTCTAAAAAGCTTCAGAAAATGTCTGTTTTTCTTTTATCTTCCAAAGTTTTATTTAAAATTTGTAGGTCGCTGAGTCGATTTAGTAGATCCCTCTTTGTTTGTTTCTAGTATACATGTCAATTTAATTATATAGTTATAAAGTAATTATGATTCTCACCCCTTTCTAAGAATTATAGACTCAGTTTAACGAGACTCGCAAGCCAAACATGTATAATTACATAATATTTAATCTGTCAAATAATTTACTTCTATGTAATACTTAATTTTAAGTAATATACTAAACAAATTTTATAATTCAAATTTAATACTTAGTTTTAAATTTTATCAAACAATACTTCAACAAAGTCAAGCTTTGTTCTATTGCTTATTTCATATTTTATCTATGAACCAGGCAAGCATGCAAAACAGCACTCCAAACCTGTTGAAAAAATTCGCATTGAAAAAAGAGATGATCACGAGTCTACATAACAATCCTTTCTACGAAAACCATTGATCAGTACCGAAAATGGAATTCAAGAATCTTTTGTACATAGGTGCAGTCTAAAGATTTAGGGTAAACTACACTAGCAGTCACCCAACTATCGTTTTATTCCTATTTTAATCACCGAACTATTTTTTTTGGCAAAAACGTTACTAACGTTTACTTTTGCTCCTAATTTGGTCACCCTCCGTTAAATAATTAACGGATCTGCTGAGTTGGAATTACTAACGGCTATATTTCAAATTTTTCAGTTTATTTTTTTCCATGTCAGCACACACACACGTGACTTTTACCTGGATTAACCATGGGATTTGGAGATGATGATCTTAAACAGACCTCTGAACTCTAGTCCCATTGAATAGCTCGGTGAAATGTCAATTCGGACGGGTTCAACGTGGTTTCCCCATCAGCGGCAACAAGATCATAAGGCGAGTCGTCGGAGAATTCAGTCGGCATGGATTTCCAGTGCAGAGATGGATTCCACTCCGCTTGTTTCAGTACTTTTAGTATCTCCTCCACCACTATTTTGCTCCCCTCAGCTGATAGATGAACTCCATCTCTGTTGAAAAGAAGATATTCGATAATTCGGTTTCGAGATAAAATTTGAAAGAAACAATCCAACTCCCACAACAGTATAATTACAGTTTGAAATATCTAAGTTTCAGAACTACACAACACAAGTGGATGCTGATTCACTAATAAAGCCAATGAACTTCGAAAATGTGATTGCATCAGGAAAAAAAAGATAGACTGAATTGTAGACAGGAAAACTTACGTGAAGCAATCGGTTTCTCAATTATCTCTTCGTTGAAATGCAGTGAAAAGATCAACCACCTCAATATCCAATTCCTGGCAGAGCTTTATACAAGCTTCAGAATGCGTCTGGCACAACTCATTTGTTCGAACAAGGTGGCTAAAATATTCACTGATTTACCCAAGGGATGACTTAGATTGACGATTTGCAATAAGATATAAGGTGAGAAAATTGGCATAGAAAACATGTGTTACATTACCTTGTGTTTTTATTTACTCTTTCTTCGTCAACAGGAGGACAAGTAAGAAATATGAGGTGCGTTGAATCCGAAAGGCTCTGATTTCAGGAAAAAAAAATAGAACGAGCATTGCATGTTACTATCAGACAGTGAAATAAGTTAACGCTGCCACTAACAAAGACAAGCAAATAAAGGAAAAACTGAAATTTTGAAGCACTTGAAAGTTGAAACCATTTTCTCCTTGGCCGTTGCTGATTCGAACATAATCGAAAGCTCTAAATTCAGTGTTAACTTGATCATGCTTACAAGCTACAACCTTTCAGGTCATATATTGAAACTATTGCTTTTTCACTCAGTTTGCTCTTAAATTCAACCTCAAGTGAGAGATATGTTGAGAATTGAGAAAATACCTTGAGATGAACTGCTATTTTCCTCATGTTGTCGATATATTCGGAAAGTGGAACATGAGGGCCAAGGTCGGATGGATGAGGCCCCATCGAATCGTTACCGCCGAAATAAGTTATTATCAATGAAGGCTGATTAGATTCATCCTGTAACATACAAAAGAACAGAACAGAACTACAGTGTTAAATTCGAATCACTACGAAAAGATAACACCTTACAAATCTAATACCTACATTATGATCAATAACAATACACAGACCCTGATGGCTGCTACCTTAGTTTACTGCTTTCAAAAACTCAAAATACAGATTAAAGGAATCAAAACTTGAATACCTTTGGGAAAACACGATCGAGCACCTCTAGGGCGCGCCGTGAATTCCACCCATAATATCCTCGTAAATT
Source organism: Hibiscus tridactylites (assembly GCA_958450335.1). Classification (NCBI taxonomy): domain Eukaryota; kingdom Viridiplantae; phylum Streptophyta; class Magnoliopsida; order Malvales; family Malvaceae; genus Hibiscus; species Hibiscus tridactylites. The sequence continues at coordinate 86,289,132 of OY288276.1, forward strand.
TGCAGAATTCCACCCATAATATATTACTTTAATAATATTAGAAAGGTAAAAGTCACGTGTGTGTGCTGACATGGAAAAACATAAAGTGAAAAATTTGAAATATAGCCGTTAGTAATTCCAACTCAGCAGATCCGTTAATTATTTAACGGAGGGTGACTAAATTAGGAGCAAAAGTAAACGTTAGTAACGTTTTTGCCAAAAAAAATAGTTCGGTGATTAAAATAGGAATAAAACGATAGTTGGGTGACTGCCAGTGTAGTTTACCCAAAGATTTAAGAGACTATGTTCAAATTATTAATGGCTAAATTACAAATATTATCACTAAACTTTACTCTTTGATCTATTTTAGTTACTGAACTTTCAAAACGCTTAATTTACTCACCGAACTTTATACGTTGACCTATTTAGTCACTCAATATTGTTTTGTTAATATTTTAGTATGACTTGATATATTTTATTATTATTAAATATAAAAAATAATTCAGAATAAAAATAAAATATTTTTATTAATATTTAATTATAAATATAATTTAAAATAAAAAAAATATTCTCTGGTGAATATTGCCGCCGTCGTTCTCCCCGCCACTGCACACCGCCATCTCTGGTGACTTTCTCCGACAATCGAGACCATCAAAATGCAGCCTCCATCTTTCCCCGACTCACTTTTACATTGATGCCCCACTCTCAACCGACCACCCTAAATCGAGAACCAACTCGCTCAAAACTTCACCCATAATCAAACCTCACCACAACACAACCCCTGTATTCAACATGAATATCAGCCTTGCAATCCGAACTGTGAACACGCAACCCACAACTGAACTGAGATATTAAACCAGGGTCTAATGTCATTAGCCACAATTTTAAATCGGAATCAAGAAAAAAAAACTAAAGGAGAAAAGAAGAGCTTACTCATTATCGGTCATGGTGGTTTTCGACGACCGGAGAATTCGAAGATCGATCCCTACGGTCAGTTGATGCGTCTAGGAAAGAAGCGAAAAATATCTCAAAACCACATCGATCCAACGGTTAGTTGCTGCTCTGATCGGCGACAAAAAAGTTCGACGTGTTTCAAGATATTTAATGAAGATAGGGCCTTTTTTGGGATAATCAAACGTTAGAAACAAAAAGGAAGCTATAAGCTGCATTTTGATGGTTTCGGTTGTTGAAGAAGTCCCTAGAGACGGTGTTGTGCGGTGGCGAGGAGAACGACGGCGACAACATTCACCAGAGAAGATTTTTTAATTTAAAATTATATTTAAAATTAAATATTAATAAAATATATTTTTAATTGTTTTTTATATTTAATAATAATAAAATAGGTCAAATCATATCAAAATATTAATAAAATAATATTAAGTGACCGAAATAGGTCAATGTGTAAAATTTAGTGAGTAAATTAATCGTTTTGAAAATTTAGTGACCAAAATAAGTCAAAGAACAAAGTTTAAAAATAATTTTTCAATTCACCCTTTATTAAAATATAATCTTTAACTTAAAAAAACAATAATGATTTTTGATTTGTTGTATACTTCGTAGGCTGTTTTTTTGAAAAAAAAAAACGAGTATAATAAAACTTAAAACATACGGGATATAATAACATTTTGGTTTTTTTTCTTTGTTTCCTGCTTGTGGCGTATTCTGTCTATTCTGTCTAGGAGTTGTGGTTCTTTTTTTTTAATGTTGCAGTAGGTTATTGGTCAATGTTGAAGGCGAATTTTGGCTCTGTATTCCCTAGTTGTTGAGTTTTTTTCCTATATTTAGATTTAAGGAGATTTTTAATAAAATTTTCAATCGAGTTAAGCTTATATGATTATATCAATAACAAATTATATTTTGCCAAGCAAAAAAAAGATATTTTTCATCTATTTTACCACTAACCCATAATATATCATTTTGATTTTTTCATATAAATTACACATATCTAGAATCACTCATTCTAAATCTGTTAGGGTTAGTTTTTCTCTCAAATTCAGTGTCACCTTCACTTTTCCTTCTTGTTTAAGTTTTTATAGTCGGCGACGGCACTAGCCTTAGGACTGGTTGTCGACCGCCGGTCACCTTCTTTTTATTTATTTGTTTCGTTTTTTGCTTTTAGTCCTTTTAATTCAATAAATCTATCTTTATGAAATACTTTTTTCTACCTTTTGGTACGTTTTTTCTGCTTCTTAGCATGCTTTTTTGCTTCTTGACACGCTTTTTTTGTTCTTTGTTTTTTTGTTATGGTTAAAATTGACGTAGCCACGACTGATCAAGATGACACTCTTTTGATTATCTTGTTGATCTACCTATTTTGGACCCTCGATTTGGATCTCAATGCAAGTTTCTTCACTGCTCTTGTTCGCGGTTGAGTTGTGGTAATAAACGTGTTGTCAACGTGCCTCAATTCTGTAATACGCATTTTAATGTTGTTTGTTTATGATTTTTACCTTCATCTTCGAGCTTTGGTGATGTGTATCTACTTTTTCGAGTCTTTGATTTAAGTTTTACCTTTTCTTTTTTGGGTCATATTTATGATCTAGAGACGTTAGTTCCCGTGCTTTTAGAATTATGTCTGAATCATGTTTGTTTACATGTATTATAAATTTTCATCTTAGCTTTTTCTTTTATAAATAAAACCGACGTACTCATATTTAAAAAAAAATCACTCATTCTCGTATAGAAACTAATTTTCTACTTTATTTGGCAATAAAGAAAAAGCAAGCCGTATTAGAATAAGTTAGCCAATAAAAGGATAAAATCTTGGTAAAATAACTTGAGTAATTGTATTACTTTTAGGAGAAATTATATCAAAGGCATTCATGGTCTCGACCAATGAAAAAAATTTATTTAATTAATTTTTTCATGTAATTAAAACTAGGGACTGTTTAAGACTAATGGAGAAATTATATCATGGGTCTTTCTCACCACATCATTCATGGGACAAACCAATAAAATACATCTATTTTATTAATTTTTTCATATCATCTTTTTACCAAGTGAAGATTCACTTGGTAAAAACTGTTTTTAAATCTGATTTACAGTAAATATGAGTGAAGATTCATTTGGTAAAAAGATGAAATGAAAAAAATTAATGAAATAGATGCATTTTATTGGTTTGTCCCACAAATAACATGGTGAGAAAGACTCGTAATATAATTTTTCGGATTAAGGGGCCTGCCTACTCATGTTGGCTGAAATTTATGCACTGACCTCTACTAGATTGATTATGAAGGAGACATTTCTGTGGATCGTGAGAGTCATTGATAGAGTAACTATTATTGTGTGCATATTATTTATCTTTTGATTCGTTGGCATTACTTGTTTTAACTCAATTTTATTAAATTTAAAGATAAATTACACCATATATCATTAAACAAGGGATATATCATTCATACCACTAAACTTTTAATTTATAACACCCTCAATTCGGATGTCACAATTGGGCCTCAAGCTCAACCCAAAAATAATAAAATTCTGAAATTGGGTTTAGCCCAAATAAAATGATTTCTAAAAATATTTATAGCCAACCGTTGAAAATATAGATAAATAATTAAAGCGATACAAAATGAGCTCCAATTTAGATTTAAAACATTTGAACATTCGGTTTGATTAATACAATTCAAAATAATAAGAGTTATAGACTCCACCACGTAAGGTTCTATGAATACATAGCCCATTAAACACAAGTACCGTACTCTAAAAACCTCCACATGCTGGAATCTCGTACTGGTAGCGCTCCTTGAACCAACAATCTGACGATCAACCTACGCACAGAAACAACGATTCCGAGCGTTGAGCTTACAAAGTTCATTGGTACACATCTACTCTACTATACTTCATGCAAATCATAAACATAGGCATGCAAGCTAGTACGAGCAATAAGGATAGATAAATAGACATGTGGCGCTACCACTAGTAGCCTAAACACATGCTCTCAACATAGCAATCACCATACATGGCCCACAAGGCCCAACCATACTCGGGATCTCACCAGATCATCCGAGTTAAAACACACAAAGCCATAACCAAAAACCTGGAGTGGGTCCCGGTGCCACACAACTTCGGGAACGTACACTCTGAGTGAGGTCCGGTGCCACATAGCTTCAGGAATGTACACTCTTTGGGTGAAACTCGGTGCCACACAGCTTCGAGAACGTACACCCATGCTCGGAATCTCTCGTCAAGCATCTTCGAATGAGACTTGGTGCCACATAGCTTCAAGAATGTACATTCGGCATCTCTAACCATGGTGTTGCAACACTTTCTCAAACTCTCACTAGGTATCTGGATCACATCAAACAAGAAGACTCAACCAACACAAGTGCCTATACTTGGCACATCACAACACACGATCCATCAAGGGTCCCTATGGTTTACTATTACAAACAAGTCACCCAAAACCCAAAGGTAAGACCCCAAATCGAACCTATAATTTATGGAAGGTATTTTAAGTGGTTTCCTACCATTTTAAACCCTATCAACACCAAATTTTAGATTTTCCAATAATGAAGACTGATAGGTTATAAGTATATACACTTTGATGTGATTAATTCCTCTATATTCTAGTTATATTATTTGCTTAATTGTGGAAGTTATGCTTTTATGATTTAGGAGGTGAAGTATTGATGCAATGGTGAAAATCAGCTAAAAAGCATGTTTTTAGCTTTCCATGTAAAAACCAAGTCGTTTGGAAGAAAATAGAATTGGACAGAAGCTCGTCTTCGATAAGGCGTGACCACGCCTTATGACTGATACGAATCTCGTTTGTTACATGATGAACCCGACTTTTTCAACCAAATCTGAGATAAAGCCTACTTTTATAGATATTTCCATTATTTTGGAAGTATTGCAACAAGAATGAATCTCTTTTATTAATTAGGGTAAACTACTGCAGGGGTCACTTACGTTTAGCGTCTGTACAGAGTTAGTCACCACTTTTGAAAAGTGCCTATTAGTAGTCCTCTACGTTTTCGATGTGTAAATACTTGGTCACTCCGACGTTAACTCCGTTAGTCCCCTAACGGATTGCTGATGTGGCGAAAGTAAAATAAGGATAAATTACTGCAATAGCCATTAAAATTTATCTCATGTATATTTTTTCTCCTCAATTTAAAAAAGTAAACATTATAGTCACTAATAAAACTGTTTCTTTATAATTTCACCCTTAATTTTTTAAAAATTCATTTTTCAATCCTAAAACTTTACAATCAATTAACACAATAATATTATACATGCTTAGATGAAAAATAGGTGCCCAAAGTATACCCTTTGAAACTTAGGTGCCCAAATTGCTCCTATTTAATAACTCAAACTTAAAAATTTAGTCCACTAACTACTAAAAAATTTGAGTTATTGGAATTTCTATTTATAATTCAAACTTTATTTTAAATTTTTGAGTCGAGTTTATGAAATTATGAGTCGAGTATTTTCACATCAAACCAAAAAATTTATTTTTTTCGAGTCAAGTCAAGTTATTGGAATTTCTATTTTATAATTCAAACTTTATTATGAATTTTTGAGTCAAGTTTATGAAATTATGATTAGAGTATTTTCACATCAAACCAAAAAATTTAATTTTTTCGAGTCAAGTCGAGTTATTGGAATTTCTATTTTATAATACAAACTTTATTTTGAATTTTTGAGTCGAGTTTATGAAATTATTAGTCGAGTATTTTCACATCAAACCTAAAAATTTAATTTTTTTCGAGTCAAGTCGAGTTATTGGAATTTCTATTTTATAATTCAAACTTTATTTTGAATATTTGAGTCTAGTTTATGAAATTATGAGTCGAGTATTTTCACATCAAACCAAAAAATTTAATTTTTTCGAGTCAAGTCGAGTTATTGGAATTTCTATTTTATAATTCAAACTTTATTTTGAATTTTTGAGTCGAGTTTATGAAATTATGAGTCGAGTATTTTCACATCAAACCTAAAAATTTAATTTTTTTCGAATCAAGTCGACTGTTGCACTTCCCTACATATAATTTTTTCGACTTGACTCGAAAAAATTAAATTTTTAGGTTTGATGTGAAAATACTCGACTCATAATTTCATAAACTCGACTCAAAAATTCAAAATAAAGTTTGAATTATAAAATAGAAATTCCAATAACTCGACTTGACTCGAAAAAATTAAATTTTTTGGTTTGATGTAAAAATACTCGACTCATAATTTCATAAACTCGACTCAAAAATTCAAAATAAAGTTTGGTTTATAAAATAGAAATTCCAATAACTCGACTTGACTCGAAAAAATTAAATTTTTAGGTTTGAAGTGAAAATACTCGACTAATAATTTCATAAACTCGACTCAAAAATTCAAAATAAAGTTTGAATTATAAAATAGAAATTCCAATAACTCGACTTGACTCGAAAAAATTAAATTTTTTGGTTTGATGTGAAAATACTCGAATCATAATTTCATAAACTCGACTAAAAAATTCAAAATAAAGTTTGAATTATAAAATAGAAATTCCAATAACTCGACTTGACTCGAAAAAATTAAATTTTTTGGTTTGATGTGAAAATGCTCGAATCATAATTTCATAAACTCGACTCAAAAATTCAAAATAAAGTTTGAATTATAAAATAGAAATTCCAATAACTCGACTTGACTCGAAAAAATTAAATTTTTTGGTTTGATGTGAAAATACTCGAATCATAATTTCATAAACTCGACTCAAAAATTCAAAATAAAGTTTGAATTATAAAATAGAAATTCCAATAACTCGACTTGACTTGAAAAAATTAAATTTTTTGGTTTGATGTGAAAATACTCGAATCATAATTTCATAAACTCGACTCAAAAATTCAAAATAAAGTTTGAATTATAAAATAGAAATTCCAATAACTCGACTTGACTCGAAAAAATTAAATTTTTTGGTTTGATGTGAATATACTCGACTCATAATTTCATAAACTCGACTCAAAAATTCAAAATAAAGTTTGAATTGTAAAATAGAAATTCCAATAACTCGAATTTTTTAGTAGTTAGTGGACTAAATTTTTAAGTTTGAGTTATTAAATAGGAGCAATTTGGGCACTTAAGTTTCAAAGGGTATACTTTGGGCACCTATTTTTCATCTAAGCATTTATAATATTATTGTGTTAATTGATTGTAAAGTTTTAGGATTGAAAAATGAATTTTTAAAAATTTAAGGGTGAAATTATAAAGAAACAGTTTTATTAGTGACTATAATGTTTACTTTTTTAAATTGAGGAGAAAAAATATACATGAGATAAATTTTAATGGCTATTGCAGTAATTTATCCTTATTTTACTTTCGCCACATCAGCAATCCGTTAGGGGACTAACGGAGTTACCGTCGGAGTGACCAAGTATTTACACATCGAAAACGTAGAGGACTACTAATAGGCACTTTTCAAAAGTGGTGACTAACTCTGTACAGACGCTAAACGTAAGTGACCCCTGCAGTAGTTTACCCTATTAATTAAGGCTTTATTTATTTAGATGGGTAAAATACAAAAATAATGACTCAACTTTTGCCTCTCTCCTATTTTACTCACTCATCTTTAAATTGAATCGATTTAATGACTCAACTTTTAACATTGGGTTTTTATCATCACCCAACCGTTATATTATGGATGCCGTTAGTGACGTGGCATTTTTTTATTGATTTGACCCCAGACCTGTAAATTTCATGACTCCAGTCTGTTAAAATCACAAAAAATAACAGAGACATAACTATAGAGCAACATTAAGCAATATAAACTACATAAATAAGCATGTAACTATAGAGAAACACATGTCACACATCCAGCAAAGTTGATTCAACTTTGTTTATATGATTTAAATCTTAGCAACTATTTACCGATACTAATAGTGATTGTATATAGGGAAAAAATTTATCAAAAGAATGCATGAAACTTAAGAAATCAGAGCAAATTCCTTCTAAAGCTACCCAGTAAAGGAAAAACAAATGTATCATTGTTTCAATAGTAAAAAAGCAAATATGCATACCTTTGAGAAGATGGGTAGATGCAAGATCCATAACCTGCAAAACCATGATGAAATGAGCAAACACCCAATCGTAAAAACCATTCAAAAAATGAAAAAAAAGAAAGAAAGTTGAAGGTTTTTAAAGAACAAACTGGGGTCAGTTTTGGCAACAGTTCCAGTGCCAGCAAAGTCGCAAGAACCGGGCGCCATTGCTCGACGCTGGTAATAGCTATTGAAAGCATAAGAAGCATGAGCCTGGATGGTATTCGGGAGAAACCAAAGCTCGTCGGACTGTAAAGGGTTGCAGTCAGCACCGGAGCCGCATGCATAGTCTAGCGCAGTTTTCTTTCTCTCCATATCTTCATCAGCATCCAACTTCAAAACCGCCCAAGAAGCCGCGGAAGACGAAGCTGTGGAAGCTGAGAAGGAACTTGCAATGGCCTTGACGGGTGCCGGAGTCGACGAAGAAAAAGACGACGACGACATGCAAGGGAAATCAGGTAGCGGAGGGAAATCGGCATAGAAAATCGAAGCATCGTTAACATCGAGCAACTCGTCATCTTGCTGCTGCCTACTATCAAACCAGATCTTTCTTTCTTCACCACCACCTTCAAAACCCCAACGGTTTCCTTCGTTTCCACCGCCTGCATGCAGATCTTCCCCGAGCATCTCTTGCCGCCGCTTTCAAAACCCGAACGGTTTCCTTCGTTTTCCTGTGTACGGATAAGGGCAAATGGGGGAAAATATATATCAGAACATTGTATCTGATTAAGGAAGCAAAAGAGGAAAAAAGGGCTCGCTTTTGCAATCAGAAAAGAAAAGAAAACCTCAACAGATGGAAGCAACAAGCAACAAAAATCATCTGCTTGCTTCCATAGATTCCATCGAATAAAATAAACAATTCTTTACAACAACAAACACACCCACATATAATTCTACAGAACCCAGAACACATATATCATATTAAAGCAAAAAAGAAAAAGATAACTCTAATCGAAGCTTGTGTTGAAGATGAGACCATTTTAGAAGACACCCACATGCGTAGAACCTTAGAAAGTTGAAGCACCCATGTGTGTTTTTCTGGTGGAACTTTGAATTTGTCACATATGTTTGAAATCCTCAGAAGAATACTAGCTTTGAGACTGATATTGCCATGGAGAAGAGAGCTAAGTTGGTAAAGCAAGAGAGAAACTAAAGAAAAAGAGAAAGGAAAGAGAGCGAATGGGGAGCAGCTCTTCCTGTTCTTTTCTTTGCAGCTTTTTCTTTTGTATTTATTCTATTTTTTAACATGTGTGTGCTTACGTGGCGGCCAAATCAATAAAAACAGCCACGTCATTAACGGCATCCATAATATAACGGTTGGGTGATGATAAAAACCCAATGTTAAAAGTTGAGTCATTAAATCGACTCAATTTAAAGATGAGTGAGTAAAATAGGAGAGAGGCAAAAAGTTGAGTCATTATTTTTGTATTTTACCCTATTTAGATTTCCCGTTATCATATCTTTCCTTATTATATTAAAACTCAAGGACTCAAGCATTCAAACAACCAATATATCAATCTTGCGACCAAAATTCATTGGCCGACTGTTCTCAAGCTGGTGAACGTGATGGTGGCCTCAATTTTCCGCTATGAGCACTTTAACTCCTGCATCTTAAAAACCTAAAACTTTCACTCTCTCACCCCATCGAAATGAACACAATGGCAGTGAAGGTGTTTGTAACACTCCGACTTTTGGAAAAAATGATGATGAAATGATAAGTGTGAATGTGGAGGCTTAAACTTGTAACCCCCTACTTGGTAAGCTTGTGCCTTAGTCATTTGAGCTAAGGCTATCTTTGGTCTTGCCTTACCCTGACCTTCTTATAACCTAATATGTTTTAGAGGTAACCATTAATAAATGGTAATCTAAACCCTTTACCTACCCCCCCCCCCCAAAAAAAAAAAAAGAAATGAATGCCTAAGAAAATATCTAGAACCCCTTTTGTCTCCCTCTCTTCCTCGACCTCTCACCTACCCCTTCCTCCGTCCAAGCTTCGACCACCATCTTCCGGCCGTCCGTGGTGTACACCGCCACCACCGGCATGTTCGTCGTTGGGTGGTGAACCCAGAGCCATCAGCCACTCGCGATGAACGACCGCCAATCGTTGTAGGTGTTTGAATGATGGTTCATCTGGGACCCTAACCGTTGCCTCCTTTTTTTCACCGATTTCTGCCGTCTCCGCTGCTCGTTCGACACACTAAGGCCACCGTTACATTCCCGGTGTTAGGGCGAGCAAAACTCAATAATCTGATCGTCCGTCTGTTGACGTTTCGAAGGTTGTCGAAATCTCAGAGCAAACAAGTCAGTTTCCCCTTTTGTAACACCCCCTTCCTGGCCTGGTCGAGAACCTGGTCGGAGCGTGTTACCGATGAGCATTACGGTGATCGGTGCGGTAAATTTCATTTTTATTCCTAACACATAATCAATATTTCACAAACAAAGCGTTACCAATATACATTTAATCCAATTCATTCACAAGAAAGCCACATTAAACCGTTTAGGACCAATTTATAACCTTTACAAGTTTAGGGACTAATCTGTAAAAACTGAAGAATAAAAGGTCTCTTAATGCAACAGAGAATGACACTATGTAATTCAGTGCATTATTAACTAGCCTATAAATTTTCATACAATTTGGAGATCATTAACCCATCCAATTTAGCCTTACAATTTTTCAGTGACTAAATTATAAAGCTAACAACCTGCTCAATGAGTCTTTAACTAACTTACCTAACCCCGTATCGAAACACCCTAAGATGTTTCGAAACGGGTGGACATTGATCATCTCTTGTTGACTTTTCTCTTTAGACCGTAATGATACAGGCTTGACCCGTATCGAAATGGATTGACCACCTCTGACTTTGACTCGTTTCGATATGCTATGAACTCGTATCAAAACGTTGGTCTCTAGTGACAAAATGTTTCGAAACAGCCTAATTCCGTTTCGATACACCCTTACTCTTAGGCTCAATATTGCACACCCGTACCGAAACACCATCACCTGTTTCGATATGGCCTAACCTATAATGACAAATTTTAGCTGGTTTTTATTCAATTTAACCTATCGAACGATGTCCAAACACAACGAAACTTTACGCACAACTTTTCAATGACATAAACTACTAGCATGCTAAAATTCATGATCAAACAAATATGTTTACTATGTTTTATCTTTTTGAGCCATGTATGTAATTTTCATCCATTTTAAACTTCACCAAAAAGGGCATTTTAAGCTATATAACTTATTACAACTTTAACAATGCACCAACACAACAAAATAGGCACAAATGACTAGTTCAACTACTTTACCACCTTCCTAGGAGTTCAAAAGTCAAAAATACATTACTTGAGGCTTGTAGTGACTTGTCTTGCTTGCCGATCCGATCTTTCGACACACAAACCTTATTAACCTAAAAATGCATGAGATGAGACACATTAGACACGCTTTGCCTAGTGAGGTAGTCAAAGACAACATGAATAACAATAATGCTAGTAATATGCTCAATCATGATCTCATGCCAATAATAACAATGCTATATAATAGTATGCAATGTATAAACATATTCAATTCATTCTTAATCCTTAGATTGAATCAAGATCGTAGATAAGCGAATTCATATGCCTCGCCAAGTCAATAAGTGGTTTAGTCCCTCCGCCTCGCCAATATGACCAATGTCTATACACATCCCTCCGCCTCGCTAAATCAATATAGGTCGTAGCCTTAGGACCGCAGTCCACCCGTACACTAAGCTCATGAATTCTATGACATGCCAATTGTATCCAAAGTCCATTACAATCCAAGGTTGCAATGTTCAAATCCAATTCAATAACCAATAGTATTCCAATGAGCGATGATTTCAATATTATCAATGACAAATATATGTATCTCATCATCAATATCTCATAACTCAATGTCAATCATAATGTTCAATGATCTCAATACAATAATTCAATGACAATAGCTATATCAATGACAATGCACCATGACAATAACAATGACTATGTCCAATGTTCAATAACAACTTACCAACACTTACCAAAGTGTCTGACTAACCATCCAATGTAATTTCCTCAACAACAAGGTTAGCGATGTAAACTAAATTATCAAATAATGATCCGGGAAGGCCTTTCGCCTAAACCCAAGACTCTGACTACACTCACCTTGACAATCCGAAGCTTTCAAGGCTCCTAGATAACAATCCCCTTGTTCCTAGCTTGGATGGAGAAGATGTATGCTCTTTATCAATGTCTTGAGCTAGGAAATCAATAGGAAGATTGTTAGTGTCGATGTCTCGAGCTAGGAAATCAATAAGAAGATGGATGCTCTTTATCAATGTCTTGAGCTAGGAAATCAATAGGAAGATTGTCAATGTAATTTCTCAATAACAAGGTTAGCGATGTAAACTAAATTATCAAATAATGATCCGGGAAGGCCTTTCGCCTAAACCCGAGACTTCGACTACACTTACCTTGACAATTCGAAGCTTTCAAGGCTCTTGGATAACAATCCCCTTGTTCTTAGCTTGTATGGAGAAGATGGATGCTCTTTATCAATGTCTTGAGCGAGGAAATCAATAGGAATATTGTTAGTGTCGATGTTTAGATATCAAAATCAATATAACAATATCAAGATCGATAACTAATCTCAATAGAGATGACAACGATGAGATATCCAAGGATAGTCAAAACCCTAGCTTAGATTACATTCAATATATCCATGGAATCCAATAACCGATGGAGGATTATAGCTTACCCGATCGATAGCAATGATTCGATATCGTTAAAACAAAGAAATTGCAAAGCTCAAAATTCCTTCAATGGAGGTGTGTGCTTAGTGGTAAGTGATGAAGATGATAAGGATGGAGAGGTGTTAGCTTAGGAATTCTCGGTAAGTTTCTATTATTTGCTTCTCTTTGCTTTACAAAGTAAACTTTTAGACTTTTTAGCTTTCCTTCCTTTGAAGGAAAGCTCTCAGACATTCCCACGTAGGAAACTTTTAATTGAGGAGGGGCTAATCGCAAGACTTGTCCATCAACTCTTACCATACTATGGTTTTGTTCCCCAACTTGCATTTTCTTCAATTTAGCCACTAATAAGTTCAATATTTTTCAATAGAGTCCAGTGACGATGTTTTAAGCTCAAATAAGGTTCGATTTCAATAATTAACTAGTCGATACAATATTTAGACTTCATCATTGTAGGATTTCTGATTATCAAAACCTAATTCCGACTAGACCAGATTTTGGGGTGTTACACCTTCACCGCCGTGATTTGCGCCTCTCCACTCCTTGGTAAGCTTTAGAAACTTAAACGTTTAAGTTTTTCCCATCTTTGCCGTCATTCAATGATGTTTTCAGGCCGTTTAGAGCCGCGCGTGGCGAGCATATGCCTTCTGGGGAGAAGTCCAGCCACCGTGGTTGTTTCCCCATTGAACTGAGCTGGTTTAAGTAAGAACCAGTGTGGCCAGAACCGGCTCAACACCCCTAACCGGTCCAATAACAGACTAGGTATGTTATTTTAGTGTTTGGGCCAGCCTGTTTGCTAAGGCCCGATAGCCTTAGAGCCCTAAACCCAAATCAGTCCAAGCCCAAGCCCTTGAATCTGAGTATGACTCGACCCGACCCGTTGACACGGCCCGTCTGTCTGACCCAAATACCCGTTGACTATGTCAACTCAGTGAGTCAACCCATTGATCGAGTCAACTCGGCGAGTCAACTCAGTTTACCAATAATGTCAGCATGACATCAGCGTTGACTTGACCGTTGACGTCAGAGTTGACTTTGATTGTTGACGTTAGCATGACGTTAGCGTTGACTTTGAAGAAAAAGTTAAATTTTTAGAAAAGTCATATTTTATATTTTTCGTCATCTTGAGTCTGTTTTTTAAGCTCGTTTCACAAAATTCTGACCCCAAAGCCTCTGAATCTGACCTTGAACCCGAATTTGTTTATATATTTATTTATTCAGTTAAGAGCTCTATGAATAAGGATTGAAATGGGATATTGTGTAATTGAAGGTACTCATAGTTCTTTGAATATGAATGGTTGAGGGACATCAAATCCGGGTTTGAGAGTGTTCAAATGTCATTTACGGATCGATCGATGTAGCTTGAAGCCAAGGTAATACATTACTACCTCTTGTATGCCTTATGAAACATGTTGGTATCCACTAAATGACTAAATGATCATATTAAGTATATGGTTAATTCTGTTTTAGTCAAGTTGATTATAGGAAAAGGATAATATCTTGATTAGACTGAATTGCTCGGTTAGGAAGATAAGGGACTTGTAAGAACTCCTTATATCCAAGAATAATTCATAGGACTATTATACTCTAGATCTGATTGTCTGTTAATGATCTAACTTCCGAAATGCTTCATTACGGAAATAAAGAAACGCCTTTGAGGCGCAAGAAGAACTAAAATACCACTGACAACAAAATAATCCGGGAATCTACACCAAAACTTGTAAAGTAGCTTGTTTATCTAAAAACCTCGTTTTGCTTGGAAAGTTGTAGATCAAAGCTTAAACCCTCGAATTGTAGAGTACTTGGATTATATTTGAACACTGAATAAATCTCTAAAAATAACTCTAATATATATATATATATATATTTGTATATCTGAACCAATCAAAGTGGCATAAAATACCGAACTGACTGGCTTGAACAAAGAGGTTTGAAAACATCAAAGAGGCTGAAGTAATCGAAATGAACGTAATGACCAGAATACTAAAATATCCTCGGGTACTAATTGTAAATTATTTGAAATGATGGATATACCATCGAGATCTGAAATGAATGAATAGTTGGAAAAACTGAAAGACTCAGAATAATTGAAACACATTCGGACATCGAGGTGACTGAAAATACCTCTAAGACTCGGAATGAGAAATATCAATAAAGCCAAGCAAAGGCAATAGCTCTGAAAGTGGTAATACACGACCCTTGTTGGTTGGTCATTTCGGGAACTATTGTGATGATGGAAGAATACCATATAAAAGCATGGTTATTTGGAGAAAGTACCTATGTCAATGTTACGAGCAACTTATTCTTCGTGTGTATTCGATGCTATGGATCGAGTTCAGGTGTAATACACATGCTCAAATACTTGGAAAATACCATTTGAATACATGTTTGGTTTCTCGTTGTATGTTTAGTGGTTGCTTGGTGAAGACGAGCATTTTGTTATACAATGTAGTCACTTCTGAGAAGTGAGTACATAAGATGTACCGATCCGGTTAAATAATAAACATTGTAATGATGGTTTGTAACTAGTTCAAGGGGACTCGGAAACTTGAATATCTACTCGAATTCTTGAATTTTACACGTCGATGCTTATACTTGGTTGGTTTAAATTACCAAATTACCCCTAAAGGTCATAATGAACATAATACCCTCGTAGGCTGCAACGTTTGTTTTGCTCATGATATATCTAAAATCCTAATGATCCTGATGCATCAACTTTCGATGTTTGTTGCGAGCCGTTTTATCGAACTCTCCTATTCGTAGGGATCTAATTCTGAAATCAGTTCAAAATTGTCAAAAGTTCAATGTGTCCCCTTCCGTAAATACCAAGTATCTTCAAGAAAGGAATTGTTCCATCTAGTGTGTTCCATGTGTGTTACACGACTATTTTTGCATATTGTTTTACTCGTTTTATCATATTAATCGTGTGCACATGACTGATATGCAGTTTTCGCATAAACATGACATGTTTTAGAATTTAAGCAGGATTGTATTCTATGTTTGATATAGACCTTAGTACCTGATATGACAAACATGCTATGTGGATAATGTATTACTAAAAATACTACCATTGATTAATGAACTACTAATGAACTAATTCACTGGGGTACTTGGGATATGATATGAAGTTATTGACAGCTCAGCCCTGATCTAGCTGGTAAATCCGCTCGTTTTCGATTCCTATGCTTCGACTAGGTCTGCCCGTTTCGGTTCCTATGTTTTGACTAGGTTCGCCCATATTCGGTTCCTATGCTTCGGCTAGGGTCGCCCGTATTCTAAGGTATTCCCTTAGGATGATACCCACGCCCAATGGGCTCAGGTTAATGCCTGTACATGATACCGCACTGGAGAAACTATATACTGGAGTATGGTTGGAGGGTAAATAAATAATTTAAATGAACTTTACTGCTACTTGAAGCAAATGTATTGGAAATAAAAATGTTTACTGCATTGTTATATTTCATGGATTAACGTTGCACTATTGGAACACACTAGACACTAAACTCTTTGACTCCACCTCCCCAATTTATCAGCTTATATAATTCTCTTTTGAAACTCGATGATTAAATAAAGAACAAATATCGTTACTCTCAAGTATAACGCTACCCTGAAATAGTGGAACAGAAAATGGAGACTGTTACTTCATGGAACATTATGAAAATGTTATTCCTGCCATATATTTGCATGAGCTTATAGCATCTTTTGGTAGTTATGTATTACTGAGGTTTTCCAAGCTCATGTTGTTTTAACCATCGTAGGTTAAAAGAATATATCATGGTATAATGTCTGACATCAGTGTTCGGAGTTCTCTCGATGCCGCTTTGGAGTACGGTACTGTACAATTAGTGGGCATGTAAGTCATGTATTATTTTATGATAGTGTCTGTAAAACACTTTCTAAAATTTCTGTTATATGTTTAAATGATTTCCTGTTGTGATATTTTAAACAGAAGTTGATTTTACAATTTAATAAGTGTTTTAAGGAAAATATTCTTTTACGTGTACTTTTTCTGTGGGTCACTCTAATGACCCTAATGTGACTTCCTAAGATCTGTGGTAACGCATAGGTCTACGGGGTTACAGTGTCGACAACAGACGATCAAATCTTTGTAGATCAGAGTTTGAATTTCCACCCCTAAACTTTTCTCTCTTTTTCTCTCACCATCCACTTTTAACCTTTTCCCTTTTCTCTCTCTTCCTCCTTAAAACTTTTTCTTTTTTTCACCAAGTACATCTATTTAAAATTCAAACATTCTCTTCCAAATTAATGGACTCAAACCTAGAGGCCCTTAACTTATTCTTCCAAGATAAAGACCCATAACTCGGGTCCAAAACCCAAATTTTGAGTTGTTACACAATTGCTTCAATTATAACACTTAACTTTGGTTTTGAATTCAAATATAGCACTGGATCATTAACTAAAAATGGTGCGATGACGTGGATGAAATTTCTATCAATGTGATGACGCGCCCAAAATGATGTTGTCTTGGTGTGGCTATATCGATAGTCAAAATGGCATTTTTTTGGATTTTTAGGATTTTGGGCGTATTAACTTTGCCACTATACTTTAAAATTCTTTCATTTTAGGTAATGGACTTTCGGACCGCCGCTGGCGGTCAGTCATCACCTGTCATCATCGTGCTATTCACATTTCATTCCTCTTTCTTTTTTTAGATTGATTTTTCATACAACTCATTAAAAAGATAAATCCATCAAAACGTTTGACATACTTTTTTTTTGCTTGGCAATGTATAATTTTATTGATAAAATGGTCATACAAAATCACCATATGTCTCATTAAAAAATTCTCTCCATTGAAAGGAAAAGGAGCGCATAATGGCAATTGGAAGTACAATAAGAAAAACAACACCTTAGCATAGCAAGGACATACAAGAAAACCAATGTTGGACATACTAATACTTCAACCGACCGTTCGATAAAGCTGATTTTGAGATATAATGTTCATCTTCTTAAAAAATGTTTCTCACTATTTAAATTTTTGAACAAACATCTTAAATCCCTCAAATCCAAAAAAAACTCAAAACCTCAAACCGTAAATATGTAATATAGTATAATGAAATTCTAAACCAAAGTTTAGTGTTATAATTGAAGCAATTGAAAATTCAGTGGTATTATAAATATACCATAAAAATTGAATGATATCTGATATAATTTACCCTTAACTTAATTATCCTTTTAAGAAATTGTGAGCTGGTGCCACGTATTTTTCATTTCTTTCCGGTGAACGAGAAGCAATCTTGTAAAAGAAATAGTTTCAGTAGATTTGATCATAAGAAAAATCAAGCAAAATTATATTTATAGGAATTGCATTCTATAAAATAAAATTTTAAACATATAACTATTTAAAAATAATTTTCTATTGAAAATATAACACATAAAAGAAAGAAATAGAATAATGGGCCCTCGAGCAAGCAATTGAAAGAACTAACAAGAAACTAATCAGAAGAAGAAATTATATTATAGACTCTGCTTACTACGTCATCTATGGTCCCAACTAGTAAAAAGTATTAATTTCATTAAATTTTTTCTATTTCATTTTTTTACTCAGTGAATCTTCACTCATATCTACTGTAAATTAAATTAAAAAACTTTTTATCAATTATAGATTCACTTGCTAAAAAATAATATAAAAATATATAATAAAATTGATGCTTTTTATTAGCTGGGACCATAGATGACGTGGCGAGCCAGACCTATAATATAACATGCTTAATTTAAATGTATCTTTTGTGTATTCCCATTCTAAATGATTTATCTGTTTAAAAAAAACTTTTGACGAAAAAAAGGAAACAAGAGCAGTCTCTTTTAGCGCTAGAACTCGAGAATCATTATAATTTTTGTTAAGTACTTCAAGTTCATATTGATTTTTACGATTTCAAGTTTAAGCCATCAGTATATATACATATTCTTTTATTTATTATTCTTTTTTTCCTGAATATTTATTATTCATCCATGTACAAATTTAAACGGTATTGAGCATATAATGAAAGAAAGTTGATAATTCTACTTCCTAAGATTGTCTTCTGGTTGAATCCGACTGTCAAGTGGTCTTGAATTGGATTGAAAATTCTCGCATTAGATCGTGGCGTTGGTGGGAATTATTTGAAGAGATTGATTGTTTGGTTCCTTCTATTTCGTAATGATATGGCGACTGCCGAGAGACCGGAATGATATGGCGAACCATTTAACGAAAGAATGTAGGTTAAGACAAGAGTTGTTTAAACCTTTGTGGTAGCAGTATACAAATGTTCATGTTCAGGGATTTAAATAGCGTTCGCGGTCGCATCGCAATTATCACGGTCGCAGATATAATGAAGGTTATTGCGGGTATTGCTGTCCTGATTTTTTTTTAAATTTGCACAACTTATTGTAAAACATAATAACAATAATTATAATTTTAAAAAGACATTTTTAATGATATTTAAAGTATTTTCTAAAAAATAACATAAATGAATTAAAAATATCTATTATAATTTTGAGATAAGAAATTAAATTCCTTACGATTTTATCAAAGAGTTCTTTTTCACTGACAAACTCAAATATATATATATATATATATATATATATATATATATAGGGTCGGCTTAGAAGAGAAGCACCTGAGCGCTTGCTTAGGGCCCCTACTCTTCTAGGGCCTCATAATAAAATAGTTATAAGTTCATAAACGCTTATAAATAAATTTGATGCTTTAACTCATTGCCTATAAACGAAATTTTCCATAAATGGGCCTCATTTTGTCATTAGTTGACGCCAATTTTTTATCGCTTCTCCTATTAATTGTCAACAATTGAAAAAAAATTTAAACGGTATCATTTGAAAACAAAGAAACGGAAAATAAACATTTACTGTATGTAAATTGGTTGTATACAAATGAGAAATAATTGCCTAAAACAATTATTTCTATTTTTAACTTATAAAACATATAACATAAAACAATTGCTTTAAACAAACGAGATTATATTAAAAATATGAAATATTTAAACCTTAAAAATAAATAAAGGATAATATAATTTAAGATTGGACTTAAAAAAATTAAATTCCAATAATTTAATTTCTATTTAATCTCTATTAATTGAATAATTAAAAAAATATTAAGAGTAATTCATTTATAAATAATATATCCACACTAGAATTATTAAAGAAAAGGAGGAATTTTTTTCTTTCAAATTTGAGTTGTCATTGGCTCTGATATATTTTTTGCGAATCAACATCTCACTCTCTCAATTTTTCCAAAGAACTAGATCAGTCTCTTTTAATTTCTGAAATTATTTGGCTTGAAAATCAACTTGTGTTGCTTCTACTCTTACCTTTTTAATTACATTATTAGTTTTTTCTTGCATTTTTTAATTTTTACCTACGACTTTTTATTATCTAACAATGAAAATAATGTGTTAAAAAAGTTTAATCGTGTTTCTGTAATTAGTTAATAAAATTTTAAATTAATAATTCAAATAAATGAAATATATTTCGTTGTATAATAGTCTATTTTTGAGTTTTCGCTCAGGGCCCCGAAAACATCAGAAACGACCCTGAATATATATATATACCTAAATTAAAAAAAGGTGAAGTATGTCATGTACCACCAAACTATAGTGTCTGGCCTGTTTTTACCATCAACGTTTCAATTGGTCCAAAACTAACGTTATAATATCTAATCAAATTATACCATCCCTCCGTTAAGTCATGGACGGCGTGGTGACGTGGACTAAGAAAACCATAACGGTGCTGATTGTGTACCCTATATATTATTATTTATTCCACATCATTAAAAAATAAAAAATAAAAAACCCTTTTGGGTTTTCAAAACAGTGTCGTTTCTTCTTGTTCCATAATTTTTTTCATCATGGCCGTCCATCCCATAAATGAAAGAAGCGAAAAAGACCAGAATTTCCACAGGGGATTGAGATCTTTGACCTCGAAAGCGATTCATTTTATTTTACACCCATTAAAGACAAAGGCAACTCCAAAAACAACGCAATCTCCGTTGAACAGTACACTGAAGAACAAGAGCTCCGACTTGCCATCAAGCTTTACACCATAGCCTACTGCAATGATGATTCCGAGCCCCCAAACACTAAAAAACGTGAAAAAGGAAAGAAACCCTTCACCGGGGAGTCATCAAACTCCACTGGTGACCGAGCCAGCTTTTCCGGCCAACTTACTTCACAATCCGACGAGTTACTCACCTTCGTTTCTCAACAGTCACTCCCTTTAGGATTCAACGTAAATTTCGGCTCCGATACAATCTATTCTCCCGTGGGAGGCGCATGCACTCTCTTCCCCGATGAACTCCGATGTTATATGTCTTACAACGTTAATGGTTCTTTTCCCGACGATGAGCTTCTTGCCCAGAAACTCCTCCTCAAGGGCTGCGAGCCACTGCCTCATCGCCGTTGCCGACCCGCCGCTTCGCTTCGATACCCCGAACCTTATCCGTTACCACTTAGCCTATGGACAATGCCACCCGATTCATCAGTCGTATGGACAGCTTATTCTTGTAAGAACTACACTTGCTTGATCAATCGAAAGAAGAAGCAAAAGGGCTTCAACGATTGCAAGGATTGCTTTGATCTTAAAGGCCGCGAGAGAACTCGTTGGACGACACCCGACGACGGACTTAACTTCGGCATCGACGAAGTGTTGGCGACGAGAAAACCTGGTACGGTCCGAATAGGGCTGGATATCGGCGGTGGGGTGGCGACCTTTGCTGTGAAAATGATGGAAAGAAACATAACCATCGTTACAAGTTCGATGAACTTAAACGGTCCGTTCAATAGTTTGATTGCTTCAAGAGGGGTTGTCTCTTTGTACATGAGCATATCGCAGAGGCTACCGTTTTTCGATAACACGTTGGATATAGTTCGTTCGATGCATGTTTTGAGCAACTGGGTTCCGATGACGGTGCTCCATTTCTTGGTGTTTGATGTTTACAGGGTGTTAAGGTCGGGAGGTTTGTTTTGGTTGAATCATTTCTTTTGTGCTGGGGAGCAGTTGGAGGAGGTGTACATGCCGCTTATTCGAAGCGTTGGATTCAATGAGTTGAAGTGGGTGGTCGGAAGGAAGCTTGACCGGGGACCGGAGCTCAGGGAGGTTTATCTCTCGACTTTGCTGGAAAATTACCAAAAGGGTTTTTATTTTTTATTTTTTAATGATGTGGAATAAATAATAATATATAAGGTACACAGTCAGCACCGTTGCGGTTTTCTTAGTCCACGTCACCACGCCGTCCATGATTTAACGGAGGGATGGTATAATTTGATCAGATATTAAACGTTAATGATAGTTTTGGACCAATTGAAACGTTGATGGTAAAAACAGGTCAGACACTATAGTTCGGTGGTACCTGTCATACTTTACCCTAAAAAAAATGATCAATGTAAATATCAACAATGGGAGAATTTAATTATAATTATAAAAAGTTACTTTTCATGATTTTTAGAGTGTTTTCCAACACTTATAAAAGGATTTAATTGAAAAAAAATAAGACTTAGAGGCTCAATTGAAAGTTTCATTATGGATTTGAGGACTTAATTGGAAATGGAATAAAACAAAACATCTTAATTAAACTAAAAATCCGCCTTAAAAGACTAAATTGTACGCATACTAAAACCTTTAAGTCTCTCCAAAAATTCACTAAAACTTGAACCCTCCTTCTCGCAATTTACCCTTTTTAATGTTTTAAGTTCATCTTCCTTAACTTTTTCTCCCGCCCATTCTCTGCAACGCCGTCGGTCGTTAATGAGATTCGAGCCAAAAAATCTTCGACGAACCATCCGCGTTTGGTCTGGAAATGGAGATAGCGTCCTGTTATCGCCGTGACCAAACGCTATATCTTTGTTTCGCGTCCACGACAGCCCGCTATCGTCGTAATTTTGTTGCCCATCGTAATTTTCTGCAATTGCGATTTCAGCCGACGGCACGATCGCAATTTTGCGGCTGCAATTACACCAGTGTTCTGCTATTTAAAACCCTGGACATGTTATTGTATGCTTCTTTGGAAACAGAATTGATCCGGCTGCTATGTAAGAAATTCTTTTCTTACTGTATTTTTTTCATTTAACCATTTTTATCAATAAAATCATACTTTACCGAACAAAAAAATAAATATAAAAATAAAACATAGATAGCTTGTTTTTATTTGATACACAAAGCAAAGGTTACAGTTCATCTTTAACAACAATACACACACTTGGTAATCTTGCTTCTCGCAACAGAAGAAGCGAATTTATTTTAAAACATTCAATTGCTTAAATCATGACGATATTTTAGAGAGAATTACATATTTAGCACCCCATCTATTCCTACATTCTTATTTTAATACCTCCACTTATTTATTTAGCAAATGATACCTAACATTATGTTTTTGTTATGTTTTGGTACCCCAGCCGTTAAAACAAACGGAAATGATGACGTAGCTTATTTTTAATTGGATAATTATACTTTTAGTCCCCAAAATTTATACACTTTTATCAATTTGGTCCAAACTCTATCAATTTAATAATCATCTTAAAACTATAAATCACTCATTTTATTTCTTATTCCCCGAAACCCTAACCACAACATATATGTTACATGCACTATATTTCAATCACATCTTTGAAAAATCATAGCAGAAAGTATTTTCTAAATTTCACAAGTGAAAAAGATAAAACAAAAATTAGACTTCTATTCATGTTTCCAAGCATACAATGCTAATGAAAAACCGAGACCCTGCAGTTGGTGATCACTAACCTTTTGAGAGCAAGACCATGTAAATACAGACAGATCAAATGCAGACTGGCCGCGCCGGTCCACTTTTCTTTGGAGATGCAAGTTTGAAACATGGAAACGGCATTGCACGTAGCATTGCCGAATAGCCAGTTGTGCACATCCCAGAACATTTCCACCGGAAATCCATCCACCAAAATGGTATGGTTGCCACGGAACTTCCACTTGATCCTCTTGACCTGCAACACCGTTTTACTATTGATGCGGATAACAAGGTTCGAATCCTTAAGATTGACGGTGTCACACTTGATCACGACATCGTGAATCAGTCCCTTGTCACAAAACTGAGCCTTGGCACCATAAAACTTCTTCCCAAAAACTTGTTCTCTCTTGGCTATGAAAACAACATCTCAATTCAGAAGAGATCTAATGTCAATCTTCTTGTATGCTTCCTTTTTCAAATCCCCAAGGAGCAACACCAGTTCCTGGTCAAATGCAACAGCCAGGTAAAACCCTTGAACCGGTTCTGGACCAGAACCAAATCTAGCATTAGACAAGTCCCAACATATAACAACCAGGGCTTTATGTCAACTTTACACAAATATTGATTGACTGAATCATCGATTGAAACACGAAGGCCTTGACCCATCAGATTCTTGGTCCATGTAACCGTAATTAAACATGAACGGCCTAGTAGTTTACACTGATAAACACGTCACCAAGTTCTGAGCAGCTTTAGCAGCACTTGAAGACGATGAATCAGCTACTTGAACACCGTTTTCATCAAAATAAGAAGGAAAGTCCCTCATTGTTATTGAGGATGAACTTACAGAAAAGCTTGAAAAACCGGGTTCCTCAAAGCTCCAGTGTGATACGGGTGACGGGTTTCAGACAATTTTTTAAGGTTGTAAACAATTTTTTTTTGCTCAACAAGATGTCGTATATTAAAAAGAGAATATACAACCAAACGTCACAACGGTCGTCTCGTTAAAAACCTCCCTAATCCTAACGGAGGAAAAGAGTACGGCCCGTTTGTGACAACAAAATACAACCAGACAACATACGAACGAAGAAACCAGCACTCACCCACCCGATAGCATTAACACGCATAAAATAGAGAAAACGTGCGACACCCCCTCCTTAGCCAATGCATCGGCTAGACCATTCGCCTCCCGAAAAATATGCAAAAAACACACCGAATGCAAACTACTACAAGCGTTGTCTATCTCATGAAACACCTCCCAATACTGCCACGGCCGCTTGTCCACGTGTAGCACCCAACTAACAGCGACCATGGAATCCGACTCCACAACCAATGGATACGATGACCAAGCCGACTGCTGAAAGAAAGTTAACGCAAAGGCAACCGCGCGCAACTCAGCCTCATTAGACTCGATACAACCAAGCGGACCAGAAAACAAAGCCACAATCCTGCCTTGATCATCACGCAACACACCTCCGAAACCTGTTGGACCCGACTTACCACGCGCGGACCCGTCGACTGAGAATTTCAACGTCCCTGCCATCGGTGGTTCCCAACAAATGTCGCTACGTATCGGCCGCGAACCAGAAGGTTCAGTATATAGGCTTGGGCAATCCCACCACAACGCCTCACCAATGATCTCCGAGACGATGCCATAACAGATGTTGTGCCAACACATCGCAAGGAGCATAAACATTCAAAATGCAGCAATGCAAATCCTCCACGCACCATCTCCCCTGTAAAAGAATAAAATATCGGTCTACCTGCACCGAATCTAAATTGAATCATGAACCTTCCCGTATCATAATCAAACCTCCCGATGCACCTCCGAAGGTGAAAAAATGACCTCATATCCATCCAATACCCTAAACTTGCAACCAATAACAACGACACATTCTTTAATTTTGATTCTTGCAACATCACCAAGTCCGCACGTTGTTTATTAACTACATCGCTCATCGCCCTGCGTTTCAAGCATGAGCCTAACCCCCTGATGTTCCACGATACCACATGCATCCCTATTGACCTCGCTTCTCCCCGGAAAAACTCGTGTAAGATCCTTTTATAATATATGCCTCACACCCCACGGTTCTTACCCAAACAATACTACCTAATGCCACTGTCGCCGCTATTTCCTTAGTTAACAGTTGCTGCCGGTTCTGAAAATTTGAATCAGAGAGTGAAGCGTTCACAACCTGTGTCGAAGCTTGTTGATGCAATAACTGTTTACGCGGTCTGCCCCTACCAGCTTTTTGCGTCGGATGCACTCCCGAAAGGAGATTAATCGACTTTGTTTTTCTACCGTTAATCCAAAGTAGAGAGCTTTAGTTTGCAATGTCTGAACCAGATAATTTCCCTCTTGCCTTATCTGTTATCCCATCAATATTTGAAACTGGTTTATCCACCAAATCCACGGTAGTTGTAATCGGTTCAACCATCTCCACATTGTTTGCATCCAAATCCAAAGTAGTCAAGTGTGAATGATTTACCTCAAGCTGGTTGGCTAGTGTAGGACTCTTTCCAGCCTCGCCAATCACCCTATCGGAAACATGCTCCTCCATCGGATCCGCCACACCACCTTCCTGCATCTCATTTATCTCCGGCAGCCCCTTCGAACCAAGCTCATCCTGGGAGGCTTCGGCATGGTCCAACCGGTGATTCACCTCCCAAATATTATTGCAGCGCCACAACCTCGTCCCCTCCGTGTGAACTTGGTCCCCGATCGGTTCTACATGCCCTATTTCCTTCAGTTGGTGAGCATCACCCGTGCGCGGTGTCCCCCCATCCGATCCCTATGTCGAATGCTCAGAGTTCTCATCATCAGACAGCGCTGTCGTACATTCACACTCCATCCAAGGGTCAAAAGAATTAAATTCTCGAACAAGTATGGGAAAACACACACCGTCCACCTCCAGCTTCACCTTAGCATCTATGCGCGACATGAATGATGTTTCGATCAGTATCCATCCGTATTCAAACGATTGTGGAGATTCGGTAGCATCCGCTAAACGAACCAAGTTCCCCCAAATATTCGCGATACTCTCGAAGGATTGTTGCGACCACGCATGGATCGGTAAACCCTTGATCGTCAACCAAACCCGCCTCGTCTCGAAGCCTATCTCTGGTGACCGCTTTTCTAGCCTTGAGAAACACCCTCGTATTGATTCTAAAAGCATCACCTTATCACGTGTTGAAGGGTCCTTGAACATGAGAAATATCATTGAACCGGCGATACGCATGATCGACAAGCCCTTTACCGTCGTCAAGTGCATTTTCGCTGCAAGTTCCTTGATACTACATGGTTGTTTGCACCACCCCACGGCACAGTTGTGCAAAATTTCCAACTTGTCCACTGCCACAAACCCTTGCACTGAATAATCAAACGTGTCGCCATGATTGACCTCCTCCTCCGATCGCTGCTTCAACGACACTTTGGGTCGCACATTCCCTGCTTGTGCCGACTGATCTGTTCTTGTGTTAACCTGTTTCCGTCGCCAAAACGAATTGCGGTCTCCACATTTCGCTAGAAACACAGAGATGCGGGAACCATAGATCCATTTACCATGCAGGCGTTCGACCGCTCAATATCCTCTCGACTGCACATTCTCACAAACCCAAATCTAGATCTGTTTCTAGCCAGTTTCTGAGGGATAAAAACATCCACCACCACCCCGTGTCGATCAAACACCTGCCATACCCCTTTCCAGTGAATAGACGTAGAGAGATTTCCCACAAACACCGTCCACACCTTCCGGTGACCATTCTCCGTTGGCATTTTCAAAAACTTCAACTGAGTACAAGCTTAAAGGACCGTCACCAATGTGCTTTCATTAGGCACAACATTCTCAAAGGACTTTTATCAAACATCAAACGCGCATTACCCATTTCACTACTAGCAGATATCATCGTCAAACCCTGTCCATGAACCTGTTCCTGTATCTGGGTACCAATCGTTTTCGCGCAAAGATAGAGAAGACTTTAGTATTGCTTTACTACCAATGTCTGTTTTAAGTTCATATGAGGAATGGCCAAAACGTTTTATTTTAACAAACAAAAAATGAGACTGAAATGAGACGTAAGAAAAACACAGAGGAAAAAAGAGGATTTACAGTTATAGGATTGGGAAGAAGAAATAAAATGGGGTTGGGGTTTTGGAAAAGAAGAAATGAAATGGAGATTTACGGTTTTAACCCAAATATTTAGGATGATTATTAAATTGATAGAGTTTGGACCAAATTGATAGAAATGTATAAGTTTTGGAGACTAAAACTGTGATTATCCCAATTAAAAATATGACATGTCATCATTTTCGTTTGTTTTAACGGTCGGGGTACCAAAACATAACAAAAACGTAACATTAGATATTATTTTACTAAAAGAAATAGGTGGGGCACTAAAATAAGAACGCGGGAATAAGTGGAATACTAAATATGTAGTTATTCCATTATTTTATTTAAATACGAAATCGTATAGGTGGATTTCTTAGTTATTTAATTAGGCATTGAGAAGATAAGCATCCACATTCTTAGACAATTCGGTCAAGAAGTCGGCATACTTGACAGGATCAGGGATGTTCTCGTTTTGCTGCTCGAACTCCATAGTCCATTTCACCAAGCTTCCCTCCCCCATTGGCATCACGTTAAGGGTGGACTTGCATGTCTTATATGCATCCATGACTTCACCCCCGACCAGCTTGTAAAAAAGTGTCCGGTTGGTGTCATCCACCTTTTCCAACATTTCCTTCACAGACTCAGTCTTACCTACAAGATATGAAAACAAGATGCTTGTATGTTTGATTATGCGATGGAAAGAATTTATATATTTGTGGCCATGGGCTTAATTACCTCCGTCGATAACAAAATGCCATAGCCGGAAAGAGCCTTCGGAGTTCCAGTTGCCTTGAAGAAGTTTGATATCAGTAACCGCTTGGTTGGGTAATTTTGGCATGAGGTAGAGTTTGTTCTTGAAGACATCAAAGAACTTGTCGGCTGAGGACTTGATCTCGATTTGGCACTCAATTCTCTTAAGTTGAGCCATGCTTAAGTTTCTCTACTAGCAAGGGCAGCCAAGAAAGCAGTAGTTAATCAGTTGAGTGTGAATGTTTTAACTTGGCAGCTCGCCTTATATAGGACACTCATTATTCCCTGCCACGATTTGATGTCCTTGCATTACCATATATTTTGAATATGAAATGTTAATAGGAGAAATTATATCATGAGTGATTCCTACCACGTCATCCATAAGACTAACTACTAGAAACCACCCACTTCATCATTATTTTTCATGTCATTAATCTAATAATCGAATAACTTTTAAAAAATAGTTTTTAAAATGACATGAAAAAATTTTAGTGAAGATTCATTGGTTGAAAAAAATAACATGGTAAAATCATAGTAAATTGGGTGGTTTCCATTGGTTGGTCTCATG
The DNA here is from genome assembly GCA_958450335.1 of Hibiscus tridactylites. Classification (NCBI taxonomy): domain Eukaryota; kingdom Viridiplantae; phylum Streptophyta; class Magnoliopsida; order Malvales; family Malvaceae; genus Hibiscus; species Hibiscus tridactylites. The sequence goes on from OY288276.1 coordinate 86,317,999, forward strand.
GATGACGTGGTGAGAATCACCCATAATATAATTTTTCCTATAATAGAAACTAGTGGCGGTGAGCGGTCACCAGGTTTTTCGCCCTTTAAACCTAATGTGTTGGATTCTCGCCTTTAGAATATAATATACATACAAGGGTTAACTACGTAAATACCCTACATATTTTCGCATTACTGTTTTAATACTTCACTTATATGTTTTGGCAATATAGTATTTAATTTTTTGTTTTGTTTCTATTTTATTGCTCCGCTGTTAAAAATTAATGACATGCTGACAAAGAGAAAAAAAATCACATGTGACAAGCTGTCATATCATTTTTTTCTCTCTCATAATCAGCATGTCACATCGACTAAAATCATAAAAAAAACACATGTGGCATGCTAATTAGGAGATAAAAAATGACATGGCAGTCTGCCACTTGATAATTTTCTCTCTCATTATCAGCATGTCACATGTACTTTTCTCTCTTAGTCAGCATGCTATTAGTTTTTTAACAAGGGTACTAAAAAAAAAAAAAAGCGTAGCTTTAGATATCATTTTATCAAAAAATATAATTGGGATACTAAAACAGTAATACGAAAATAAATGAGGTACTATTTATATAGTTAACCATACATATAATTTGATTCGATCAACAAAATGGAACAATGGCCTCAGCTCTCTATTCTTTTTTGTTTTACTCACTGAATTAGATTTCGCATAGGTTTATATAGGGACACTATCATAATCATTTTTTTTCATTTACAATATTAGTGTTTAAATTTTTTGTTTTAATTAAAAAATTTAATAATTCGTTTTATTAGACCAACTAATCGCGGATAGTTTCATTTAAAATTTAATTCGACGATCAGTGTGGAACAATGACCCTCAGCTTTTTCGCCCTTTTAAGCCTAATGGGTTGGATTCTCGCAGCGGTCCTCCGAATTATATGTTATCGGAATAAAATATTTATTCGCCGTCTATTTTATGTTATTTGAAAATTTGTAATTATATGTTACCGGAATAAAATATTTATTCGCCATCTATTTTATGTTATTTGAAAATTTGTGAGAAACAAATATTTTTTTCTTTCCGAGAGGGACATTTCTATTTAACAGTATTAATTATAATTTGGGTAAACTATACCGTTGACCACCAATCTTTAGTTAAAGTATTAAAATGACCACCTTAAAAAAATTGCGTCAATTAAGCACCCAAACTATTAAAATGGGATCAATGTGACCACCGGCCGTTAAGGGGCTAACGGCAGAGCTGACGTGGACCGTTAAAACAAACGGTGACGCTTAGCTGTAAAAAAAAGTAAAAAAGCCAAGTCAGCTTAATAGAAAACAAAACGTCTCGATTTTTTTGTTTACTTCGACACGAGAAAAAACTCCCACATTTCTCTGAACGCTCTCTGAAAACCCAAAAAATCCCCAACTATCTGTGATCTATTGTTGGAGATAGAGAGGAGATGATCGGACTTCTTCACGAAAAAGAGGATCCTTCTCCGCGATACAGTAAGTTTGATTCTTGTTCCGGGTTAGGGGTGAAATTTCAAATTAGGGTTAAAACGATTAGGGCTAAAACGATATTAGGAATTTCAGATTAGGGTTAAACAATTGATATTAGGGTTAATACGAGATTAGGGATTTCAGATTACACTTAAAATTTGCGATTAGGGTTAATAGATTACACTAATCTCAGAAATTAGGGTTGATAAAAATCTCGGTGTTTGGTAAGGGTGCTTTTGTCTGCTTGTTGTTGGTTTTGTATGCTTGTTGGGGTTAATAGATTACACTAATCCTAGAAATTAGGGTTTTTGGTAAGGGTGCTTTTGTCTGCTTGTTGTTGGTTTTGTCTGCTTGTTAGGGTTAATAGATTACACTAATCTCAGAAATTAGGGTTAATAAAAAGTGGCCTTTTTTGTCTTTTGAACAATAAAATACACATCTTTTTTGTCTTTTTTGTTAGGGTTAATAAGATATACTAAACTAATGTTGCCTTTTGAACAATAAAATACACATATTTTTTTTTACTTTCACGTGGGTTGACATCAATATTTAGGGTACTGCAATGGTGGGTGGGGTATTTATGATTTGTTTGTTATTATTTGTTTGTTGCACTGTGAAACCATTAATGTTTAGTGTTGTTGTACAATATTTCTGTTATTTGACAAGGGCTAATTCAGACCAGTTTATTGTTGTTGTACATCATGGACAAAGATTGGATTATTTCGATCATTGTAATGTGCATACTATGTCAATGTTTGAGATTTTTAGTATTGTTGAACGATTAGGAATTACTACTGTTGTGACTGTGTTTTGGAAGGTTTCAGATAGTCTATTAGAACTGAAAAAGTTGATAACTGATTTTGATATTCTTGAGATGGTAGGGCATTTACCTAGAGATCATTACATGCATTTACACTTACAGGAAATAGTAGTGGACAATGAGCCTGAGATGAGGGTAGATTTTGAAACTAGGGTAGATTCTGAAACTAGGTTAGATTCAGATTCTAACTCAGAAGATGATGAGTACCTTGTGGAGTCAGACTCATCCAATCATAAGTCTGAATTTAGTGACAGTGAAACAAAAGTTCTTAGCTCTGAAAATGAAATGTGTAGTGGGAATTTTGGGTTGGGCAGTGAGCAAGTAGAATATGAAAGTGGACAGTGACAGTGACAAATCTGACTCACTACACAGTGTAGATGAGTCAGATTTAGATGGTCTAAAAAAACCTAGATTTCCTGAATTTAATGCTGAGTCAGACTTAATGAACTCTAAGTTGAAGGTTGGTCAATTGTTTGTAAGTAAAGACATACTTAAGGATGCCATTAAGATGTATGGTATTAAGAATAGGTACAGTGTTAAATTAAAGAGAAATGATAATAGAAGGATTCAAGCAAAATGTAAAAGAGAGTGTCAATGGGTGTTATGGGGCTGCCTATACATGGTGAAGATCCTTCTACTGGTACATGGCAGATTAGGTCTATAAATGGTGAACATAGTTGTCTTAGGGAGTTCAAAAATTCCAATTGTACTACCAAGTGGCTAGCTAAAAACTACTTTAGTAGTTTTTTGTTGACCCTAATTTTTCTAGTACATCCCTAAAAGAAGCTGCCCACAAGGATTGGGAATTAGTTGTAGATAAGTGTAAATGCATTAGGGCAAAAAATCTGGCTCCTGAGATCTTGGATGGTAACTACAAAGAGCAGTATGCAAATATGTATGCTTACTTAGGGGAATTGAGGCACTCTAATCCAAGGACAACAACTGTTTGTAAGTTAGATGAAAGAAAGTTTGAGAGGCTTTATATCTGCATACAAGCATTGAAAGATGGCTTCAAAGCAGGCTGTAGGCCCATTCTAGGTCTAGATGGTTGTCACTTGAAGGGGTACTACAAATGTCATCTTTTGTCAACTGTAGGAATAGAAGCAAATGATGTAATCTATCCTATAGTCTTTGCAGTTGTGGAGAGTGAAAACCAGTCATCATGGTTCTGGTTTTTGGAATTACTTGCCACTGATTTGGAGGTTGAGAATTCTCACAGCTATACCTTTATGACTGATAGACAGAAGGTATAAGTAAATTTCTTTAACATTTTTTTGTATTTTTTTTGCTAACTGTGAACTGTTAATTTATTTTGTTTTTTAATGTGTAGGGATTAATGGAAGCTGTGTCAGAAGTGTTCACCCATGCAGCACATAGGACATGTGTGAGGCACTTGTACTCAAATGCTAAGAGTAGTGGCACTTTTGGAGGAAAAGCAGTGAAGGACCAGCTTTGAAAAGCTGCAAGGGCTACATAAGTGAGAGAATTCAAATCTTGCATGGATGAATTAAAGGTTAACTCATGTTTTTAAAGTTTTGTTGAGTTTCAATTTGACCACTGTCTTTTGTTTTTGGTTTTATTTTGACCACTATCGTTTGTTTAAAGTTTTATTTTGACCACTATCTTTTCTGTTTAGTTTTATTTTGACCACTGCATTTTTTGTAGGTTTTATCAGAAACAACATGGAAATGGCTCTCACCTAAGGATCCCACCAACTGGTCAAAGTCTCACTTCTCTCTTGGATGCAAGTCTGACAAGCTCCTTAATAATAATTGTGAATGTTTTAATAAGGTTCACTTTCTAACTTATCTAAATTACTTTCCAACTTAGTGTTTATGTGAATGTTTGACTAATAATTGTGCTAATCACTAATCTTTTAATGCTGACAGCTTATACTTGAAGCCAGAGACAAACCAATAATAACATTGGTGGAATCCATCAGATCAAAGCTGATGCAAAGACTTGCCAAAAAGAAGGATCAAGCTGAAAAGTGGACAGGCCTTCTCTGCTCTAATATTCAGAAGAAGTTAGAACATGCCACATCATCAGCACATAGGTATTTTGACCATTTTTTTTACTATTTTAGTGTTTTCATTGTAACTGTGAACTGTGAAATTGATTTTTTTTTTGTTTTATGCTAGTTGTTGGCCTCTTTATGCTGGTGGACACATGTACCAGGTTTCATGTGGTCCATCAACCCAGCATTCTGTTAACATCCAACAGTGGACATGCACATGCAGGAAATGGCAACTAATAGGTATTTCATGGAAATAAGTTTAGGGTATTACACTTTCAATTATTGTTAACTTGTTTTTTAACTAACAAATATTTTTTTGTTTAGGGATCCCATGTGTTCATGCAATTTCTGTGATTTTATCCATTGAAGATAGGCCAGAAAGATATGTTGACTCGTGCTATTTCAGCTCAACCCAAAGAGCAATCTATTCCCACTTGATATGTCCTGTGAGGGGTGAGAAACAATGGGAGCATGTTGACACACTAGAGCCTGTTCTGCCACCAGTCTTTAGAAGACCTCCGGGACAACCACACAAGAAAAGACGTAAGAAAAGTGATGAAACACCATCTCAGACTAGTCAAGTGTCAAGAAGGGGTATCAAAATCTTTTGTAAAATATGCAATGCGAGTGGCCATAATATCAGAACGTGCAAGGGAAAGGTTGGTGCCAATCCGAGAAGACATGGACAGGCATCCAGTAGTGTTACTGCTAGGAAAAATCCTAGAATTCCAAAACTTCCAGTAAGTTACTTCTTGGTTGCTTCTTTGTTACTTGTTTAATTCATATATAATAAACTATTGTTGCTTCTTTGTTGTGCAGGTTAGAAGACCTGAACCAGTCCATCCTTCACAACCCACCACTGTGAGATGGATGCCTACAACTGGTGGTGCTGGAACCAGTCAAGGACCAAGTCCAACACCATCTCAGCCTTCATAAGCCACCACTATGAGATGGATGCCTACAACTGGTGGTGCTGGAACCAGTCAAGGACCAAGTCCAACACCATCTCAGCCTTCAGAAGTCACCACTATGAGATGGATGCCTACACCAAGGGTTCCTACAAGTCAAGAGAGCTCCTACAATCCATCTTGAATTCTGTTGAAGACTTAGGTGGTCATTTTGTTTAGTGAATGTGTGTTGCATACAATTGGCCAAAGTATGACACCATGTTCTTCTGATAAGAAACATGAATATCACATTTTGTTAATTTTGTTTTGACTTGCTTTTGGGGGTCAATGTCTTTTGTTATGTATTGGTCAAACATTTGTATGACACCATGTTGTCATATTTAGGGTTGAGTTTGACCAAAATATAACATGTTGTCATTACAAACATTAGGTATCACATGTATTGGTCAAACATATGTATGCAATACTATTATGAAATTATCAAATGAAATATTATATTTTGCTTATTTTATCATCTTTCCTTTATTTTATGTCTTGTAGATTCAATGTGTAAGATATCATATGGATCAATTATCATAAACAAACAATAACTATATTTCATTTCAATAAGATAAACCCTAAAGATTACATTACATAATCCTTCCCCAAAACATTACAAAATCCTTACGATACATTTCTTTCTTCCTCCCTGAATGTTCTTCCCCAAATACATAATCCTTACAATACATAATCCTTACAATACATTTCAATAACAGTCACAAAATCTTAGCTATCAACCAACATTGTTCTTCCTTTCTCCCTCCCTCAATCATAGCTATCAACCCACAAAATCCTTCACCAACACAAAACCCACCCACCACAATAACAGCCCTAACCTAGAAGAAATTTTCCCCAAAATAAAACCAACCAAAACAGCAACAACAACAAGCAAACTTGCAACAATTCTTTGCTTCTTTCTTTCTTCCTCCATCGAATCAACTTTTTTAAGAAGACCAACAATAACTCTTTTTGACCTATCGGTCATTGGTGGATCAAACCAAGAAAAAAATTGCAAGCCCTAACCCTATTTCAAAAATTTTCACAACCCCAAAACCTCCTACCTGGATTTTCATAAGTCCAACTTGTTGTCAGCTTCGAATGAACCTCACAATAGCAATCACGATTCATCTCTGCTGCCATTTTCTTCTACACCAAAACCAGCTGCTTTGTTCTTCTTCTTCTTCTTCACGATATATTGTGTTTAGGGTTGAGTTTGAGTTTAATTTATAAACATTTTTTAATGCTTAGGTGGAAGGCTGATGTGGATGCCTTCTAATCCAACGTGGAAAAAATAATCATAGATTAATAAGCCCAACGGCCCACGTCAGCTCTGCCGTTAGCCCCTTAACGGTCGGTGGTCACATTGATCCCATTTTAATAGTTTGAGTGCTCAATTGACGCGATTTTTTAAGGTGGTCATTTTAATACTTTAACTAAAGATTGGTGGTCAACGGTATAGTTTACCCTTATAAATTTTACAATACACATAAGTACAGAGGTGACAAACGGGTTGGTTAAGTCGGGTTCGGTTCGGGTTATTTCGCTTTGATTAATTTCGGATTTGATTACATTTAGTTTACGCTTGGATTGGATGAAATCTGGTTCGATTTTAGTTCAAACCTATTTTAATTCGAGGTGAATTTCGTGTTAGGTCGGATTAATATCGGATCGGTTATTTTTCAGGTCGCTTAGTTTCGGCTCAGGTCAATAGCAAATCAATTAGTTTTAATCCATGTCAATCTTTGGATTTTCGGGTTGAGTTTAATACTATCCCAATCAAAGTATATATGGAATATTGATATATTCTTGTAAAAATTATTTCTTTTTGTTTGTCAATCTTATCATTTAGGCTCATTTTTTCTTTAAAAAGTAAGACTTTGATTCTTAAATATGAATGATACGTTGCTGGAAGGAGTAAAAAAAACTCAATTCAAACTCGCAAAATCATTTTTTTTCTCCAATTTTGAGTTATTCAATTTATTTGAGTCAATTTGAATTACTTGATCAATTGTTTTACTTCGAGTCAAATTTATTTATTTTTTTTGAAAAATGGCGGGCCTCATTAAAAACCCCCTCTAATCCTAAATAGGGGGAAAAGAATGCCCTATTTATTCATCCACCACCGGGGTAGCACTCGAGAAATACAACGAAAGGAAAAGAAAAAACATTAGTTTACATCCCTCGAAAATAAACAAAACACCAGCCAAAGACAGATTGATGCATCCCCCATCAACCCTAAACCTGGACGCAGCTGGTTGAAGACCATCTTCATGGCCAATCAACCTTGCCCAAATTTCCGTTAGGAATAGACCAAGCTAATTCTTTGCCTCCATTACGAATAGGTTCAGCGGATGTTCCAGCAATACTTGCAGCGAAACCCACTGCGTTACTTGGAGGATTTCAGGGCAATGCTTAGTCGATTGGGAAATCTTACAAAGTCCAACAAACTGGGAATGGACTCAGGCCATTTGCTTTTAACCCAATGCCCAATCCTAAGCATCAATGTATCATGCACAGATTTTTCACACAATCTTTTCTTGTTGAAGACTACTTCGTTCATTTCCAACCAAATTGACTACACAATACCGAAGAAAGCCAAGTTCCACATTGGTTTTGCGCGTTTCCTAATGGGTGCACTGTCCCAAAGCAACAACAATTCCTTTATATTTGCAGGAAGCACTAGATGGACATTCCACTTGGAGCACCAAAACTGCCATAGCTTTCAGGAAACATGACACTGACAGAAGAGATGATCGCATGTTTCATCGCTAATACCACAAAAAACGCAAAGGCCATCTCCAATATTCACCATACCTCGTCTTTTAAGGGCATGGAACGTCAGAATTCTATCCAAACTAGCTCTTCAAACAAATATTTCGACTTTTTGGGGATCTAATTTTGCCCACACAAGCTTCCAAAATTTGTCCGCAGTAACACCATTTGCTGAAATGAAACCACAAAAGTCCTTTGAACTATAAACGCCACTCGGTGACCCTTTCCAACAGAGGGTGTCCTTCACATTATTTTTCAATTGAACTTAGTTTAGCACAGCAAGGAATTCGGCCCACACCCCTTCTTCCCAAGAGAGGAGAGCCCGTTTTAATTATATTTTCCACGTCCAAATGCCCCCAATGAAATAGCCAAATTCGCACACCTTTCCCACCTTGTTAATGGCTGAATTAAAAATTCTCGAAAACGCAATTTTTAACGGCAAAATCTGAATCCAAATGTCTTCCCAAAAACTGATCAAACTGCCATCACCTAATCTGCAATAGATGTTTCTCGTGAAAGTATCATCCGCATTTAGAATCGTCTTTGTTATATTCCTCCAAACCCATGATTGTTTTCTCACCGCTGACTTCACAGGGAGCAGAGCGTTAGACTTGTAACCGTACTTCCTGACAATCACATCCCTCCCAAGGCTGTCAGATTCGAGACTAAACCTCCACACCCACTTGTTTAACAAAGCCCTGTTCTTCGTCTTCACATCCACCAAACCCAGCCCGCCGGCATCTCTAGGTTTGGAAATGCTCTCCCACTTCACCCAATGAATCGGTCTCGTTGAATTGGGACCCCAAATAAAGTGAGCTGTTAGCTTGTTCAGTTCGTTGGCAACCCCTGCAGGCATTTCAAACAGGCTCAAAAAATATATAGGAAGATTGTTGAGCACAGATCTTACTAGGCAGATTCTGCCCGCAATCGAGAGGCATTTGCCTTTCCACCCAGCCAGCTTCGTTCTAACCTTTTCAAGGATCGGATTCCACATCTGTAAGGAGTTTCTGGCCGCTCCCAAGGGTAAACCCAGGTAAGTCGAAGGGAGGGTGCACGATAAACACCCGAGGTCCTTGGCCCATTCTTCAATGCAGTTATTCTCCACTGAAACTCCAAATAAACTAGTCTTCTTCAGATTCAAACTCAAACCAGCCGCTAGCTCAAATATTCTCAGAATTCTTTTAATGTTAACCATGTTAGCTCTGTTTGCTTTCGCGAAAATGATCAAGTCATCTGCAAATTGAAGATGAGAAATACGGAACCCGGCATAACCAACTATTACCCCTTCGATGAGTCCCATGTTAACAGCACTGCGAATGAGACAACTCAGGGCCTCACCGTCTATATTGAACAGCAGAGGCGAAAGCGGACACCCCTGTCTTAAGCCTCTCTTGATGGGGAATGGTTTCGAGACTTTTCCATTGACAATCAAGGAAATGTATGTTGTAGATATACAATTAGAAATCCACATCCTCCACCTAGTGCCAAAGCCCATTTTTCCTAGAATTAGATCCAAGAAAGACCAATCGACTGTGTCGTAGGCACGTTTGAAGCCAGCCTTAAACACCAACGATTCATCCTTTCTCCTTCTTAGATCCTCTATAACCTCATTTGCAATCAGAACGCAATCTGCGATTTGCTTACCAAGAATAAAAGCAAACTGGTTTCTTCCCACTACCTCGTTTAAACACAGGCTGAGCCTCCTCGAAAGAACCCTAGCTAGGATCTTGTATACGCTATTCACTAGCGAGATAGGTCTGAAATCTTCCACTTTCTCGGGATGCTCCTTCTTAGGAATCAACGATATAAAGGAGTGATTGAAGTGTTTATCCTTTACCTTTCCCTTGTAGAAATCATTTAAAAAGCTCATCACCTTGTCCTTTAACTGAACCCAGAACTTCTTGAAGAAATCCAGGTTAAAGCCATCAGGCCCTGGTGCTTTATTACCATCGGCTGACCAAATCGCATCTCTAATTTCCTCCTCAGAGAAAGGAGCTTCCAACTTCCTAGCAGACGCTGCACTAATTTTCTTCATATCTCAATCAAAACTCCTAACTGGAAGTGTATCAGATCTGTTGAAGTTGGATCTAAACACCTCCTCAAATATTTGTAGTATTTGATTACCATCAGTAACCACATTATCCTTCCATTCAATAGAATGAATGAAGTTCTACTCCTTCGTAACGAAGCCACCAAGTGGAAAAACTTCGTATTTTTATCACCATCAACATACCACTTGACCCTCGATTTCTGATGCCACGCGCGCTCTTCTTTACGATACTGCGCCCACAAATTACTTCTGATTTTCCTCCATTCCATGTCCGAATCAGGGCAGAACCCATCAACACAAATCTTGGCCTCCAACCTAGAAAGTTTATCCTCTAGGACTTTAGTTTGAGCCTCCTCTGAAGCTCTGAAGTTTTTAACCCAGCCTTTGATTACATCTTTTATCTTCTTCAGTGCGATAATCGTTGATCTACCTTTGTCTCTTCTGATGTGTGCTTGATGATCTCGGCCAATTTTGGAAATTCAAGCTAGTGAGAGAAGAGTTTGAAAGACCCTGAACCACTTTTCGGGCTCCCTTCAAATACGAACACTGGGCAGTGGTCAGAGAGACTCCTCGATAATGAGCTTTGTTGCAAATCCGGAAACCATAACAACACTTCTGGGGAGATGATAATTCTGTCTAGTCGGCTAGCTGCAGCAAAAACACCACCGCGAAACCATGTATATTTGCTATTTAGCAGGGGAAGGTCTAAAAGGTTGCATTGCTGAATAAATGTAGCCAAGAAATTCCCTCGATCGCACCACTCTCTAGTGCCCCATCTCTCTTCCACGTTCAACACACAATTGAAATCACCACAGACCATTACTGGTATATTTAGATTGGATACCTGAAGGGAAAGATCATCGAAGAAGGCTCTCCTATCACTCTGAGCATTAGGGGCATATATGTTGACTACCCCACATTTCTTATTCAACGACACCAATACCCCAACAAGAATAATAAAACGATTTCCGATAATATGGTACTCCACCTTGAAAAAGTTCTCATCCCAAAGGGATATCAGCCCCCCGGACGCACCTTGGGCTGGGGAAAATACAAATCCATCGAATCTTCTTCCTTTCAACCGATTAAGCAACCCCGGTTTGACAACACCTTGTTTAGTTTCCTGTAAAAGGCAGACCTTACATCTAACAGAGGCCACAACTTTGGCTAACGCTCTCATCTTCTCCGGCCTACCCAACCCTCTTATATTCCAGCTCAATATTAGGGAATTCATAAAGAAACCAGTGAGCTAATCCTGAAAAAATAATGTCGTACCTTGCTTAATTTTTCTCCCTGAGTTCGATTTCCACCAGACGCTCAACGACCGCCTCCTCTGGGACTTCGAAGGAAACGCCCACTGGTTTTCGAGGTTTAATGTTGCAGATGCCTCCACAATATCCGCGGCAAAATTCTCATCTTCGAAGGGAACTGACAAGGGAGTGCATACCGGTGACGACTGACTGGCTGGCATCGACCGGCCTCTCTTTTTCGTGATCATTCCTGATTTCCTTGCCCCTCTCTTCTCTTTGCCCAAGGTTTGTTTGGACCACCAGTGGAATTTGTCCAGTCCCGAACGGAAACCCATCTGGGCACCACCCTCAATTCTACACAATCTCACTTGGCTCGCAAGAGGCCCGCTATTACACGATGGTCCTGCCTTTGCCGGTTCAGCAAGGCCCACTTCGACATCTATCAGCCTAGTGCCACCTAGCCCGATTGAGGAAGATAAAATTGGGCTCTCGGCTAAATTCTTATTGTACGCTGGCATGGGCTCAAAAGGAATAGTATCGGCAGATTCAATTTGAACCTCATGAAGCCCAGCAGCATTTGAAGTGGCCCTTTCCTCCGAGACAAGAAACGCATCGTTCTGGCCTTCTGACATCTGTCCTTCCAGAGTAGTGGGATACACCCCCCACGGTCTTGGAATTTGCAGTAACCGAAATTTGAGCCGCTGGTTCCTCTCCCCTAATCATTTCATCATAATTACTGAGACCGTCCCACGAAGCGTCACCACCTCCTAGATCCGGCACTTTTTGGTTTAATCATTTGTATTAGCTTTACTGACTGATTATTTTGAATCAGATCTTGCATAAGTTTAATATGAGAATATTTTTTTATCTAGTTTGGTACTTCAGCTAGATTTAAAATTGATTTTTAAAACAACGTAGTTTTAATGTTTAGATTTAACTTCTCAAGTTTTAATGTTTAGATTTAATTTTTTAAAACATTCGTCATTTTACTATTTATAAAATTGCTAAAAATATTTTTTTAAAAGGTACTCAAAATATATATAATAATAAAAATAAATATTCGTTCACTTTAACTCAATTATCAGGTTAAAATTAGATCGATGTTCAGTTCAGATCAATTATGAGTAAAATAAATTCGGGTTGTATTCGATTCGGGTTGCTTTCAATCTAGATTATCTTCGGTTCGGTTGAAAATTGGTTTAATCCGTATTTGTTCAACTAAAATTCGGGTCAATTTCAGTTCAATTCGATTATTTCGAGTTATATAGAGGACTATTAGAGTATAGGCAATGTAATTAGTTTGTGTTGTCCAGTGTGTGCAGGTAGTAATTCCCCAATACCAAGGTACATTACATTAATTCATAAACACTACCTGCATACACTGGACAACATAAATTAATTACATTGCCTATACTCTAATAAGGACTGATTATTCCCTGGCTGGCACGAGATAGGGAATCAAATTTGGATATTTGCGATTTGATGTTGCTTCATTACCAAGCATGGAATATATATATTGAATAGGAAATGTCTAATAGAGACAAGTAGTGGCGGACGCGGTGGGGACTTAGCGGTGAGCAGATTTTTCGGCCTTTAACCCTAAGGCCTAATGGGTCAGTAAATATTCGACTCAAGCAACACTCACTTTACATTCTGGTGGATCACCACATGCTTTCTCCCCAGGACATTGATGTTTGGTTGGATCAGACAAAAAAGTTCGATTCGATGTCGGACTACCCTTTGAACCAAATTTCAATCTAAGACTGGAATCAGATGGTGGCAACAAAACATCAATATGTTCGGCTACTTGCCTGGTCATATAACCAAGGGTTACTCCAACAACTTGCTGGATAACTTGGTCCAAAAGTTACTCTTTCTATGTTGGATTCCATTTTTCTTATGTAATGAATGAACTCATGTAATTCAGTTTGGCACGTGTAAATTCTGCTGCAAATTGTATGTACGTATAACCGGATGTAAAGTAATGGATACGTAATTCAAATTTCAATGACTACACATGCATGCAAGAGCAACGGTTGTATTTCAAAAAAAAAACCTAATGGGTTGGATTCTCGCCTTTCGAATATAATATATATATATATATATATATATATATATATATATATATATATATATATATATATATATATATATATATATATATATATATATATATATATATAATCTGATTGGTTTAAGGGTATAAAAAGTTTTTAAATTAAAAAAAAATAATTAAGTTTCTGAATTTTTTTTGCACTCAATTAAGTCATTGAACTAAGGAATTTAATCAATTGTTCCCTTCAACCAAAAACTTTAATCAATTAAGTCATTTGACCAATTTTGACCATTAAATCTTGACAATTTTTTGAATCTGTTGGTACAGTGTGTCGTGTCACAATATTTTCACTTGACATTTTCATAATTTTTATTTAAAAAATTTGTAAAAGTTATAAAAAAATTTAAAAGCCTTATAAAATTTATATAAAAAATTAAATTTGTAAATGCAACAAGATAGAACTGTAGTACATACTACATCATGTGTCACTAATATCTAAAGAAAAAATTGTCAAAATTTAATAGTCAAAATTGGTCAAAGGGCTTAATTCAATTTTTTGATTCAAAAGCTTAATCGGTTATATTTCTTGATTTAAGAGTTTAATTGGATGAAGAAAAAAAACATTTAGAAGTTTAGTTGATTTTTTTTTTCAAAAGTTTACCCCAATTTGATTTCGATGAACACCGTGGAACAATGGCCTCAGTTTTCTAGCACTTTTTGGTTTAATCATTTGTATTAGCTTTACTTACTGATTAATTTGAATAAGATCTTGCATAAGTTTAACATGAGAATATTTTTTTATCTAGTTTGGTACTTCAGCTAGATATATTCTTTTAAATTGGTACCGGAACTTATATATTCTATCAATTTGTTCTTAATTTGGTCCAAAACTTATATAATTTGAAAATTTTCTATGTAATTTTTTTATTTTAAATCTATTTTTGTCTCTTCTAAAAATTTATAAGTCTGTTCCCTAAAATTTTATATGCCCATCCTGTCTGACCCTCGTCTTTTCTAGGGTTCTTGGAATGGACTTCCTATTTCACTCTGTATCGAAAATGGTACTTAATCTCGTCAAACTTTAATTTACTTCAATATAGTCCGGTAAGTTTCACAAGTCCTAAATTAGTCCAAATATATTAGAAACATCTAGCCCCAGATTCGAGGATGACAATGTTGACGGTACATATTTAATTTAGGGCTATAAATGAAACGAGACAGATCGCAAGTTATTCGAGCTTGACTCGGTCAAAGCTCGGTCAACACTCAACTCGATTGGACTCGACTCGAGCTGGAATTCGGCTCGAGTTCTTAACGAGCTGAGTCTAGCCACTCGATACCCGACTCGAAAAGCTCGCGAGCTACTCGAAAATATAATACTAATTTTTTTAATTTTTAGATTTAAAATCTAAATTCCTAAACCTAAAATCCTAAAACATAAACTCTAAACATAAGTCCTAAACCCTAAAATTTAAATCCTAAATTCTAAACCCAACAATCTAAACCTCTAAACCATAAACTAACGCCCTAAACTTGTGTATCAAAGATTTTTCTTAATAGGGCTTTAAATGGACGAGACAGATCGCGAGCTACTCGAGTCCGACTCGGTCAAAACTCAGTCAACATTCAACTCGATTGAACTCAACTCAAGCTCGAACTCGACTCGAGTTCTTAACAAGTCGAGCTAAGCTCAGATTATTCAAGTTCGTTAAAAACTACTCAAGCTCAAACTCGACTCGAAATCTTAATGAGCAGAATCGAGCTTAGCACTACTCGAGCTCGACTCGGCTCGTTTACACCCCTAATTTTATTTGACATGAGGTGGGCTTTGGTCTTGAAAGCATCAAAGAACTTGACGTACAGCTGAGGACTTGACCTCAATTTGGCAATTCATCCTCCTTATCTGAGCCATCGTCTGCTATCAAGGAAAACCAAGAAACTAGTGTACTCACTTACTGGACTTGGATTGAAAGTTATCCTTAGAGGAGTGCCTTATATAGAAGAATGGTTAATGCTTCTAAATTCGGGGAAAATAAAGTATGGTCTTCAAATGTCTGATATACAACTAGTGGGGAGCTGTCATGATTACTCGATATGGAATGGTTCCATTTAGCTTTTCCAAGGAGTTTTTATCTTTTTTATCTTCTTTTTTCAAACGAAAATTCTATTCTACTGTATTATTTTTATATTTTGAATGTGAGTAGATAGGTAAAGTAGGGGTGAATAAAATTCGATTCGACGTGAAATTATCATAGGAAATTATCTAGGGGAATTTAAATTTGAATTTGAACTTTGAGATTTATTTTCTTTTAGACCAACAACAATATACATCAAGACTAGCAAAGGCATCCATGATCCACCAAGCATTCAGACCAGGCTAAGCACTCAGGCAGAGAACAGCAAGCACTCAGGGAGAGAAAACTGGGTGCTCGAGAGACTGAGAGAGAAAACAAGAGAAAGAAGAATGGTCACGTTGTAAAAAGAAAACTAGGGTTCTTTCGGTATAAATGAGTATTTATAGCTAGGGTTTTGGCCGTTTTTATTAATTAATATTTAATATTTAAATAATATATAATTATAATTTATAGAATATTAAAAGTCACAAATTTTTTATTTTTTCTGATTTTTTAAATAATACTTTAATTAATATTTCAATTAATCTTTAATATTTAATTTTATTTATAATATATTGTTAATATTTAAATTAATATTTCATTAAAAATAAATTTAAACAATTAAATCATATTTTTTAAATTTTATATTAAATTAAAATAATACTTTTAATATATTTAAATTACTATTTAACCTAATATTTAATTAATAATATAATAATACTTTTAGGGTTATGTGTTTAGTTTAGGGGATTATGCTTATACTTATTAGGGTTGCGGCTTAGTTTAGGGGATTGGACTCATACTTATTACTTATTAGGGGTTATCGGTCTAGTTGAGGGTTATTGGCTTATATCACTAGTTTAGGGATTTAGGGTTCTTGGTCTAGTTTAGGGATTTATGGTATATCATACATGTTTAGGGTTATCGGGTTAATTTAAGGATTTGGGGTTATGACTTATGAGAATAGATTAATGGTTTGGGGTTAAGGGTTAGGAACTTAGAATTTAGAAATGTATGTTTCAAGTTTAGGGTTTGGCTTATGAATTCTAGGGTTAGGGGTATATGTTTCAAATTGAATGTTTAGGGTTATGTGTTTAGTTTAAGGAATTAGGCTTATACTTCTTAGGGTTACGGTTTAGTTTAGGGGATTGGACTCATACTTATTACTTATTAGGGTTACCGGTCTAGTTTAGGGATTTAGGGTTCTTGGTCTAGTTTAGGGATTTATGGTATATCATACAAGTTTAAGGTTATTGATAAGCTCTCAAATGTGACACTTTTTAATTGTTATTTTTTTTAAGTTTTTGGGTCTTGCTACCTAATCCATTTCATTTTGCTATATTTTGTGCAAGGGACCTAATTCTGGAAAACAACAGCAAAATAGGGCATTTCTGCAGTCATTTTATTATTCTGGTCATGACTGGTATCATGGGCACGGCACTGGGCACGACGGGTCTGACGTGGCAGATGCGTGGCGACTTCTAGAAGCTTCTAGAACGTTCTGAAAGACCTTATCAGCTCATCCATTTAGATTTTCTCCATTTAAATTTTAAAACATTTGAATTGTTTTATCTTTACTTTATTATTTTAAATTTTCTTATCTTTTATCTTTGTAAATTCAAGCCTATAAATATCACTTCTTGGTAAAGGCTTAGGCATCAATCAATTAGTTTTCATCTTCTAGCTTGAAACGTTTCTAGTTTTAATTAAAAGTTCTTTTTTTTATTTCCTTGTTCCATTTATTTTATGCTATTTAATTACTTTTCTAAAAACCAAGTTAAGTATGATAATTAATATCATGCTTAGCTAAATTTCTTGAGCCAAGAGCTAGCCAAATCAATTTTAATCGTGAGAATTGAACATTGCCTAAATTCCTTCGGGAATACATTTTTATCTTTCAGTTTAGATAGTTTGGCAATCGGCCTTACTAAAGTTTTTAATCGTTTTTCAAATCAAAAAGAGCTCGTTGGTCTGGAATCGTTTAAAAACATAGTTGGGAAGAAGGATGGGCCTGTGGCAATTTCGACTTCCTGTGAACACTCTTAGCGGCAGTCCGCTAAGGAAAGATAAAATCAGAAGCGATTCTTTTTTAAGACAATTTCTGAGTCGGGCTTTTCCTGTTTTTAAAACTAAATATTTTAACGGCGATAGACGTGTTTAATTTGTTTAAGAACCAACCTTCGAAGATAGACTTGGGAGGATTGGTTACTCGAGAGAGAAGCAAGTTGCGACGGGTTGGGCCTCGCAGATTGTAACCGACATGATCCCCAGAGTAAAAATCCATTTCAATGATCGAAGAAATTGACAAGGCTAGCTCGAGGCTAATTTGCATATTTGGTTTTTCTTACTATTCTATTTATTTCTTGCATTTTATTTTATTACTTCACTCAATATCAGATCATCCCCTTTTTATTTCCTTGTTTTTACAGATATTTCTGGGAATTCAAATCCGACAAAATTCAAGTCAAGAATTCCGACTAATCTCCCTGTGGATCGACCCTCTTTCCCTATAACTACTTAATTTCCTTATTTTATTATTTGTTGAAAAGGTTAATTTATTTTATTTATTTTGACAGGTATAACGACGCTTGTCAGTTATCATGTTAATTTAAGGATTTAGGGTTATGACTTATGAGACTATATTAAAGGTTTGGGGTTAAGGGTTAGGAACTTAAAATTTAGAAATGTATGTTTCAAGTTTAGGGTTTGAATTGTGAGTTTTAGGGTTAGGGGTATATGTTTCAAATTGAATATTTAGGGTTATGCGTTTAGTTTAGGGGATTAGGCTTATACTTATTAGGGTTACGGCTAAGTTTAGGGGATTGAGCTCATACTTATTACTTATTAGGGGTTATTGGCTTATATCACTAGTTTAGGGATTTAGGGCTCTTGGTCTAGTTTAAGGATTTATGGTATATCATATATATTTAGGGTTAACGATTTAATTTAAGGATTTAGGGTTATAACTTATGAGACTATGTTAAATATTTGGGGTTAAGGGTTAGGAACTTAGAATTTAGAAATGTAAGTTTTAAGTTTAGGGTTTAACTTGTGAGTTCTAGAGTTAGGGATATATGTTTCAAATTGAATGTTTAGGGTTATGGGTTTAGTTTTAAGGGATTAGGCTTATACTTATTAGGGTTACGGTTTAATTTAGAGGATTGGGCTTATACTTATTACTTATTGTTACCGGTATAATTTAGGGTTATCACACTAAACCATAAACCCTAAACCCTAAAATTAAAATTTTAGTCCAAATTGATCCATATTTATTTTTTTAATTATTTAGTCCAATGTAAAAAAAAAACCCACCCAAGAACCAACCGCCCAATTTTCAGGGCAGCCCGTCCAATTCCCAAATTTGATGGTTTATTTGTACTTTAGGTCCTTATTAATTTAGGAGCTTTACAATTAAGTCATTATTTGTTTAGTTTATGATTTATTTTAGTCCCTATTTTAGTTTAGTTTCTTTAAGGTTTATGGTTTAAGGTTTAGTCCCAATATTAGTGAATATTAGATTCATTTTATGATTTAGGATTTATAGTTTATTAGTTTAGGGTTTAAGATTTATTGTTTACGAATTATGAATTACGTTTTACGATTTATGGTTTGATACATTTTAGTCTCAAATTTAGTTTAGCAATTATTATTAGGTTGATTCATTTTAGTTTCAATTTTTATTCTTTAATTTTAATTTAATTCATTTTTATCTCAAATTTAATTTAATATGGTTAATTATAGTTTTAATTTGATTCATTTAGCAAAAGAGCTTTGAAATTCAGACATGAACCAAAATAAATGTAGGTAGACGTATGGAACAAAGAAATCGAAGCTTGTAAAATCATGTACGTGGCGGGCAACAATTGGCTACGGAATAGGAAATACAGTAGCATCATTTGGGTATATCATACAAGTTTAAGGTTATCATGTTAATTTAAGGATTTAGGGTTATGACTTATGAGACTATATTAAAGATTTGGGGTTAAGGGTTAGGAACTTAAAATTTAGAAATGTATGTTTCAAGTTTAGGGTTTGACTTGTGAGTTTTAGGGTTAGGGGTATATGTTTCAAATTGAATATTTAGGGTTATGTGTTTAGTTTAGGGGATTAGGCTTATACTTATTAGGGTTACGGCTAAGTTTAGGGGATTGAACTCATACTTATTACTCCCTCCGTCCCACTAAAACTGTCACATGTTGACATTTTTCTGGTCAAATTTTTTAACTTTGACTATAATTTATTTAAATATTTTAATGAATTAAAAATTATAAAAATATATATTTAAAAACTAGTTGATTCAAGGTTTTTAAAATATATTTTTTCATATTTTTATCAATAATAAATTTTAAATTATAAGAGGTCAAAGTTGAAAAAGTTTGACCCAAAAAAAGTCAACATGTGACAGTTTTAGTGGGACAGAGGGAGTACTTATTAGGGGTTATCGGTCTAGTTTAGGGTTATTGGCTTATATCACTAGTTTAGGGATTTAGGGTTCTTGGTCTAGTTTAGGGATTTATGGTATATCATATATATTTAGGGTTAACGGTTTAATTTAAGGATTTAGGGTTATAACTTATGAGACTAGGTTAAATATTTGGGGTTAAGGGTTAGGAACTTAGAATTTAGAAATGTAAGTTTCAAGTTTAGGGTTTAACTTGTGTGTTCTAGTGTTAGGGGTATATGTTTCAAATTGAATGTTTAGGGTTATGGGTTTAGTTTTAAAGGATTAAGCTTATACTTATTATGGTTACGGTTTAATTTAGAGGATTGGGCTTATACTTATTACTTATTGTTACCGGTATAATTTAGGGTTATCACGCTAAACTATAAACCCTAAAATTAAAATTTTAGTCCAAATTGATCCATATTTATTTTTTTAATTATTTATTCCAATGTAAAAAAAAACCCACCTAAGAACCAACCGCCCAATTCCCAAATTTGATGGTTTATTTATACTTTAGGTCCTTATTAATTTAGGAGCTTTACAATTAAGTCATTATTTGTTTAGTTTATGATTTATTTTAGTCCCTATTTTAGTTTAGTTTCTTTAGGGTTTATGGTTTAAGGTTTAGTCCCAATATTAGTGAATATTTGATTCATTTTAAGATTTAAGGTTTATAGTTTATTAGTTTAGGGTTTAAGATTTATTGTTTACGAATTATGAATTACGTTTTACGATTTATGGTTTGATACATTTTAGTCTCAAATTTAGTTTAGCAATTATTATTAGGTTGATTCATTTTAATTTCAAATTTTATTCTTTAGTTTTAATTTAATTCATTTTAATCTCAAATTTAATTTAATATGGTTAATTATAGTTTTAATTTGATTCATTTAGCAAAAGAGCTTTGAAATTCAGACATGAACCAAAATAAATGTAGGTAGACGTATGGAACAAAGAAATCGAAGCTTGTAAAATCATGTACGTGGCGGGCAACAATTGGCTACGGAATAGGAAATACAGTAGCATCATTTGGGTATAGTATTGTTACCAAGACATAGACACCGCCGGTCTATAAAATAGCGTTTTGCCAAAACAAGAAACAAACAACAACTTGATATCAAGAGATCATCCGGTGTGTGAACCAATGGCACAAGCAGCTCTGAAAAGTAAGCTTGAGGCGGATGCAGAGATCCAGGCTTCTCCTCAGCAGTTTTATCATATGCTCGTCAGTTATAAACTGCGAGATGTGCAGCATACTTGCAATGACAAGATTCAAGGAGTCGATTTACAACAAGGTGAATGGGGGAAAGTCGGTACCATCATCAACTGGAGCTATGTGCATGGTATATAAACATAACACACCCATAATTCTTTCCCATGCTTTTCCGCTTGATTTCTGGCTCCTTTTACTTGTTTATTTCTAGAACAGTGTAATAAACAATTGTGTCTGTTTAGACGGGGAGACCAAAGTGGCAACGGACGTAATTGAAGCGATAGACCCCGATAAGAACTTGATCACATTCAGAGTGATCGAGGGAGATGTATTGAAAGAGCACAAGAGCTTTTCACTCTCGCTTCAAGCTTCGCCCAAGGGCCGGGGTAGCGGCAGCATAGTGCATGTGACTTTGGAATACGAGAAGCTGCACGATGGGGTTGCAGACCCTGAGTCTCTGCTGCAACTCTTGGTGGATCTCACCAAGGACATCGACGCTCATCTCCCACAACCAAACTAAATCATGGATTAAGATAATCGCGTGTTGGAAGTTCCTTTACTACTACTCGAAGCAGAACTCGTCTGTTGTTTAATTATGTATCGACTCTATTTGTGTGCTAAATATGAATATGGTTCTGGAAATTTACCAGTATTGGAATAAAGATCTAATTTTGCAAATAGATTTTCATTGGAACATGTTCTTCTATCAGAAAACATAAATATGAATTTTACATGTGCATTTGAAACATCCATTGCCTGCTATATTTATTAACTATAATTTTCAGAGTTAATTATTAAATCATGACAACTTTAGGTAGTATCAATTGGTCAAGAAAAATAATTAGTATCAATAAAATTATTAAATTTGGTTGATATAATCCGAAAAAGTTAACCAATGAAATGTGATTATATACATGCATATGAATGCCTAATCAGTTGAAACTCCAGTGGAAATTGAAACTAATAACTCCCACCAATTCAACTTTCACGTTTTTGTTCGAAAAGGTAACCCATAAGGATAAGCATGGTATGGCTTCCACCCAAATAAGGAATATAAATCTTAATGTTAATGGCAATCAAGTTAGGTGTGGAGGTGTGATGAATATAAGCATACCATCGCTATTTCCTCTGGTCCATAGGGGCGGGGTTAATGGAGTAGTTGCAGCATTGGAGATGGAATGGTGACGTGATATAAAATGTGTAAAGGTTGAATCTGATTCTACGATGCTTAGAAATTATTGTGTTGAGATTCTTGGAACAATTATGGGTGGACAAAACTCGACTCGAAAAAATCGAATTATTCGACTCGGCTCGAAGTGGAAAAAACCGACTGGTTTTGACTCGACTCGTAATTTCATAAACTCAACCCGAAAAGGTTTCAAATTAAGTTTGAGTTATAAAATGAAATTTCAAATAACTCGAAATTTTTAGTAATTAGTTCATCGGCTTTCAAGTACGAAATTTGAACCGGCTTTCAAATTAACTATAATTTTCAGAGTTTTTTTATCGGCAAAACGCTGTATATTAAAAAGGAAAATATACAACGCGAGTCACACATGCGCCTCATTAAAAACCTCCCTAAGCCTAACGGAGGAAAAGAGTACGACATGTGGACTAAAAGAAAACAATCGAACAAAGGAACATAAACCCCTCACAAAAGAAAACAGTCAAACATAGGCATGAAACAAAGATACACGTGAAACCCCTTCCTTTGCTAGCGCGTCAGCTAGCCCATTCGCCTCGCGGAAAATATGTGTAAAGCAAACGGACCCCAACGTGAGGCATGCGTGATCGATCAAGCTAAAAATCTCCCATAAACGCCAAGGTCGACGTTCCAACTGCAACACCCAACCAAGAGCAACTTTGGAATCCGACTCCACAATGAGGGGATGAGATGCCCATTTAGACGCTATAAAAAAATCCAACGCAAAGGCGATTGCCCGTATCTCCGCTACATTTGAGTCAAGAGAACCAAGAGGACTCGAGAAGAGCGCAAGAATGCGACCCTGTGCATCACGCAACACCCCCCCAAATCCTGCAGGTCCCGGCTTACCAAGAGCTGAACCATCAACCGAAAACTTTAGCGTATCCCCGATAGGAGGCTCCCAACTTACCCCCACAGGACAAGCCTTAGAACAAACACCTTCACTGAACGAGCTCGGACAATCCCACCATAAAGACTCGCTCACGGACAGCCCCTCTTTCAATGTCTTCACCCAGTAAAATGAGCGCAATTTAACCAAGAAACCAATCTCGGAAGCCGGTATACATTTACCATTAAAAACACACTCGTTGCGCGCAAGCCATAGGGACCATAACAAAGCAGCAATGCTCGACACCCACAAAAGCTTTAATGTACCCGTGAACAAACAATGGAATCTCGGGATGAAAAAATCTGAAAAGGACTTTGGCAACGGCAACGATACCCCCCACCATCGTCGGAACCAATCCCACAATCCCTGGGCAAACGGACAAAGGAAAAACAAGTGATCAATCTCCTCCTCCCTCTCACGACACCACACACATAAACTTTGCTGCTCATCCAACACGATGCCACGAATCTTCAAAAAATCAAAGGTAGGTAATCGGCGCAGCCAAATGAACCACAAAAACGTCTGGACCTTAGGAGGTACTAGGACTTTCCACACAAAAACATTCACCAAATTCACTCTCACCCACTTTGTCAAGCATAAGCAATCGAGACAAAGTCTTAACTGAAAAGGTCTCATGCGTATCCGGTGTCCATACTAACATATCAACAACCCCTTGCCGCAACCTCACCTGACACAAAAGCAAACTAAGCTCCCGCAGTTGGCGAAACTCAAATGAACGCAAACCACGGCGGAAAAAGCTCTCCCAGCGATCATGCTGGAAACTACCCCCAACGGAAAGGTCAGCAACCAAAGCTAGGCGATTTACCGCAATCGAAAATAGCCGAGGGAATATATGCGTCAAACCAAAACAGAACCCGCGAACCAGAACCAAGCTTCCAAACAAATCTATGCTCTCCCATAAACTTTTGGACGCTATTCGAGCTCACCGTTTGAACAATCTGCTTCTAAATAACTGACACCGAGCCCCTGAAGGTGGAGTTAAAACGCCACCACTGAGCTGCCTCGCCATATTTGGCCACGATGATGGCTCTCCACAAAGATGATTCATCCTTAGCATACCGCCAGGACCATTTCGCCAGCAAAGCCTTATTCCTAACCTCCAAATCGGCCACCCCCAACCCTCCAAGGTGTCGAGGCCGACAAACCATACTCCAACTTACCCGACACAACTTTCGCTGTAAACTGACCCCACCCCAAAGGAACGCTCGCCTCACCTTATCTATTGCTGCGACAACACCTTTCGGCACTCGAAACAAGCTCATATAATAAATAGGAAGTGAAGACAAAACAGAATTTACCAGAGTGACGTGAGCCGCAAAAGATAGCGATGTCCGTTTCCAACCAGCGAGCTTCCGTCGAACCGAGGCAATAACAGGTTCCCACACAGCAATGTTACGAGGATTCACCCCTAACAGCAACCTCAGATACACAAACGGCAAGTCACCTTTTCGACAACACAAGACATATGTATGTAGTCAAGTAACTCCTCACCCACGCCAATTGAATAAAGAGAGGATTTGTTGAAATTAATTTTCAGTCCAGAAAATACTTGAAAACAACATAATAACCTGCGAATATTCGTGGCACTTTCAACTGATGCTTCAAAGAAAAGAATAGCGTCGTCGGCAAACTGAAGATGTGATAAAGATACCCTCGGGGCCAGCAATACCCCACGAATGAGCCCCAACTCTTCTGCATGAACGAATATCCTATGCAAAGCTTCCGCCACAACAACAAAGAGCAAAGGCGACAGCGGGCAGCCTTGCCGCAGACCACGCCCCATTCCAAATTCTTTAGTGGCACTACCATTTAACAGAACTGATAACCGAACTGTACTGATACACTCCGTAATCCAACTACGCCAAGTCTCATTAAACCCCATCGAGCATAGAATGTGGTCCAAAAATTCCCATCGAACGCAGTCGTATGCCTTCGCAAAGTCCAACTTCAGAATACATCCACCCAATCGACTCTGCCGCATAGAATGTATTGTTTCGTTTGCCAATAGGATACCATCCACAATTTGTCTCCCACACACAAAAGTCAATTGATGAACGCTAATTAATCCTCCCAACACCGATTGTAGTCTTCTAGCCAGAATCTTGGCAAGAATCTTGTAAATTGAGTTAAGCAAGCTGATCGGTCTAAACTCGTTTAAAGTAACCGGTGAGTCCACCTTAGGCAATATTACAAGAAAAGTGTTGTTCGCACCCACAGGTAACTTACCAGATGTAAAAAAATCATTCAAAAAACGCCTAACATCGTCACGCACTACCTCCCAACACTCCTTAAATAATTCCATGCTATAGCCATCCGGTCTCGGTGACTTCGAGCCCTCACATCCATGAACAATCGCCCACGCCTCATCAAGAGAGAAAGGCGCTACCAGCGCCAAATTTTCAGCTTCACTCACCCACGGAAAAATGTTGAGAGAAGAACTGCACTATGTGTTTGCGCAACCGAATTGGATTTGTTACCCAAGTACCACCAATATTCAAACCGGAAATAGCGTTAAGCATTGCGCTCAACTTCGCAGCTCTATGAAAAAAAGCAGTATTTCGATCCCCTAACCTAAGCCAAGTCGCTCTCGACTTTTGGCGCCATAACGAATCCTTCCGGCGAATAGCTCGCCACAAAGCTTGTACCCACGCTCGCTTCTGATCAGACAGCTCAGACATATCCCACTCGGCCTCCTCCACAACGCCACTATCCAAACAATCAAGACGATTCTGAATTTGAACAATCTCATTCTCAATGTCCCCAAACTCCGTTTTATTCCACTATCGAAGAAAATTCTTCAAATGCCGAAGTTTTACCAAAATATTGGAATTGCCAATTCCCAACCCTGTCAGACGACACCACTCCTCTGCCATGCAACGGACATTACGCCTCTCTTCTAACCAACAGTTACAAAGCGAAAAGGGCGAGGGCCCCAATCTTTATCATCACACAGCAAAATAACGGGGCATGGTCCGAAATTCCTCTAGGGAGCGACAACTGCTTAATATTTGTAAAGCAATCCATCCAAAACGACGACACAAGAAACCTATCAATGCGACTCCTACGATTGTCCCTACCAAACCAGGTGAACTGCTTTCCCCGTAATGGTAAATCAATTAAACACATTGATTGTACAAAAGAAGCAAAAGAATTCATACCTCTTGACGCCAAGTTACACCCTGCTCTTTCCGACGCCCAAAGAACTGAGTTAAAATCTCCCGCCACACACCATGGTCCCGGAAATCCCCCGATCATATTCCCCATACGAGACCACAGTCACTCTTGCTCCGTCACATCACAAGGAGCATAAACGGCCATGATGCAGCACACAAAGTCTTCCGGTTTCCAACGCCCCTGAAGAACAACAAAATGACGATCCACTTCCACTGACTCCAGCAAAAAACGTGCACCTTCCCATATCAATATCAACCCACCCGACGCCCCAATGGATGGCGAAAACGTATGCTCAAACCCATCACTAAACCAGAGATTTGCAACAACCGACGATACCAGCTCCTCCAACTTTGATTCCTGCAGCAGCACCATATCAACTCGCTGCTTTCGTATAACATCACCCACCCTTCGCCTTTTAAAAATAGAACCCAACCCCCTAACGTTCCAGCTCAAAATGTGCATGACTACAACTTTCGGATGTCGTCCTTAAGCACCCGGGACAAATCCTTAATTATCTCCTCCTCGCGCCCTACCGATGTCACCCCCAAAAGGTTTCCTAACGTCACTGTTGCTGCAACCTCTCGATGAAGTATTTGATTCCGATGGTGCAGATCCGAGTCCGTTAACGAAGCGTCAGCCACTATAGTAGTGTCACGCCCCAAACCCTCCTTCGGTCTCCCTCTCCCTGGTTTCGAAGTCCTTGCTACTCCCGACAAAGCGTTAACCGATTTAGTCTTTTTAACTACACCATTTATCCATATCAGGACAGCCTTTTCTCCCTCGGAATTAAGTTGCAAAACAGCCTGGTCACCAACAAACTCCTCAACGGGTATACTTACCAAATTTGCCTGCTCACCAACAGCTACCTCAACGGGTATATTCACCAGCCCTTCTAAATCGGTTTTTTCAGACCCCAACTCACCATGTTTTGGATTTGAAAACCGATCCTATCCCTCTCGAAATCCCCTTGATTTTGGTTGTGGATGTTACTGCCTTCATTCAAACGAATTTGTTGTAACAACTTATCGTTAAGATTCGAAATTCCTATCCTTTGGTGATCATCCCCACGAGGACTCTACACTCTGGCAGCAGCTGCTTGTAACGGTGAATCACCATTCGGCACTGATGCAGTACCGACCACCTCCTCCCCCTGTTTTTCCAATGATTGTTCCGACGACGACCCTGAGCACTCAGACGATACACTCGTGATACGAGGATCCTCCCGATGATCTTCCTCCCAAAGGCGATTGCAACGCCAGTCTTGCGTTGCCATCTTTCCCTTGTCCACAAACTCCTCAATTTGTCGCTCATCTCCCAACCTCGATTCTGGCACACATTCGGACGAGCTCAACTCTGGCGACTCACTACTTTCCTCAACGGTGGCCGTTGTGCATTCACATTCAACTAACGGCCCGAACACGGTTACCTCCTTTATATAGACATGATGTGATATCCCCTCTACCTCCAGCAATACACTTGTATCTTTGAATTCCATCATCTCTGTTTCAATCAATAACCAGCCACACTCAAAAGATGTCGGTGATTCTGTGTTATCTGCCACACGTACTAATGAGCCCCAAATTTTTGCAATGTTTTCGAAGGACGCTTGTGACCACGCATGGATAGGAATACCTCTCACTGATATCCATGCCCTTTGTGAAGGCAGGAACATCTCCGGCGACCACCTTTCAACTTTGGAAAAGCATTCACGAAACATCGTCTTCCTCATGACCTCCTCCCCGATACTTGCATCCGTAAACATCAATAGGATCGCAGTTCCTGCGATACGCAAAATAGAAAAGCCTTTGATGCAATGAAGACTCAACTGTGCTGCTAAGCTCCATTGTTGTTTACACCACCCCCACCATACAGTTTTGCAGCACTTTCAGTTTCTCCTCGTCCACGTGCCCCTGAACCACCTTAGCCGTAACATGCTTCCTTTTTGACTTCACACTTCAGATCTTCGATTGCCCCTTCACTCTACATCCAGAATCCCGTTGAGAATGTCCTACCCCCATACTTTTGTTTCTCCAAAAAAATCCACGATCGTCAAACCTCGCCATGGTCACCAAAATGTGAGAACCATATATCCACTTGTTATGCAACCGTTTTATGACCCGATCAGCGTCAATTCTACTCTCCATTCTAACAAAACCAAATCTCGCTCCATCTTTTGCCCTTTTCCAAGGGATGAACGCATCAATCACCACACCGAGCCTATCAAAAACTTGCCATAGCCCCTTCCAATGTAGAGATTCCGATATCCTTCCCACATACACCGTCCAAAACTGTCGGCGGCCAGACCCTTGTGCGCCGTCCATCACGACTAATACATGTTTATTATAATTTTCAGAGTTAATTATTAAATCATGACAACTTTAGTTAGTATCGATTGGTCACGAAAAATAATTAGTATCAATAAAATTATTAAATTTGGTTGATATAAAATTTTATGATTTAATAAAATCATCCGAAAAAGTTAACCAATGAAATGTGATTATATGCATGCATATGAATGCCTAATCGGTTGAAACTCCAGTGGAAATTGAAACTAATAACTCCCACCAATTCAACTTTCATGTTTTTGTTCGAAAAGGTAACCCATAAGGATAAGCATGGTATGGCTTCCACCCAAATAAGGAATATGAATCTTAATGTTAATGGCAATCAAGTTAGGTGTGGAGGTGTGATGAATATGAGAATACCATCGCTATTTCCTCTGGTCCATAGGGGCGGGGTTAATGGAGTAGTTGCAGCATTGGAGATGGAATGGTGACGTGATATAAAATGTGTAAAGGTTGAATCTGACTCTACGATGCTTAGAAATTATTGTGTTGAGAATCTTGGACCAATCAGGGGTGGACAAAACTCGACTCGAAAAAATCGAATTATTCGACTCGGCTCGAAGTGGAAAAAACCGACTCGTTTTGACTCGACTTGTAATTTCATAAACTCAACCCGAAAAGGTTTCAAATTAAGTTTGAGTTATAAAATGAAATTTCAAATAACTCGAAATTTTTAGTAATTAGTTCATCGGCTTTCAAGTACGAATTGAATTTGTGTCTAATATATTATGTATATCACATGTGAAAGTATATATCGTATATGGATATAGAAAGCCGTTAAAATTGGAATTAATATGTATTATAACATTATATGTAATTACAATTAATTTTTTACAAAAACTCGAAAACTCGACTCGAATTTCATAAAATATAACTTGTAAACTCGAATAACTCAAAAACTTCTAACTCGACTCGATCGAACACGCCTAGCTCTAGTACCGATCATTAACATTCATACCTCTACTCTTATAAAAGTTCACATCATATTCCTAGCATATTGTTGTTCAATGGTGTCGAGAGGAAACACAACATAAATCTCAACTTGAATCTTAAATCTTAAACTTTAAATTCTAACCATAAACTTTAAATTCTACACCCTACAACCTAAATCCCTAAACTCTAAAATACAACATAAATCTCTAACCTTAAAATAAAAAGGCTTGTGTAAACTAAAATTTACACAAGCTTGTGTATCAAAGTATTTTTCTTTTAAAAATTAAAAATGTGTAAATTAACTCAAAAAAAAAAGATAATTATTTGATACATTGGCGGTAGAAACTTTTAGTTTTCACAAGTGCCTTAACTTTAGGGTTTAGAGACTCATTTTAAGGTGTAGGGTCAAGGCGATTGTTATCTTAGTTCGAAAAATTGGCAGGGTTAAGTTCTCCCATGTATGCAGACAATGTAATACCATGGCGGATGCGTTGGCAGGGTTAAGTTCTCCTTGTTTTGGACCCTCGATGAAAGTTTCTTCACCGCTATTGTTCGCGATTGAGTTGTGGTAATAATTAATAAACGCGTTGTCAATGTGCCCCAATTCTGTAATATACATTTATTAATGTCGTTTGTTGATAGTTTTTACCTTCATCGTCGAGCTTTGGTGATGTTTATCTACTTTTTCGAGTCTTTGATTTAAGTTTTACCTTTTTTTTCTTGGGTCTTGTTTATGATCTAGAGACGTTAGTTTTCGTACTTTTAAGATTATGTTTGAATCATATTCGTTTACTTGCATTATAAACTTCCGTCTTAGATTTTTCTTTTATAAATAAAACTGACGTACTCATATTTAAAAATAATCACCCATTCTTGTATAGAAACTAATTTCACTTTATTTGGCAATATAGAAGAGGCAAGCCGTATTAGAATAAGTTAGCCAATAAAAGGATAAAATCTTGGTAAAATAACTTGAGTAATTGTATTATTTTTAGGGTAATCTAACTAAATTATGTCGGGGAATTAAAACAAGGGACTGTTCAGGATTAAGGGAGAAATTATATCATTGGTCCTTCCCACCACGTTATTCATGGGACAAACCAATAAAATGTATCTATTTTATTAATTTTTTTCATATAATCTTTTTACCATGTGAAGATT